>CAJNDS010002445.1:220000-297500 GCA_905221605.1 Symbiodinium natans
CACGAGCTTCGGCACCGAGGGTGTATGGGGTATAGGGTTTAGGGTGTAGGGTGTAGGGTGTCGGGGTTAGGGTGTAGGGTTTAGGGTGCAGGGTTCAGGGTGCAGGGTGTAGGGTTGAGGCCCCAGGGCTAGGGGTATAGGGTAAAACGCCTGAACTGCAGGCTTTAGGCTCGGGCTCATCAAGGCTTCTTGGGGCCCATGGCAGGATCAGTGGTCGTTGTCACTGTCCTTTGTGGTACTTTACTGTAACTTTAGATCCTTTCCTTTTTTGGGTTTATTGGGTTTCTTATTAAGGCAGCAAAAAGTTGAATTTATAGCTACCCTCCTGAGTGCAGCCAAGTGTCGTGGGAGCAGCGGTTGCGGCACTTGCACTTGGGCTGCGGTGGAACTGATGGCTGGTTGTATGAGTATTTGTAGCAGCAGCCGGAGGAGGAGGAGAAGTTTAGGGTTTAGGGTGTTTAGGGTTGAGGAGGAGGTGTTTAGGGTTTAGGGTGTTTAGGGTTTAGGGTGTTTGGGGTTTAGGGTTTAGGGTTTCGGGTTTAGGGTTGAGGAGGAGGAGGAGGAGGGGAGGAGGAGGTGGAGCAGCTAGTGTTGGCGTCCTACCAGCCGCCGCAGTGCAGCAGTAGCTTCTCGAGCAATTTCGCAGCTCAGCTGAGGCCCTTCTATGGAATGTAGGGTTTAGGGTTTAGGGTTTAGGGCTGTGCAGAGCAGCAACATGGAAATGCGGCCATGCCGGCAGACATATCAACACTACGGCACTGCGAGCACTGCCAGAGTACTCGGATCAGCTTCTCGGCAAGGGTTTCCTGGCCCACCAAGTGGGTATTTCGCAAGACAGAGGTACCCCCAAAATATCCCAAAATGCTAGGATTCTTATCGAAAGGAACCCTCAAAAAGAAGCCTTAAACCCTAAATCCTAAAACCCTAAGACCCTAAACCCTAAACCCTAAACCCTAAACCCGAAACCCGAAACCCTAAACCCTAAACCCTAAAACCCTAAAACCCTAAAACCCGAAACCCTAAACCCGAAACCCTAAACCCTAAACCCTAAACCCTAAAACCCTAAACCCTAAACTCCCAGCCAAAGGCCCCCGAAACCCCGCGACCCGACACGGCCCAAGGCATCCTCGAAGCGCCCTTCTCCGGGCCAGGCTCACAGAAGTTGCTTTGAGGAAGCTTCGTGGTTTATAAGGGTTGCGGTTTAGGGTGCAGGGTTTAGGGTTTAGGGTTTAGGGTTTAGGGTTCAGGGTTTAGGGTTTAGGGTTTAGGGTTTAGGGTTTAGGGTTTAGGGTTTGGGGTTTAGGGTTTACGGTTTAGGGTTTACAGGGGTCTGGAAGGGGTTCAGGGTGTAGGGGTTTGGAGGTTTGAGTGGCCATGAGATAGGCTTGCTAGGCAGGATGAGTGCATTTTCAACTTCACTGTGTATGTGCTTACGAGGTCCCCCGATCCTGCAAGCAGGGTTGAGGGTTCTGGGTGAGCACGTTCTAAGAGGGACTTTCAAGGGTGTGGTTTGCAATAGAAGGGGACCATATCCTTTCCAGAATCCCTCGGTGTACCTGGCTTAGGTCCTTTTGGGTCTTAGTAGTAGAGTAGGTAACCTTTAACCTTTTTGGGTTCTTATATTCCCCTTATAATCCCAAAGGTTAACCTTTAAGACCCCTAGGTGCTGGACAACTAAGTGGGGGTTCCCAGGATTCAGATCATGGGTGTCTGAATTCCAAGCCTGGAGCCGCCAAGGCTCCCTGGTTCCCTTTGGGCTACTGTGCCTGCGTCGTGCTACAAGTTTCTCCCTGGCATCCAGGGGTTTAGGGTTAGGGTTTAGGGTTTAGGGTTTAGGGTTTAGGGTTTAGGGTTTAGGGTTTAGGGTTTAGGGTTTAGGGTTTAGGGTTTAGGGTTTAGGGTTTAGGGTTTAGGGTTTAGGGTTTAGGGTTTAGGGTTTAGGGTGTTCCCTTGAAACCCTCAACTTGCCCCGACCCCAAACCCCCTAAACCCCCGAATCCCCCGAAACCCTAAACCCAAAAACCCTCAGGCCCTAAACCCTAAACCTAAACCCTAAACCGTAACACGCAGCTCGTCGGAGGTGACCTGATCTACCCCGACGTGAGTGCCATGAGGCGCGCAGTGGCGGGGGAAGTGCACCGTCTGCTACCGGGCCTCTTCAAGAAAATGCCCTAAACCATACTTCGACGGGTTCATGGGTAACTGTAAGCAGGGTCACAAGTAAGGTAACCTGCGTGAGAACCCACTTAAGGCCCTACTTAGAACGACCCATGAGCCTTCAAGCAGTAGCCCTAAACCCTAAACCCTAAACCCTAAACCCTAAGCCCTAAACCCTAGACCCGAAAACCTTCAACCCTAAACCCTAATGGAGCTTGCTCTCTGGTGACGAGGCTGCCTGGCCAAAGGTCGAAATCCATACTATGCTAGACCCGCCACGGACGCCTCTACCTGCAGATAGATTATATGTAGTGTATAAAATAGACGGTGAAGTGTATAATCTGTATAATACAGTATGTATATATATATATATATATCTATATATGTATACATATGTATGTATATATATATATATATAATTCTTAATTTCTAGCATCTTCAAGACCAGAAAACCCTGAAAGCCATCGAATCTGAGGTTGGAACCCTGGGCCCTTGGTTTGGTCCCTTGCCCTTGTTGACAGGGATCCGAAGTATGGGCCCGTATCATGTGTAGTGTATATCTGGGCCCAACTTGGAACCTTAGATAAAAGGAACCCCGCAAAACGGGACCCTCCAATTGCCTAAACCCCAAACCCCAAACCCCAAACCCTAAACCCAAAACCCTAAACCCTAAGCCCTAAATTGCAGCCGAGGCTTCCTGTGTCGCCTCCCGACCCCTGGCGCCAACGGCGCCCTGTGGGCGCCGTGCCGGCGCTGCTGGTGAGCCGCTGCGGCCGCGGGGGCAAGGCCTCCACGGTTCCGGAGCCTCCAGGTTTTAAGCTTCCGGGTTTCGGGTTTGGGGTTTAGGGTTTAGGGTTGAGTTTTATTTATGTATTATGTATTATTATTATTATTACTATTACTATTGCTATTACTATTATTATCATTATTAATGTTTTTTCTCCGAGGGTTGGGTGAGGGGACTATGTTTTGCGTTCAGGGGCCCTGCCGCACGCCTTTGGACCCCAGCGGAGTCGGGTGGGCGCGTGGGATGCTGCTTCGGTGTATTGGGGGGGGGGGGGGGGGTTCAGGAATTTTTACTAAGAGTCTTCCCTTCTGGTCCCTATATATATATATATGTATATATATATACATATATATATATATATATATATATATATTGTGAGTATTCTACCATGACCACCGTTTTTTTTTTTGTAAGGCCCCTTATACTATGCTGGTGTGATTTGGGGTATGTGGTGTACGTTTCGGGTGCATTCTTGCCGGGCTCCGGGTTTGTGTTTCATGGCTTTCGGGAGTGGCTGGGAGTTCTGCTTTGTGTTGCAGGCCTTTCGTATGGAAGTGTCTACCGGTTATAACATTTAAGTTGGGATGTTCCCCCTTATACTCACGGTCCTTTATATTGAAAATAATAACGGGGTACTCTAATTCCTGTTAAGGAGCTGTTAGCATAAAGGGGAGCATCCCGACATCTAAGCCCTAACCTTTAAGGAGCTCCTTTTCATCCTGATGAAGCCCTGAATGTTCGTAAGCTCCTCTTGTTTCGATACAGGCCTAGGCGCCTAAACCCCCCCAAACCCCAACCAAATCTGGCTGCCCTTCTTTTTTAGAAGAAACCCCGAACTCTTTATTAAAGCCTTAAACCCGCCAAAGCCCCGAACCCTCACGTTGCCCTTAACAAGCCCTTAGCAAGCCTCTTTCAAGCCCTGCACTTTGCAAGCCCCTGGGCCCAATCCCCTGAAAGCACTCAAGGGCCCGCCGAAAGCAGGCTGACTGCCAGAAGCGGAACGTCACGAATCTGCCCACTCTCTCCTCGGCGCTGCGCCGGCAAGGACCCCCCCCTTTGGTCAGGGTTTTGGGATGGGGGGGGGGGTTTCGGGGAGGGGAGCGTTGATCCAAAATTGGTGCAAGATTCTCCTTTCTGTCTTTAGTGGCAGCCCCCCTAAACCCTAGACCCTAGACCCTAGACCCTAAACCCTAAACCCTAAACCCTAAACCCTAAACCCTAAACCCTAAACCCTAAACCCTAAACCCTGAACCCTAAACCCTCAACCCTCAACCCTAAACCCTCAACCCTCAACCAAACCCTCAACCCTCAACCCTCAACCCTCAACCCTCAACCCTAAACCCTAAACCCTAAACCATAAACCCCTTTTTGAGTCCTGAAAGGTGTTCGCGAAAATGGCTCTTCGTTTAGAAGTCCGGCAGCGCCTCGAATCTTCACGGTCGAGACTTAATATCCGCGTTGATGACTCGAGCTACGCATATAATAATATGGTGAGTTCTCTAAATTAGGGTCTCTTTTTCGGGTACCCGAAATGAGAGGGGCCGCCTTCTAATGAGGATCTAAAAAGGGACCCGAATTTAGAGAACTCTCTCTCTCTCTCTCTCTCTCTCTCTCTCTTGCTCTCTCTCCCTCCCTCCCTCCCGCCCTCTCTCCCGCCCTCCCTCCCGCCCTCCTCTCTCGCTCTTTCTCTCTCTTTCTCTCCCGCTCTCTCTCTAGTGCCCTGGGGAAAGAGCAAAGCCGACGGCCCTCGTCTCCAAACCCTCGTGAGCCCAAAGCCACAAATCCCAGGACCGAGAGCAGCGGCTCTTCTTCCCTCTTTTCGGGGAGATAGGTTCCCTCGAAGCCCCCTTTCCCTAAACCCTGAACCCTGAACCCTAAACCCTAAACCCTAAACCCTAAACCCTTCACCCTAAACTAAGTGAGGGGTCGCTTCCGTCGAGCGACAGACCCCGAACGCTCGGCCGAGGGCCTTACAGCCCGAGCGCCCAAGCGAAAAGAGAAACGGAAAGGTGAGGGTTAAGCCTCACCGTCTGTCCTGGACAGGCCAACGGACATTGGCCTTTTTTACGACAACGTCAGTACTCGGCTAAGGGATGGCCGGCACCCAGACCACCTTTAGCGTAGCTCAAGTATAACCCCAAATCGTAACCCTTTTCCTCTGGACGTGGTTCAGGGTTTTGGGTTCAGGGTTTGCTGGATTCCTGGACCAGGAGGCTGGCGAGGGGGTCCAGGCAGGCTGGTTGTCAAAACGGTACTGAAAAAGGGGAATGGGGCAAGGGCCCCCCCGGGCCCAAGGCCCCTGGCCAACGGAGGGCCTAAGGGTTTGGACCCCCTGGGCCCCCCTGTCAAGGCCCCGCTTTCCCCGAGTCAAGGATCTCAAAAAACCCCGTTCGGGCCGGGCCTCAGGGCTACGGGACCAAGGGCCCCCCCGGGCCTTCAGGCCGCTTGGGGCCCGGGCCAAAGGGTCTGGGCCCCGTGCGGGCCAAGGGCCCTTTGGGGCCAAGGGTCTGCCAACCGCGGACGGAAGCTATCCTGGACCCCCTCCAGACAAAAGGGCCGGAAGAGGGGGGCCCCCAAACCAAGCCCCGCACCAAGGCCTTTCGGGCTCCCCCCAGCCAAGAACAAAAACCCCAACGAAGGGCCAAGAGTCTTTTTGGCAAGAGGTGCTGCGGGACCTGGAAGGGCCGGGTTCAGGGCTAGAGGAAGGCCCCCCAAGAGGGCCGTACATCAATGAAAAATGTTTTTTTTCAACTGGATTTTACACCAGAAGCGCCAGGAAAGCCCAGGAAGCCCCAAGAGGCGCCAAGAGCCACCAAAAGGCTTCAAAAGCTTCAAAAGGCCCCCTAAATGAAGGGGGACCACAAGATGTGTCCGTGCCCACAATGACAAATGCGATTTTTGAATATTGAAAACGATGGTTTTAGGCACCCCTGCCCGCAATGAAAAATGTTGTTTTTTAGTACTGAAATCGATGGCTTTGGGCACCCCTCCATTTCACCCCAAAAGACCAGGAAAGCCCCAGGAAGCCGCCAAATCAGCAAGGGCCTCTACGGGCCCTGACGTGCCGAAGGCGCGAAAAGGGCCGAGGCTACCCCGAACCCCAGCTTAAACCCTAACACCGCAAAACCCTTCAAGCAAATTAGGGCCTCTACGGGCCCTGACGTGCCGAAGGCCCGAAAAGGGCCGAGGCTACCCCGAACCCCAGCTGACACGCCGAAGGTCCGAACAAGGCCCCGACAGACCCCAAGAGCCACCAAAAGGCTTCAAAAGGCTTCAAAAGGCCCCTGAAAGAAGGGGGACCCAGGCTGCCCGTACCCGCAATGAAAAATGCGATTTTTTGGTACTGAAATCGATGGTTTTTTCCTTCATTTTACCCCAGCAGGGCCAGGAAAGCCCCCAGGAAGCCCCCAAAAGGCCCCAAGAGCCACCAAAAGGCTTAATTGAGGCCCTTAAAGAAGGGGAATCCAGGAGCAGGCACAAAGGGTTTCCCTGACCTTCAAATAAATAAGGGCCTCTACGGGCCCTGACACGCCGAAGGCCCGAAAAGGGCCGAGGCTACCCCCAACCCCAGCTTAAACCCAAACAGCGCAACTTTAAAAACATCAAAGCAAGGATCAGAGCACAAGAAAATAAATTCCATAAACCCTAAACCCTAATAGAGTATAGTTTGGGTGGCCGGGGTGGGTTGACGGGCAACGCGAGCGCGCGGCCCGGGGTGTTTGACACCCGAGCGCGTGCCCTCCCCTGACACACCCTAAACCCTAAACCCTAAACCCGAACCAGCCCCCTTTGTGTTCCCCCAGGTTACTATCTATGATCTAACCCAAAACCCAAAACCCAAAACCCTAAACCCTAAACCCGAAACCCTAAACCCTAAACCCTAAACCCTAAACCCTAAACCCTAAACCCTAAACCCTAAACCCTAAACCCTAAACCCTAAACCCTAAACCTCCTCCCCCGCCCCATCATGCAGCCGCGCAGGCCATGGCTTGCTTTCAGTGGCCACCCTCAGGTCCTCCTTCGGGAGGGGGAGGGGGGGGTGCTGAAGCCCTAAACCCTAAACCCTAAACCCTAAACCCTAAACCCTAAACCCTAAACACTAAGCCGCCTGGACCACCTTTGCCCTAAACCCTAAATCCCCATCGCGGGATCTTTAATTTTCCAAGGGTTTGGGGGTTCAGGCTTTAGGGTTTAGGGTTCTTGGTTTGAGCGTTGATGGAGTTTAGATTAAATTAGGGCTTTGGGTTTTGGGTTCTTGGTTTGAGAGTTGATGGTTTCGGGCCGGCCCACACCTTGGACTGCAGAGCCCGCAACCCTAAACCCTAAACCCTAAACCCTAAACCCTAAACCCTAAACCCTAAACCCTAAACCCTAAACCCTAAACCCTAAACCCTAAACCCTAAACCCGAAACCCTAAACCCTAAACCCTAAACCCTCAACCCTCAACCCTAAACCCTAAACCCTAAACCCTCAACCCTACTGCGGCAGGATGGAAGACTATCCCTTGCTGGTTCAGCTCCAGCTCATCCTCTTCAGAACCCGTGCGCCTCGACTGGCGAATCTTGGGATGTTCCCCCTTATGCCAACCGCCTCGGGTTTAGGGTTTAGGGTTTAGGGTTTAGGGTTTAGGGTTTAGGGTTTAGGGTTTAGGGTTTAGGGTTTAGGGTTTAGGGTTTAGGGTTTAGGGTTTAGGGTTTAGGGTTCATAGTACCCTCTCCCTATTAGGGACTGTTCGTAAAAGTCGGAACATCCCAAGGTGACTCACTAAGCCCTAAACCCTACACCCGAAACTCCGAGCCCAAAGCCTGCACTCAACCCTCAACCCTCAACCCTCAACCCTCAACCCTCAACCCTCAACCCTCAACCCTAAACCCTAAACCCTAAACCCTAAACCCTAAACCCTAAACCCTAAACCCGAAGTCCGCAAGAAGCCGCGAGCTCCTGAAACTTCGATACCCCCTGAAGAGAATTTCGCCCGGGGCAGACTGCAGTTTAAGCTTTTGGGGGTGTAGGATGTTGAGCTACGAAGGGAACCCTAGACCCTGAACCCTAAACCCTAAACCCTAAACCCTAAACCCTAAACCCTAAACCCAGTTTAACAGCTTTGGGGCGCTCAGGTGCTGATCGCCGCCTTTGGTGCCACGCTGGCATGGACCGCATTCTTGCAGCGGGGTTCCTTTGTGACTTGCTGCTGCCCAGTTGGGTTCCAGTTTCAGGGCCTTATATAGGCTCCAGGGTGCGTGGAAGGGGGGAAACCTTAAACCCTAAACCCTAAACCCTAAACCCTAAACCCTAAAGCCTAAACCCTAAACCCTAAACCCTAGACACTAAACCCTAAACCCTCTTCCCGAAACCCATAAACCCATAAAACCGAGGTGATCGAGCTGCATCCCGGCCCTCCAGATCGCCTCGTGCAGCCTTGCCGCAACAACGCGTCGAGGCGGCTGTTTCGGGTTTCGGGTTCAGGTAGGCAAGGCAATATGCCTTAAGCCATGACCTTAAGCTGCCGAAGAGGCCTTAAAGGAAATCTAAAGGCCTTGCGCCACGGGCCGGCCTGGCCGTCTGAAAGCTGAAACTCAAACCCCAAACCCCAAACCCCAAACCCTAAACCCTAAACCCTAAACCCTAAACCCTAAACCCCAAACCCTAAACCCTACACCCCAAACCCCAAGCCCTCGGCCGAGGCATTGGGGCAGTTGCTGGCGCCAACCCCCGGCGATGTTCGAGCTTCTTGACCCACCGGTTCCCATCTGGGACCTGAATCCCCGCGGCCCGTTTGCAAGCTTAGGGTTGAGGGTTTAGGGTTGAGGGTTTAGGGTTTAGGGTTTAGGGCTTGGGATGGTACTGTAATCCTAGTAAGGGCAGTTAGTATAAGGGGGAAGATCCCGAGTAAGATCTAAACGGAAGAAAGACGACAATCAAGAGATAGTTTAAATACGAAACGGCAAGGGAAGAAATAAATCAAGAAATGGGGAAGGAGAGAACGACAGCGCAAATGTTAAGAAATACATAAAGGAAGAAAGAAAGGATCAAGACAGAAAGAAAGACATAAGTATAAAAACGCAAGACAAAATTAGATAGATAACGAAAGGCAGAAATAGCGAACGAAGGAAATACATTACGAAGTAAAGAAAGACGGACAGAAACAATGAATAACGCATAAATCAAGAAAATGAGGGAACTACATAAACTACGAAAGAACACAGAAATATATAGCGAGATGAAGAACGAATGCCAAACAGGGTTCAAGAAGTATCGACATCAATAAAGACAAAATAAGTACAAAAATAAAGACGGACAAAACCAAACGAATGCATCGAGTATAAAGAAGTACAACAGGGAATGCCAACACAAACCAAGAACGAACGAAAGACGCAAATAAAGAACCACAACCACAAAGAAATACCTAGAAAAGCAAAGAAGCAGCACAGAAATAGCGGACGAAAGAAGAAAGAAGAAGGGAAGGTAAGAACGAATGTAGAGTTACCACTACTACTTCAGTCACAATTACCACTTTGTGACTATACATATGTGTTTTTGGGGGTGGCTAAAGTTTTTCTTGAGCCAATTTCATTTTTTTGTGGGTGTGATTCTTTTTTAGGTTCTGCGTGCGTGCTACCTAGAACACAGGCCTAAACCCTTAACCTCAAACCCTAAGACTGTTCGTTGGCACCCCTGCGAAACCCCTAAACCCCTAAACCCCTAAACCCCTAAACCCTAAACCCTAAACCCTAAACCCTAAACTCTAAACCCTAAACCCCCTAAACCCTCAACCCTCCCTTGCCACATTCTCAGGCAGCGAGTGGGGAGGCTGGGCTCAAGCCGCCCACGTGCACCACGCCTGTGTGGCAAAGCCACAAGCCCACGGTTCCTGGGACTCCCAAGGGTTTAGGGTTTAGGGTTTAGGGTTTAGGGTTTAGGGTTTAGGGTTTAGGGTTTAGGGTTTAGGGTTTAGGGTTTAGGGTTTAGGCATCATAGCCCCTAGTCGTACCATTACCGGCCCTACATACCTAAGAATACCTAGGTGCATAGCCCAAAAGCACTCTTCTTTTTGTTACGGGGGGATGGGTTCCCGCACAAAGCCATTAAGGTAGGAGAGGGTGCTTCGGGTGCGAACCGAGGTTCGCGCTGTCTTCGCTTACACGTGGTGGACGACTGGGAGGTTCACGGGTAGCTAGGGTTAGGCTTAGGAGTTTCGGGTTCAGGGTTTAGGGTTTAGGGTTAGGGCTTACGGGTACCTTAGTTAAGGTGAGAAGATAGGCTACTTGACTTGTAGCCCTTAGCACTACCCATGAGCTCCGTGAGCCTTCAAGTGGGAGAGGTTCCCGAGTTCGAGACGGACGTGGAGACAGTGGTGGCCCTCTCTCTGGATGCGGCCAGGAAGCTAGGCAGGCCCTTGGGATGCTGGAGATGTTTTTTTTTGGGTTTCCGCGGGTGTCAGAGGATCATCTTAATATCTGGAAATCTGATATCAGGGGGTTGAGATGCCCCGGCCGAGGAGACTGTCCAGTCATGCAGCCGCCAAGCAACGATGAGATCCGCGCAGGCTCGCGGCTGCCTTGCAGCGAGCACTGCGTCGCTTCCGAACTCCCTGGACCTTCGGGCCGACGAGGCGGCGCCGACTTCGTGCCAGAACCTGAACCGGAAGACCCCGCCGCGACAGCGCGTCTTCTCCTCGGCGGCTCCTTCTGCAGCGCTCTTTGGGCAGCCTGCGAGAGCGAGAGAGAGAGAGAGAGAGAGCGAGAGAGATGTACGGTGGGCCGGACGCCAAGATCCCATGAACTCCAAACCTGAAGCCTTAAACGCTACGTCCATGAACCTTCAAATCCCCGTTTGGGAGGGAAGTTCCGACGCGGCGCTCGAAAAAGGCTGAGCTGCAAGCGGTCCAGAAACTTCTGCAGTCGTCTCGCTCCATTCCCAGGGCCTTGAGGGGGCCTAAACCCCAAACCCCAAACCCTACACCCTAAACCCTAACCCTTTTTAGGTGTTTAGGGGGCTCTTGAGGGCTCAAGTCCCCTTGGTAACCCAGCGGTACTCTTTTTGCACTTGTCTTTGTCTTAGTGGTTCCTGTATGTCCCTGATGTTGCCGTGTAGCTGCCACGGAGCGTGAGCCCGGTTTCGGGTTTCAGGGCGTAGGGCTTAAGAGGGCCTCCAAAGGGCTTCTAAACCGGGCTTATAGGGTTTTGAGTGGTTGCATTGTTTTTCGGGTCGGTTTAGGAGGTTTCGGGTCCGAAAGCCCTACAAACCCCAACGCGCCTGTGAGTGGGCGTGCAGGCCTTGTATGCGGACTCCAAGATAAAGGAGAACATCGAGGATGCCGACCTCGAGGCCAGTTTAGGGTTTAGGGTTTAGGGTTTAGTCTGCTTCCAATCTCCCCAGACCAAAGTCACTGACCACGAGGGCGATTGCTCGCGAGCCCTGAGCCCTGAGCCTTTCAATCCTGACTCTTGCAGCTCCCTGTGTTTAGGGGATGTGTGTTCGTACCTCTTCTCTTGCAGCGTGGTGCCCTAGAAGAGGTCTTGCTTTGCCTGCTGCTCATTCAGAAGAGCCCTGAAACAAACGCCCTGCGGCCCGAGCCACGCTTGACATTGCAACTGCCAGCGCCCCCAAGATCCTGTCATCTCAGACGCCATGGCGGAGGTCGAGTTCAAGGTGGGTGCCAAGGGGAAGAAGGACCTGGTGGACAACGCGCTGGACAGGAAGTTCCGGGGCTCCAGGGTGGACAACTACTTCCGGGTCTCCGAGCGCGGCTCGAACCTCACCACGGAGATCCGGGCCGGGGTCACCACCTTCCTCACGGCGGCCTACATCATGGCCGTGAACCCCAACATCCTGAGCACCACGGGCCTCAACTTCGATGGCCTCGTCTTCGCCACGGCGGCCTCCAGCTGCGTCGCCACGCTCATCATGGCCCTCTGGGCCAACTTGCCCTTCGGGCTCTGGCCGGGCATGGGCATGAACGCCTACTTCGCCTACACGATCGTGGGGTTCAAGGGCCAGCAGAATGCCGTGAAGAAGGTGATGATGGCGGTGACCGTGGAGGGCGTGATCTTCATCATCATGTCCGCTCTGGATATCCGGCGCTATGTCTTCAAGGTCTTCCCGACCTGGATGATGAAAGCCACCATGGCAGGGATCGGCTTGTTCCTGGCCTTCATCGGCCTGCAGGCTGGCAACGGCATCGACATCGTCCGGGACCATCCGGCAGTGTTGGTGGATCTCGTCACCCTCACGGGCGAGCACTACCTGCGAACTTGGGTCGGGATTGGGTTCTTTTGCCTCATGAGCCTGCTGATCCTCTTGCGCGTGCGCGGCGCCGTCATGGTTTGCATCCTCCTCAGCGCAGTCCTCTCCTGGATCTTGCAAGCTGCAGAGGTGGAGCAGTTCAGCTACAAGCCCATGTGCTGCCTCGGCAGCGTGTCCTACGTGGAGCCTGTGAATGGAGCTGCGGGGTGGTACCCGAAGCCGGGGGGTGGCTTCTACCCGAAGCCGACATGCGAGAATCCCTACACGGTGCCTGGCTACGGCCAGATGGAGAGCACGGAGACCGGCCCCTCCGTTAGCTTCGTGTCCTCGGCCTCGGTGTCCGTGGCCAACGGCGTCTATACCATCACGGAGGGCGCTTCCTCCACGAACCACACCGGCAGCCTCTACTTCCAGGGTGTCGCAGCCGGCCGGGATTCAACCTTCAAGGGCGGCTGCCCGGATGCGTGCCATGCCATGATGGGGGGCTTCAACCCAATTTGTTTCGACACGGTCTTGGTGGAGACGGGCTGCTGGACCTCCATGTCCTACCAAAGTCGGGCAAGTGCCAAGCTCGTGCTCGATCAGTTCGGGGAGGGCTGCATCGGCGGCGCCGGCCGCATTCCGAAGACCTTCAGCGCGCCAAGCGCCTTTGCCTCGCTTCCCCTGATCGATGTGGCAGGGCCATTGGTTGCTCCGTTCTCCGGATGGGCGGGCTGTGACGCAGATGGCAACTGCGAGAGCGGCGACGTCTCCGGCGGAACTATCTTGGCTTGGGACTTCTCTGGCTTCGGGGACTGGCAGGGCTTCTGGAACCCCTTGTTGACCCTGCTCTACATTGACTTCATCGGAACCATGGGCTTTCTGTATGCGGCCGCAGACCTGAGCGGCCTGGTTGACCCCAAGAAGCCCGAGAGCTTTCCTGGCTGCTACGCCGCCTTCATGGCGGATGCGGTCGGAACCTTCGTCGGCGGCTTCCTGGGCACCAGCTCTGTGACGACCTACGGCGAGTCCATGGCCGGTGTTTATGAGGGTGGCCGCACCGGCCTCACCGCGCTCGTGATTGCCTTCCTGAACTTTGTCTGCATCTTCATGACGCCGCTGCTGTCCTCCGTCCCGACCCTCTCCACCGGGCCTGCGCTGGTCATGGTGGGTGTCTTCATGATCGAAGGTGTGAAGGACATCGACTGGACGGACTACATGCAGGCCATCCCGTCCACAATTTGCATCCTTCTGCAAATCACCACCTACAAGATCGAGGTAGGCGTCTTGGGAGCCTTGCTGGTATGGAGCTTCCTGATGGTCTTCTCCGGCCGCGTCTTCCTGTACATCCCCGGAGCCTGGGACAAGCTGCCGCTTGCCGTGCAGAACTTCGTGTCGTCTCAGCAAGGGGACGCGGACTTCCAGCGACGCCTCAAGGAAGTCGCCACACACGAGCCGAGGAAACTGAATGTGCTCCCCGCCCCCGATGTAGAGCAGCCTGCCCCCCGCCAGGCCTGGTGAGCGCATCACGAAAGGTGCTTGGATCATATGAGGTCTCCTTGAGGGGGGTCTATTTAGTGAAAGGTTCGCATCGGGCCTTGTACTTGTGGCCCCAAGAGAGCCAGTTGCAGTTCAAGTGCAGTGCTTCTGTGGCTTCAGTGAGCTCAAGGGCCGCTTCATGACATTTGGAGCTCTTTGAGGCCCTGGGTCTACGATGCCCACTATACCAGGCCCCTGTTTGCGGGGCCAAGTTCGCGTGATCCCCTGATCCCGAAGACTGAGGGTGAAATGAGGTGAAATTGCTTCTCATGTGATTCAAACTTAGCCCGATCTTTGCTGTTTTGGAGGCATCAGAGGGTCCGTTCTTTGCGGGCTCCTGTTTGGGAGGCTGCTGCATGCAAAAGGGCGCCACAGTGCGACACATCCTTTCGGAAGGAGGAGCCCCGAGCACCGACCGGGACCGGGGCTCCGTGATCCGCTGGGCAGCCAGCGCGCCCCTCCACTTGGGTTGGGCGCAGGAGAGGAGCCCTCTTAGTTTTGAAGAGGGCTACCCTGGACTCTTGACCTGGACCCCTTCTACTCGTAGGCACAGAAGGGCTTAGCTTACAATGACGGAAAATTCTCCAAGGGTCCAGGTACCGGCATCCGTGGTCTTCGGCCACTTTCGGCGAGTGGCGTGAGGCGCAGGATCCAAACAGTGAGCAGCTGAAGCCGTGTCAAGTCCTGATCCTTAGGAGCAACTCTGAAAGATACGGACCCATTGTGGGGCGCTTTTTGTGTCTAAAGAAAGCGAACTCATTCTTAAAAGGGAATACCGAAAGGTTCCCTAGCATAAATCAAGCCCCACCATCTTGTGCATCCAGCTCTTCGCGTTCTTAGCCTGAAGCATTTCCCGGCTCCTGGCAGACCCTCATGCAGCAGATCAAGCACATCAGAATACGTGAGCGAGGGCCTCAGAGGACGATCGGGCGCATGGGTTGGACCTGCCAAAAAAATATCAGTAGCAGCCACAAAAGTAATAATAAGAAGGATAAGAATACAGATAAGAATAAGAATCAAAATAGAATAAAGCAATAACAAGAAAAACCAACCACAATTGCAATAATAATAATAATAATGAGAAGAATAAGAAGAGCAACCACATAGTAATGATGTTCGTAAGAACTAGAATAAGAATGAGAATGAGAAAAATGACAATACTGATGCTACGGATAGTTTTTGGTTTCCCGGCTCAACACCCTCACAAATAGGGATTCTCCAGCAGTCGTGTGGGTGGTTGTCAAAATTGTGGTCCCTTTTTGGATCCCCATTATAATACGGCACCTAATATTTAGGGCACCCCAAAAAGGATTTTCATTTTGACAACCTTTAAAGTTTTCATAAGGTCCATCGTTTTGGGGGGCTTCGGGTAGACACCTTAAACCCTAAACTCTAAACGCTAAACTCTAAACTCTAAACCCTGAACTAAACCCTACACCCTAAACCCTAAACCCTACCGTGTTGGCCGTCGAGAGCCCACTCAGGAGCCTGAGCCGAAGCATTGCATACCCCACAAACCGTCTAGGCCCAATCCCGTAAAAACCCTAAACCCCTAAACCCCTAGACCCCTAAACCCCTAAACCCCTAAACCCCTAAACCCCTAAACCCCTAAACCCCTAAACCCCTAAACCCCTAAACCCCTAAACCCCTGAACCCCCAAACCCCTAAACCCCTAAACCCCTAAACCCCCAAACCCCTAAACCCCTAACCCCTAACCTCTAAACCCTATACCCTAAACCCTTTACCCCGAAAGACCCTAAACCCCAAATCCAGCAGAGTTCGACTCTAGCGAGGCAGCTTATGGATTGAGGCTTTTCCATCTAGGTTCTCGCCTCTCTCCAAGGTTTGATCATGGTGAGGACGAGTTCTTCAACAAGTTCTTTTCCAGAAGACAGCCGCTCCCTGAGCCAGGTTTAGGGTTTAGGGTTTAGGGTTTAGGGTTTGGGGTTCGGGATTTAGGGATTTAGGATTTAGGGTTCGGGGCTTCCTGCTGCTCAGAACTTCTTGGGGAACCAGTGTAGGACGATGGAACCGCATGATTGAGGTGAAACCCTGAAACCCTGAACCCTAAACCCCAAACCCATAAGCACTAAGCCAAAGCCCTGCACTCAGAACCTATGAACCCTGCGCCCATGTGGTGCAGCGCTATGTTTCTGCTTGGATTTGCCTCAAACTCCCAGGGAAGGGGGGTCTAACTATGTATGTATTTATGTTTAGGGTTTAGGGTTTAGGGTTTAGGGTTTAGGGTTTAGGGTTTAGGGTTTAGGGTTTAGGATTTAGGGCTTAGTCTACTTGGGTCTAGACACATGTAACAATATCATGCAGTAATGTACACGAGATGTTCAAATATATAGTTGGCACAGCGTCAGGCAATGTAAGATCATATCGGAGATGATGTATGAGCATGTGCACAGATGAGTTGGAGATGCCAACAACCCTAAACCCTAAACCCTAAACCCGAAACCCTAAACCCTAAACCAAGAATTTGCAGGCTCGGGATTATGGCGCATGAGCTGCAGCCAGTCATGCCCACCGCGGTGAGAGCCTCAGAGAGCCCAACCCCTTGCAGTGGGTGGGTTGAATTTAGTAATTTAGGGTTTAGGGTTTAAACAACGAAAAGTCGGAAGTGGGCACGCCGCGAGGCTCAGATGTAGTGTTTGCGAAGTGCGCGGAGCTGTATTGGCGCGCCCAGCGACACGCTTTGGCCAGCCAAGCTCCCGTTTAGGAGTTTGTATGTGGGATTTTGGGTTTTTTTTGGTTTTTGGGGTTTAAGGTTGCTGAAGGATGTGCTGTAATATAGGGGTCGGAAGCCGCATGGTCCCTGTAAAATTATGCCAGAAGCTCGCGCAAAAAAAACAATTCTACTTATTAGGGCCCCTACGTTACCCGACTGGACCTCGCTGCGGTGCGATCCCAGAAGTTCCGTGGCGCCCGAACGCCTGGGTTGCCGGTACAGAGCTATCTTAACCCCCCCCCCCCTTCCTGATATTAAAATACTCTTCATATACTATAGAGTAAGGATGCTGGGAGTATTGTTTTTATTTCCTTCGCCCTAAAACTGCAAACCCTAAACCCTCAACCCTAGACCCTGTTTGGGGGTACGGCGGGGGTTTAATGTTAAGCTCAACCTTTCGGGGGCATAAGAAATCCTGCCATAATTGAAAGGTTAGCCTTCTGTGGCCCGTGGTACCCAGCAACAAGGTAGGGGATTAAGCATGCTTGCGCCTCGGTTTACAAGAGCAGGGCAACCTCGTCCTTCAGCCCTGCCAAAGCCTACTGAGCCCCACTAAAGCTCGCCAAGTCCCAAAACCTTAAACCCTAAACCCTAAGCCCTAAACCCTAAACTCTAAGCCCTAAACCCTAAACCCTAAGCCCTAAACCCTAAACCCAAAACCCTAAACCCTAAACCCCAAACCCCTCGAGAGCCCTCACCATTCGTCCCGCGCCAGCGAGGTCGGCGTCTTGCCCGAGCGAAGGTGGACGAACCCGAAGGGCGTTACCAATCAGACGAAGCATGCCGCGCGCTTGGGCTCCCCCGGGATGAACCCGCAAGGATGGAGGTTTGGGGTTTAGAGGGTGGTTTAGGGGGTTGTAGGGTTTCCCCGAACCTTTCAACCCTAAACCCCCAAAACCCCAAAACCCTACAACCCCAAAACCTTAATTGAAATAATACATAGCATAGAGACAGCATTAGATGCAATTTCGTAGAAGCGTAGTACAATCTCGTAAAAGAAATTTCTAAATACTCCGGTTTAGCAGATATAGCATGGACCCATCAAGCACAAGAATAAGACAATTTCCAAGAAAATAATATCCTAGAAGATTCCGATTTATATCATTCATCATATAATCAATGTCCATATTAGTCTTGCGTGGGTGGATTCAGCAGACAGTGTTCGCACGGCTTGTGGCCTTTGTTCGTACACTTCAAGAAAACGAACAAAAGTGAGCACCGTCATCGAGGAAGCGGCGACAGACTTCGAGCTCTGGCTGAATCGAGGCCCTCCGTGCCGTGGCCGAGGGCGAGGTGGATCGTGCGGGTGCCCCGGTGACCATTTCGTGGATTCCAGGTGCCACGCCGGAGGAACTCTTTGCCAAATGCGAAGCTGACACCGCGGGCAGCTCGTACTTCGGGGTTCTGCATGGCCACGATGACATCGCTGGCTTTTTTAGAAGACTTGGGTCTCCCCGCGCGCAGAGAAGGATACTTTGATCCATGAGAAGTACCGGTAATGTTCTGAGGCGTTGAATCTCTGGGTTTGTTTCACCCTCGCGATACTAGGCTTGTGAATCCCTTCGTCTTCGTTTTGTTTTCTCTTCTTCACTGGCGTCTTCCCTTAATTCTGGGTGGTGGTGGGTGCATTGCCCAATCGTGGTCGTTTCACTGTGGAATTTCGCCAGTGGATCTCATTTGCGTTGGTTGTTTTTGGGATTCTCTTTGTTTCAGATGAGAGGGTTTTTGTCCTGGCGCCTGAAGGGACAAGGTTTCCTTCTCTTCTCAAACCGTGTTCAAGATAAGAAATGATTTCCTTTAATTCGTACTTTTGGGCGTAGATATGACTCGCTCGCAATCTTCTCGGTCGACCTATTATTTCTTGAAGGTTTGGGTTTTTATCTGAGCCGATAGTATTTATCTCAACTGTCGCCCTCGGAATTCCACATCGTAATTTAGTTCGCGAAAATGATGTTCCTTGCAGGGAAATCCCATTCTTCTGTATTTTCCTAAAACCCTAAAACCCTAGACCCTAACCCCCTAAACCCTAAATCCTAGAACCTAAAACCTGGTTTTAGGGTTCGAGGAATGTGGGCCGTTCAGCCCCAGAGCCCAAAACCCTGAAAAGCCCTAGGCGACTTGAAGGCTTAAGTGACCTGACTTCGAACTCTACTTATGTGGGTTAGGGTTTAGGGTTTAGGGTTTAGGGTCTAGGGTCTAGGGTTTAGGGTTTAGGGTCTAGGGTCTAGGGTCTAGGGTTTAGGGTTTACTACCCAGGAGCCATCAAGTGGCAGACTCCCACACCCCCAAACCCCGAGTGTTAGGGCCTAGTGTTCGGGGCCTCATCCGAGAGGAGTTTTGGGTGGTTTGCAATATACATATCCAGACCAGACAGGGATCAGAAGGAGATGATGTTGGTAGCTATGCGGGGGAGCTTGAACCCTAAGCCCCAAGCCCCAAAGCCTAGGCCTTAAACCCTAAACCGCAAGCCCCTCAACCCTCAACCCTCAGCCCTCAACCCTCAACCCTCAACCCTCAACCCTCAACCCTCAACCCTCAACCCTCAACCCTCAACCCTCAACCCTCAACCCTCAACCCTCAACCCTCAACCCTAAACCCTTAACCTTAAAGCGCTTCGACAACGGCCCAGCCTCGAAGGTCATGCTTATACGTGACACGCATCTGCTCTTTGCGGCTCTCGGGATCCTTTGCCAGCAATAGCAACGGGACTTCAATGGGAAGCCCCAAACAGGGAATCCCAAGAATGCGGAAAGCCCGAATTCGACCAAACCCTAAATCCTGAAACACTTGTCGCCCTAAACTCTTACAAGTTGAGCCCCAAACCCCAAACCCCAAACCCCAAACCCCAAACCCCAAACCCCAAACCCCAAACCCCAAACCCCAAACCCCAAACCCCAAACCCCAACCCCCCAACCCCAAACCCCAAACCCCAAACCCCAAACCCCAAACCCCAAACCCCAAACCCCAAACCCCAAACCCCAAACCCCCAACCCCAAACCCCAAACCCCACACCCCAAACCCCAAACCCCAAACCCCAAACCCCAAACCCCAAACCCCAAACCCCAAACCCCAAACCCCAAACCCCAAACTCCAAACCCCAAACCCCAAACCCTAAACCTCAAACCCTAAACCCCTAAACGCTAAACCCTAATAAGCCCCAAGCTCTCATAGCTCCACAGGCAAGTCCTTGCAGGTTGATGCCGTTGTGCGGCCGAGTTTGGTTGTAAGTATAGCTGCAGTTGTCCGAAGTTCCTTTAAGGGTTTCGGGTTTAAGGTTCAGGGTTTAGGGGGGTTAGGGTTTAGGGTTTTGGGATCAGTGGTACTATATCAAGAAAACGAGCATCCTTATGTTCTCCACTTGTCAGTGTTCCTTGTATCAACCTGCCCAGGGGTTCCCAGAGCGCTCTGAACCCGGCATCCCTAAACCTTAAACCCTAAACCCTAGACTCTAAACCCTACACCCTAAAGCCTAAACCCTAAACCCCAAACCCCGCCCGGACCTACTGCGACCGCGCCACCGCCCAGGGCTGTGCAGGTCCTTGCCAAGAAGGCGGACGTCTGGGACGAAGGCTTGGAGAAGCTTTTCAAGGAGCCCCGGATGCCTCCGCAGTTTAGGGTTTAGGGTTTAGGGTTTAGGGTTTGGGGCAACCCTAGGTGTAGGGTGTAGGGAAGCCAATACTGACCCCTAAGCCTGAGCCTTAAAGCCCACGTACATTAGGAGAGCTTCCACGCTCCAACCCTAAACCCTAAACCCTCAACCCGAAACCCCAAACCCCAAGCCCTAAACCCGAAACCCCAAACCCCAAACCCTAACTAAGCCCTAAACCCGAAACCCTAATTAAACCCTAAACCCGAAACCCTAAACCCTTTGTGGCCCAAATCTTGAGCCTAGGGTTGAGGGTTTAGGGTTTAGGGTTTAGGGTTTAGGGTTTAGGGTTTAGGGCCCCAAATTCTAGCTTAAACAGGTGGGTTCCAGGGCCAGGAGGGGTTCGAGTTGCTGGGTGGCTCTGGGGCGAGGATACTGCAGCCATTGTGGCCGAGCAGGACGACAACAGGCGTTTGGGTGAAGGGTGTAGGGTTTTAGGGTGTAGGGTTTTAGGGTGTAGGGTTTAGGGTGTAGGGTTTAGGGTGTAGGGTGTAGTGTTTCGGGTTTTTGGTTTAGGGTGTAGGGTGTAGCGCTTAGGACATTCTGTTTTTCAATGGCCTTTATTAAGCACGTTCCTGTTAATGGGGTCTAAGAGAGAGTATTGGGAATCCCGGGCGGGGTTTCAACGGCGTTTGAGGGGTGGCTTTGGGCTTTTCAAGGGGTTTTGGGTGTGGGTTTCCGGTTTAGGGTTTAGGTCTTTGCAGCCGCCGCTTGAAGCCTTAGCTTAATGCGGGTTTGGTGGCTTGTAGGGCCTAATCTTTTGGTGCGTCTTGTGTTTTTTTTTTGGCGGGGTGGGGAGGTTTCCTGTGTAATCTCCACTGTTTCTGATAGGCACAGAATTCGGCGTAGATACTCTAGGTCATATCGGAGACCTCTTGCGTGTACTTTGGCCTGTGAAATGCGAAGGCTAAGGGGCCGTTACGAACCAAGGCAACCACAGCTTTGTTTGCACGTTCTTGCAAATTCAGGTATCGGGTTGAGGGTTCAGGGTTCAGGGTTAAGGGTTTAGAGCGCACACGTGCTGGAATGCCACAGTTGTTCGTGTTGACAGCCGATCAACCATTTCTCGCGTTCACCATGTTTGCGAAGCTGCCAGACAGCAGGGCCGTCCTTGTTTTTCAGTTTTTGAGGTTTGTGAAGACTACCAGCGCTGCAAAGGGCATGCTGTAATGCAGATCGTTTGGATCGAGCACCTTGAAATGTTGCAATCCACAGCACGATGCAGTGCCCTTTGCAGTGTTTGCTTTGCTCAACACGAGCAATTTTTTGGGACTAGTGGTGGAATCCTTCCTTAATACTCGAGCTTGCACGGAGTTGTCTCTAGAGACTCCCCATTTGTGAAAGCCTCAAAAGCTCCATGGTTGGTTGTAGGGGCTTTTAGGGTTGTCAGCTGCATGCAGCGCACTGCATGCACTGCAGGCGGAAGCGCGAGGACGAATGTGGGTGGGGAAGGGTTTAGGGTTTAGGGTTAGGGTTTCGGGTTTCGGGTTTAGGTGGGGAGCCTTTGAAACTTGGGCGAGGTCCTCGGGTTTCGAGTTTGAGGTTTAGGGCCTCGGGCTTCAGGTTTGGGGTTTAGGTCTCCAAGTTTGGGGTTTTGGGGCTTAGGACTTGGGCAGAGTTCGAGGTTCGAGCTTTTAGGGTTCAGGGTTTGGGGTTTAGATTTCGTGTTTGGGTTTAGGGTATGTAGGGTTCTGTTCTTGGGTGCACCGATTGGGTTTACGCGCTCTCTCTCAGGTACAACTGATATATCTGCACATGCACACCCCACAATGTGTAGGTATAAACGTGCGGGAAACCCTGAGATCTAAACCCTAAACCCTCAACCCGAACCGGAGCCTAACCCCCCCTTCCCTGCTTCAAAACCTCCAAGATCTTACCAGGAGAGGCAGGTAATTCCTAAACCCTAAGCCCTGCAGGGTGTAGGGTTCCCTTCTCAGCACCCAGAACGAGACGCTCAGCCTGAGGCCACTAGGGGGATACTTAAGTCAACTTACTTTTCGGGAGAACTGAGGGCAGTTAGCATCCTCCTTATGACCCCCTTGCTGGTCTCCCTCAGCCTCGAACACTAAACCTTAAACCCTGAATCCTTAACCCGAAACCCCCAACCCCTAAACCCCAAACTAAGCCCCCAACCCTAAACCCTAAACTTTAAACCCTAAACCCTAAAATCCTAAACCCAAAGCCCTAGCAAGTCAGCACCCAGAGGAGCTGCTCGAGCAGCTCGTGCGCGTTGTCGCCAAGGTGGAGGCCCACCTCGTGCCCCGCAACCCTAAACCCTAAACCCTAAACCCTAAAACCTAAACCCTAAACCCTAAACCCTAAACCCTAAACCCTAAACCCTAAACCCTAAACCCTAAACGCTAAACCCTAAACCCTAAACCCTAAACCCTAAACCCTAAACCCTAAACCCCAAACCCTAAACCCTAAACCCCCAACCCTAAACCCCAAACCCTAAACCCTAAACCCCCAACCCTAAACCCTAAGCCCTAAACCCTAAAACCCCCAACCCTAAACCCTAAGCCCTAAACCCCAAACCTCAAACTCTAAGCCCTCAAACCCAGCACCCCGATCCCCAGAAAGCACCAAGCCGACCACCCTGCGAGCCTTGAGCCGAGGTTTCCGCGCAAACCTAGGGCTTAGGGTTCGGGGTTTAAGTTTAGGGTTTAGAGTTAAGGGTTTAGAGTTTTTTGTGATTGGGGTTAAGGGTCCAGGGTTCTCAGGTTTCAGGGTCATTTGTCAGGGTTGAGGGTTTTGGGTTTAGGGTTTAGTGTTTAGGGTTTAGGGTTGAGGGTCTCGAGGGGCGTTGAAGGGCTTTTTAGTCTTTGGGGTTCGGCGCTCTGGGGGCGGCCTTCAGAGGTCGGCTAGCCCCAAGCAAGCAAACAGCAAAGCCAGTGCCAAGCTGTCGTACTCCCTTGGGTTTAGGGTTTAGGGTTTAGGGTTTAGGGTTTAGGGTTTAAGGGTTTAGGTCTGATTCTCCGAAGCCCTAAACCCTATGCCCAAGACCCAAATCCCTAAGCTTTTTGTGACGAAAGTGCCACGCCTGCCACGACCACCGCAGGCATACCTTTCCGCAGCCCCCAGACAAAATAAGGCGCGTTAACCAAATGCTATCTTGTCATAGTACTCTTTTGAATCCTGCGAAGTGGCGGTATAAGCTGCCCAAGCAAGTAGAAGCTGCCCAGAATACCCACTCTAATTAACAAGGACCCCCCCCCCCCCCATGCCTCAACCCTCAACCCTCAACCCTCAACCCTCAACCCTCAACCCTCAACCCTCAACCCTCAACCCTCAACCCTCAACCCTCAACCCTCAACCCTCAACCCTCAACCCTCAACCCTCAACCCTCACCCCTCAACCCTCAACCCTCAACCCTCAACCCTCAACCCTAAACCCGAAACCCCAAACCCCAAACCCCAAACCCTAAACCCTCAACGCTCAACCCTAAACCCTAAACCCGAAACCCTAAACCCTAAACCCTAACTCGTGCAGCCGGATAGGTGATGCAGTTCGGCTTCGCGAAGACGGAAGAGTCTGTCGTCGCTGTCTTGGCGTTTTGGGGGGTGTTCCCTCAACTTGACCCCGAGAATAGGGTTTAGGGTTTAGGGTTTAGGGTTTAGGGCTTGGCGGGGTTCCCTCAACTTGACCCGGCTAGCACAGTACGAGAAACCAAACATCTAAACCTACTTATAACTACTCATGCGCCTCCAAATGCCCATCAAAGGGTTCTTAAGGGAGGGGGTTCAAGGGGGTATACGAGCCCTTAGAGGCTCAGGAGCTGTGATCTCCCTTGAGAATCAATGGTCACCAAAAAGGGGCTTGGCAGGTGGAATCGCAACTTGCTGATGTGTGCTGTGTCGGCAGGTTTGACAGGAGTATACTAGAACGAAGCCCGAAACGCGAAACCCGAAACCACTATAATCACTCCAGACCCAAACAAACATGAACCCTTAACTTGGGTCAATCATATTCGACACGGTGTTCGAATTTCGACTGGCCTGCGCAATATTTCCGGGACCCCCCCCGCCCTCTCCTCTCTAAACCCGAAAGCCCTACACCCTAAACCCCAAATCCTAAACCCTAAACCCTAAACCCTAAACCCTAAACCCTAAACCCTAAACCCTAACCCCTAAAAACCCGGAACCCCCCAAGACTGCAGGGCCCCTGAAGCCAAAAGGCACGCATGGACGGGACCATCACCCACTACAAGGAGCTGCAGGACGAGCGGCACGGCCTCGTGCTGGCAGGCGGTTGTTTAGGGTTCAGGGTTTAGGGTTTGGGGTTTAGGGTTTAGGGTTTAGGGTTTAGGGTTTAGGGTTTAGGGTTTAGGGTTTAGGGTTTAGGGCTTGGTACGAAGGACCTTTCTGTACTATTTGGCAATCGTCTTTTTCCTATTATATTTTAAATGCTGCACACCATATTTAAATTTTAAAGCTTTTTGAAGGAAACTAAAGGCTTTAAAATCTTTAAAACCTTTAAAATTCAATTGAGGAGGCCCTCAATTAAATTTTAAAGGGGAGGGGCTCCTTTTAAAATCTTTAAAATCTTTAAAATCTTTAAAATTTAATTGGGCCTCCATTTAAATTTTAAAGGTTTTAAAGGAATTTAAAGGCTTTAAAACCTTTAAAACCTTTAAAATCTAATTGAGGAGGTCCCCAATTAAATTTTAAAGGGGAGGGCCCCCCTTTAAAATCTTTAAAACCTTTAAAATCTTTAAAATCTTTAAAATTTAATTGGACCTCCATTTAAATTTTAAAGGTTTTAAAGGAATTTAAAGGCTTTTAAACATTTAAAACCTTTAAAATCTAATTGGGGAGGTCCCCAATTGAATTTTAAAGGGCACGGGCCCCTTTTAAAATCTTTAAAACCTTTACAATCTTTAAAATCTTTAAAATTTAATTGGACCTCCATTTAAATTTTAAAGGTTTTAAAGGAATTTAAAGGCTTTAAAACCTTTAAAACCTTTAAAATTTAATTAAGGAGGCCCTCAATTAAAATTTAAAGGGGAGGGGCTCCTTTTAAAATCTTTAAAATCTTGATAATCTTTAAAATCTTTAAAATTTAAGTGGACCTCCATTTAAATTTTAAAGATTTTAAAGGTTTTAAGGCCTTTAAATTCCTTTAAAACCTTTAAAATTTAATTGGGGAGGCCCTCAATTCAATTTTAAAGGGGACGGGCCCCCTTTAAAATCTTTAAAATCTTTAAAGTCTTTAAAACCTTTAAAATTTAATTGGACCTCCATTTAAATTTTAAAGGTTTTAAAGGAATTTAAGGCTTTAAAACCTTTAAAACCTTTAAAATTTAATTGAGGAGGCCCTCAATTAAATTTTAAAGGGGAGGGGCTCCTTTTAAAATCTTTAAAATCTTTAAAATCTTTAAAATCTTTAAAATCTTTAAAATCTTTAAAATCTTTAAAATCTTTAAAATTTAATTGGGCCTCCATTTAAATTTTAAAGGTTTTAAAGGAATTTAAAGGCTTTAAAACCTTTAAAACCTTTAAAATCTAATTGGGGAGGTCCCCAATTAAATTTTAAAGGGGAGGGGCCCCCTTTAAAATCTTTAAAACCTTTAAACCTTTAAAAACTTTAAAATTTAGTTCGGCCTCCAATTAAATTTTAAAGGTTTTAAAGGAATTTAAAGACTTTAAAATCTTTAAAACCTTTTAAAATTTAAATGGAGGTCCAATTAAATTTTAAAGATTTTAAAGATTTTAAAGACTTTAAAGACTTTAAAAGGGGCTCGTGCCCTTTAAAATTCAATTGGGGACCTCCCCAATTAGATTTTAAAGGTTTTAAAGGTTTTAAAGCCTTTAAATTCCTTTAAAACATTTAAAATTTAAATGGAGGCCCAATTAAATTTTAAAGATTTTAAAGATTTTAATGATTTTAAAGGTTTTAAAGATTTTCGAGGGGGGCCTGCGCGCTTTAAAATTTAATTGAGGGCCTCCCCAATTAAATTTTAAAGGTTTTAAAGGTTTTAAAGCCTTTAAATTCCTTTAAAACCTTTAAAATTTAAATGGAGGTCCAATTAAATTTTAAAGATTTTAAAGATTTTAAAGGTTTTAAAGATTTTAAAGGGGACCCCTCCCCTTTAAAATTCAATTGGGGACCTCCCAATTAGATTTTAAAGGTTTTAAAGGTTTTAAAGCCTTTAAATTCCTTTAAAACCTTTAAAATTCAAATGGAGGCCCAATTAAATTTTAAAGATTTTAAAGATTTTAAAGATTTTAAAGATTTTAAAAGGGGCCCGTGCCCTTTAAAATTCAATTGGGGACCTCCCCAATTAGATTTTAAAGGTTTTAAAGGTTTTAAAGCCTTTAAATTCCTTTAAAACCTTTAAAATTTAAATGGAGGCCCAATTAAATTTTAAAGATAAAGATTTTAAAGATTTTAAAGATTTTAAAAGGAGCCCCTCCCCTTTAAAATTTAATTGAGGGCCTCCTCAATTAAATTTTAAAGGTTTTAAAGGTTTTAAAGCCTTTAAATTCCTTTAAAACCTTTAAAATTTAAATGGAGGTCCAATTAAATTTTAAAGATTTTAAAGATTTTAAAGGTTTTAAAGATTTTAAAGGGGGCCCCTCGCCTTTAAAATTCAATTGGGGACCTCCCCAATTAGATTTTAAAGGTTTTAAATGTTTAAAAGCCTTTAAATTCCTTTAAAACCTTTAAAATTTAAATGGAGGCCCAATTAAATTTTAAAGATTTTAAAGATTTTAAAAGGAGCCCCTCCCCTTTAAAATTTAATTGAGGGCCTCCTCAATTAAATTTTAAAGGTTTTAAAGGTTTTAAAGCCTTTAAATTCCTTTAAAACCTTTTAGATTTAAATGGAGGTCCAATTAAATTTTAAAGCTTTTAAAGATTTTAAAGGTTTTAAAGATTTTAAAGGGGGGAGGTGCCCAATTAAATTTTAAAGGGGAGCAATTAGATTTTAAAGGTTTTAAAGGTTTTAAAGCCTTTAAATTCCTTTAAAACCTTTAAAATTTAAATGGAGGCCCAATTAAATTTTCAAGATTTTAAAGATTTTAAGGATTTTAAAGATTTTAAAAGGGGCCCGTGCCCTTTAAAATTCAATTGGGGACCTCCCCAATTAGATTTTAAAGGTTTTAAAGGTGTTAAAGCCTTTAAATTCCTTTAAAACCTTTAAAATTTAAATGGAGGCCCAATTAAATTTTAAAGATTTTAAAGATTTTAAAGATTTTGAAGATTTTAAAAGGAGCCCCTCCCCTTTAAAATTTAATTGAGGGCCTCCTCAATTAAATTTTAAAGGTTTTAAAGGTTTTAAAGCCTTTAAATTCCTTTAAAACCTTTAAAATTTAAATGGAGGTCCAATTAAATTTTAAAGATTTTAAAGATTTTAAAGGTTTTTAAGATTTTAAAGGGGGCCCCTCCCCTTTAAAATTCAATTGGGGACCTCCCCAATTAGATTTTAAAGGTTTTAAAGGTTTTAAAGCCTTTAAATTCCTTTAAAACCTTTAAAATTTAAATGGAGGCCCAATTAAATTTTAAAGATTTTAAAGATTTTAAAGATTTTCAAGATTTTAAAGATTTTAAAAGGAGCCCCTCCCCTTTAAAATTTAATTGAGGGCCTCCTCAATTAAATTTTAAAGGTTTTAAAGGTTTTAAAGCCTTTAAATTCCTTTAAAACCTTTAAAATTTAAATGGAGGCCCAATTAAATTTTAAAGCTTTTAAAGATTTTAAAGGTTTGAAAGATTTTAAAGGGGGCCCCCCCCCTTTAAAATTTAATTGGGCACCTCCCCAATTAGATTTTAAAGGTTTTAAAGGTTTTAAAGCCTTTAAATTCCTTTAAAACATTTAATTTAAATGGAGGCCCAATTAAATTTTAAAGATTTTAAAGATTTTAAAGATTTTAAAAGGAGCCCCTGCCCTTTAAAATTTAATTGAGGGCCTCCTCAATTAAATTTTAAAGGTTTTAAATGTTTTAAAGCCTTTAAATTCCTTTAAAACCTTTAAAATTTAAATGGAGGTCCAATTAAATTTTAAAGCTTTTAAAGATTTTAAAGGTGTTAAAGATTTTAAAGATTTTAAAAGGAGCCCGTCCCCTTCAAAATTTAATTGAGGGCCTGCTCAATTAAATTTTAAAGGTTTTAAAGTTTTTAAAGCCTTTAAATTCCTTTAAAGCCTCTAAAATTTAAATGGAGGTCCAATTAAATTTTAAAGATTTTAAAGATTTTAAAGGTTTTAAAGATTTTAAAGGGGGGCCCTCCCCTTTAAAATTTAATTGGGGACCTCCCCATTTAGATTTTAAAGGTTTTAAAGGTGTTAAAGCCTTTAAATTCCTTTAAAACCTTTAAAATTTAAATGGAGGCCCAATTAAATTTTAAAGATTTTAAAGATTTTAAAGATTTTAAAGATTTTAAAGATTTTAAAAGGGGCCCGTGCCCTTTAAAATTCAATTGAGGGCCTCCTCAATTAAATTTTAAAGGTTTTAAAGGTTTTAAAGCCTTTAAATTCCTTTAAAACCTTCAAAATTTAAATGGAGGTCCAGTTAAATTTTAAAGGTTTTAAAGATTTTAAAGGGGGCCCCTCCCCTTTAAAATTTAATTGGGGACCTCCGCAATTAGATTTTAAATGTTTTAAAGGTTTAAAGCCTTTAAATTCCCCCAAAACCTTTAAAATTTTTAATGGAGGCCCAATTAAGTTTTAAGGATTTTAAGATTTTAAAGATTTTAAAAGGAGCCCCTCCCCTTCAAAATTTAATTGAGGGCCTGCTCAATTAAATTTTAAAGGTTTTAAAGGTTTTAAAGCCTTTAAATTCCTTTAAAACCTTTAAAATTTAAATGGAGGTCCAATTAAATTTTAAAGATTTTAAAGATTTTAAAGGTTTTAAAGATTTTAAAGGGGGCCCCTCCCCTTTAAAATTCAATTGGGGACCTCCCCAATTAGATTTTAAAGGTTTTAAAGGAATTTAAAGGCTTTAAAACCTTTAAAACCTTTAAAATTTCAATGGAGGTCCAATAAAATTTTAAAGATTTTAAAAATTTGAAAGATTTTAAAGATTTTAAAAGGGGCCCGTGCCCTTTAAAATTCAATTGGGGACCTCCCCAATTAGATTTTAAAGGTTTTAAAGGTTTTAAAGCCTTTGAATTCCTTTAAAACCTTTACTCTCTCTCTCTCTCTTTCTTTCTTTTTTTTGGGCGGCATGTCTTGTAGAATTGGAAGACGAGGATAAGGGTGAGCTACAACAAAAGAGGTTTGCTGAAGCAGAGAGGGAGTGAGACAGGGCGAGGCATAGAGAAAAGCATAGATTGTGGGACAGAGAGGGTCTCTTAGCTTCCCCCTTCTCAAGTTCATGTCAGTGTTCTTTCTTGTGGAAAAGAAAGACGAAAAGAGAAGAGAGCAGAGGAATTTACATGTTCTTCCTACCTTGTTCTTGCCCCTCCCTCTTCTCTCCCCCCTGAGCCTGTCTCTCTGGCTCTCTATCTCCTCATTTTTTAGGCATGAAGAGAAGCATAGACGCCATAGACCGTGGGAGGGAGAGGGCCTCTTGGCTTGCCCATCTCTTTCTCCGTTTAGACAAGAACATAATCTGGAGAGAAGGGGGGCTTACACCTTCTTCTCACCATGCTCCTCACTCTTCTCTCTTCCCCGCCCCCCTCTCGCGCTCTTTTTTTCTTTCTTTCAGCGGGCTTGAGGGCAAGGTTTTCCCCACCCCCACCCCCACGCATCACTCTCTCGCTCTCTCTCTCTCTCTCTCTCTCTCTTTCTTTCTTTCTTTCTTTCTCACTCTCTGTCTCTGTCTTTCTTTTCTCTTCTGAGTGGTATGTCTCGTAGAACTAGAAGGGGGGGAGAGTGAGAGGAATGAAAGGAAGAACTATAAAGAAAAAGATTTGAAGAAGGAGAGGGAGAATGAGACATCGCCCCGTCGCTCTTGCTATCGATCTTACTCTCTCTCTCTCTCTCTCTCTCTCTCTCTCTCTCTCTCTCTTTCTTATCTGAGTGGTACGTCTCGTAGAGTTGGAAGAGGAGGAGGAGGTTGAAAGGAATGGAAAGGAAGAAAGAGATTTGCTGAGGCAGAGCGGGAGTGAGATTGCTGAAAAGAAAAAACACATTAGGCCTCTCACGGCTTTCTTGTCCACAGGATAGGCTTTGAATAGTAAAACAAGGACAAGTGCTCACATTGTACCTTTTGAGGGCCCATGTTAAGGGACCATGAAACTACCCTAAGATACACCTTCTTCTTACCATGCTCCTCCCTCTTCTCTCTTCCCCACCCCCCTCTCGCGCTCTGTCTTACTTTCTTTTTTCAGCGGGCTTCAGGGCAAGGGTTTTCCTCCATCTCTCACTTATTCTTTGTTTTCTGAGTGGTATGTCTCGTAATTAGAATTGGAAGAAGAGCAGGAGGGTGAGAGGAATGGAAAGAAGAACTACAAAGAAAGAGACTTGCAGAAGAAGAGAGGGAATGAGACAGGGCGAGACATAGAGAGAAGCATAGGCCGTGGGAGAACAAGAGAGATAGGGTCTCTTGGCTTTCCCCTTCTCAAGTTCACGTTAGTTTTCTTTCTTGCAGAAGAGAAGGGTAAGAAGATAGTAGAGAGGTTGAGCTTACATTTCTTCCTACCTTGCTTCTCCCTCTACCTCTGCTCTTTTTCTCCGTCTCTCGCTCCTACTCTCGCTTTCGGTCTCGTTTTTTCTTTGTCGGTCTGTCTGTCTCTCTCTCTCTCTCTCTCTCTCTCTCTCTCTCTCTCTTTTCTTTCCTGATTAGTATGTGTCGTAGAATTAGAAGAGGAGCAGGAAGGTGAGAGGAATGAAAAGGAAGAACTACAAAGAAAGCGATTTGCAGAAGAGGAGAGCGAATGAGACAGGGCGAGGCATTGAGAGAAGCAGGGAGAAAACGAGGGAGAGGGTCTCTTGGATTTCCCCTTCCCAAGTCCATATCAGTTTTTTCTTGCAAAAGAAAGATAAGAAGATAAAGGAGAAGAGGAGCTTACATGTCTTCTTACCTTGCTCCTCCCTCTTCTCTCCTCTATCACCCCTTTCTGCTTCTACTGGCTCGCTCTCTCTCTCTCTCTCTCTCTCAATCACTCTCTCTCTCTCTCTCTCAATCACTCTCTCTCTCTCTCTCTCTCTCTCTCTCTCTCTCTCTCTCTCTCTCTCTCTCTCTCTCTCTCTCTCTCTCTCTCTCTTTCTTCTTCTGCTGGGCATGAGGGGCGTATGCCTTCCGCGCGCCAAGTGCGCCCGAGTCTGCTCAGTCCAGACTTGACTTTGGGAGATTCGGTTCGGTGATAGCTTGTCAGTTCCCTCACTCCCCTACACCTATCCCTGTCCCTGACCCACAAACTGCACATAAACGCTAAACAGAGATGTGGAACCGACTGCTGCGCAGTCGACCTCTCAGCTATTGCTGTCCCCCCGCCCGGCGTCGTGAGACGTTCCCCTGCCGTTTGCCCCAAGCGGACCCTACCTATAAGGCCAACTGAGGTTACCGCTATATTTCTTCTGTCACTCTCTCTATCTCTTCTTTTCTTTTATGGGCCGTATGTCTTGTACAAGTGGAAGACGAGAAGGAGGGTGAGCTATTAGATTTGCTGAAGCAGAGAGGGCGTGAAACAGGGCGAGGCATAGAGAGAAGCATAGACCGTGGAAGCTCTTGGCTTTCCCCTTCTGAAGTCCATATCAGTTTTCTTTTTTGTTGAAGAGAAAGAGAAACAAAGAAGAGAGAACAGGAATTTACATGTTCTTCCTAACTTGTTCTTGTCCCTCCCTCTTCTCTCCCCCCTCACCCTGTCTCTCTGCACGGGAATGTGGAATGAGATGAAGGCAGCGTCCCCTGGAGGGACCTGCCTCAGCTTCCAAATAAAACCTGTTTCAACCACCCCCCACCCCCTTTCCCCAGGTTTCGTATACTTTCTGCAGTAAGGATGTGATGCCCAATTGCTTTGACAAGTGTCATATAAGACCTTATGTGCTTAATTGGAAAGCGCAATATCCGGTAACCTTGTTGGGAGATTTGTGGGAAACATTGAGAGTGAAAAGCAAGATGCTTGCGATCAATTCCTAGCAGCCTGTTGGAAGGTCCCAGGAAGTAGTGAAAGGATATATGCTCCAAGTATTCTCGTGTCCCCGGGACTTGCAGTAAATCATTCGTCTTCCTTGCGTGTTTTTCTTTTCCTTCTTTCTTCCTTTCTTACCTCGATTTCGCCCATTCTCTGTCACTTTCTCTCAACAGCTCTCGCCCCTTCCCGCTCATGGTTCCATGCCCTACCCTTGCCTCCTTTCAAATGAATAGGCAAGAAGAGAGTAAGAGAGTAAGAGAGGAAGAGAGGAGAGGGAGACCCGTCCCCTACCCTTCCCTTTTTCGATACCCTTTTAAGAATAAGAAAGAGAAGAACAAGATAAAAAAAGAGAGAAGAGGAGGAAGGTAGGCAGAGGAAGAAGGACTTCCTCCCTTTCATTTGGCTTTGTCTTACATTTCGTTTTTGCCCTCTTCTGCCATCTCTTTTCTCAATGTCTTGCTGTCTCTCACTGTAAGGAAAGGAAGAGGCGAGAGGAGGAGGGGAGGGGAGGAGAGGCAATGGGTGCTGCTGGAAGCTCTTGCCCAGGACATTCTACAAGCCTTGAAGGCCCCGACATTCGGGAGGCTCCCGGGAGGCCTGGAGGCTGAGACACAAAACGGGATGAGAAAAAGCCTCGCTCGTGGTTCTGTACACACCCGTAGCCCAATGTTGGCTTTTCCGTTTGCAGCGTCACCCCCGCAACATACCACAGGTGGGGGAAAGTTCTAAACGCATGCCCCTCAGGGGCGGTCCCTTCGGGGATCATATGCTCGGAAGAAGAAGAGATGGAGAGAAACAACAAAGACGAGAAAGGAGGAGATGATGAGAGAGCGGGCCTCTTGCTTGCCCTGAGCTCTCTGTTCCTTGCAGTTCTCCTTTCTTATGCAAAAAGAAGAAGAGAAGAATATGGCAAGAGAAGGGAAAGCAAGAGAGAGCCGAGCGAAGGAGCAAAACAAACTTTCTTCTGCCCACCGTCTTCCTCCATCTTCTCTTGTCCCTCTCGTTCTGTTCTTTCCTTATTCTTCGAAGAATGTTGTTGAGAGGAGGGGAGGAAGGGAAGAGGAGAGGGGGGGTGACAAACAAAGGAGCGGCAGAGTGAGGAGGAGTTTGCCCGTCGCCTCAACTCACCCGGAAGCGCCCAACGGGTCCGGAGGACCAAGATCTGTCCCTCTTTGTGAGGAAAGGAAGAGGCGAGGGGAGGGGAGGAGAGGCAATGTCTCATGGCGAGCTGGGAGGGAGGGTCTCTCTCTCTCTCTCTCTCTCTCTCTCTCTCTCTCTATCTCTCTCTGTCTGTCTCTCTTTCTCTTCTTCTTCCGCTGGGCTTGAAACTTTCCCTCTCTCTCTCTTCTTTCTATCAGTTCTTTGTATTGTTCTCACCTTTCCGGGATCTGTTTCTATTTTTCTGCGTACCTTCTTCGCCTTAGCTCTTCACCAGAAAGGAAAGAGTATGAAAGAAGGAGAGTGGCAGAGAGGTGAGAGGAAGGACAGAAGGCGAGTGAATAGGAGAACTCTTCCTCCGAATCTCGCGGCTACCAGTCCTCTTCTCCTTTTTCTTCCAACGCAGCTCGTCTTGGTTTATCGCTTATGAAACGTGAGAGAAGAACAAGGAATGAACAGAGGCGGAGGACAAGGCCCTGCTGCTTTTTCATCCCCTCCCCCCTCCCTCTCTCTCTGTCTCTCTCTCTCTCTCTCTCTCTCTCTCTCTCTCTCTCTCCCTATTCTCTTTTCCCTTTTCTCTTTCTCTTTTACTTGCTCCCTTTCTTTCTGTCTTTCTTTCCCTGGCTCTTGTTCTCCTTCTACCGCTCTCGGATTCGCTTCTTTTTCTCTTGTCTTTTCCCTTACTCCCTTGTCTGCTTCCAGAAGTAGAGAGGGAGGGAGGGAGAGGGAGAGAGAGAGGGATGAAGAGAGCAACGAAGACAAGAAAAGAAAAAATGATGAGAGCGAGGCCTCTTGCTTGCCCTGAGCTCTCCGCTCCTTTCACTCCTTTCTTACGCAGAGAACAGGGAGAAAAGAAGATGAAGAAGGCAACGGAAGAAAAAGCGAGAGAGCCGGGCGAAGGAGGAGTTCACCCTTCCTCTCCCCACCGTCTTCCTCCGTCTTGTCTCTTCCTTTCTGTTCTCTGTTATTCCTCACTCTTTGCAGAAATGGAAAGGAGGGGAGGAAGGAAAGAGGAGAGGGGAGGGATGATAGCGCAAGAGATGGCAAAGCAAGGAGGATGAATGAGAGCTGAAAGGAAGGACAGAGGGTGATTGAAGAGGAGAACTCCTCCTCCGAATCTCGCGGCTACCAATCCTCTTCTCCTTTGTCTTCCCACGCAAGCTCGTTTTGGGTTTTCACCAATGAGACAGGAGGCAAGAACAAGGATGAACAGAGGCGGAGGACAAGGCCCTGCTGCAATCTTCATCTCCTCCTCTTTTCATCCCACCCTCCCCTCTCTCTTTTTTTGTTTTTTTTTCTCTCTCTCTCTCTCACTTACTTTCTCTAACTTTCTCTCTTTCTTTCTCTCTTTCTTTCGGTCTTTCTTTCTTGCCCTTGTTCTCCTTCTGCCATTATCGGATTCGCTCTCTCTTTCTCTTGTCTTTTCCCTTATTCCCTTCTTCCTTGTGCATCGTCCTTCTGACTGAGAAAGGGAAGAGGGAGAAAAGGGAGGGGAAGAGAAGGGAGAGGAAGAGTGGGAGAAAGATAAACGTCAAGTCAAAGGTAAGAAGCGGGAAAGAGAAGCGGAAAAGGGATGTTGCAGAAGTAGAGAGGGAGGAAGAGAGAGAGAGAGAGAGTGACAGAGGGAGAGAGAGAGAGAGAGAGAGAGAGAGAGATGAAGCGAGCAATGAAGACGAGGAAGCAAAGATGATGAGAGCGAGGGCCTCTTGCTTTCTCTGAGATCTCCGTTCGCTTCATTCCTTTCTCATGAAGAGAACAGGGAGAAGAGAAGAGGAAGAACGGCAACGGAAGAGAAAGCGAGGGAGCCGAGCGCAGGAGGAGTTCACGGTTCCACCATCTTCCTCCATCTTATCTCTTCCTTTCTGTTCTATGCTGTTCCTTACTCTTTGCAGAAATGGAAAAGAGGGGAGGAAACAATATAGGAGAGGGGAGGGATGAGAGAGCAAGAGATGGCAGAGAGAGCAGAGAGAGAGAGAGAGAGAGAGAGAGAGAGAGAGAGAGAGAGAGAGAGAGAGAGAGAGAGAGAGGGAGGACAAGAGATGCATCGCAAGAGGGAAGGAAAGGAGAGAGAGAACCACATCGAGAGGAAGTGGCATGTTCCCTTTCCCTTTCGATCGTGCTGGTCAAAGATGAAGGCAAAAAGAATAGAGAAGAAGGGTCAAACAAAGGAAGGCAGTGAGGGAAAGCCACGACTATGAAGAATTCGACATGTCCATCTCCACGTATATTCCTTTGTCATCACTTCCTTTAAGGACGAAAGAGAAATGACTGACCTATTCTTGATGGTTCCGGTCTGGGCGCCGAGATGTTTATCATATGGTACGTGGGCTACCGTAAATCCTTAACCCCAAGCCCTTTTGCAAAGAGTTGCTTGAAACTTGAAACTTGGAACAACAAACATTAAATCATACTCTATATCTGATACTTGCAAAGTCATTGTTTAAATAAGAAACGAAAGGGATCGCCAAATAATACGTAAAGGTCCATGCCACTTAGGGCTTGAGGTTTAGGGTTTTAGGGTCTTAGGGTTTGGGGCTTTAGGGTTTTGGGTCAGGGTTTAGGGTTTAGAGTTTAGGGTTGGCCCCGAAGCCTGAGCCACTGAGAGCCCTCCAAGTCTGCAATGCCGCGACCCAAAAGCCAAAAGCCCCGAAGCTCCCCAAAAGCTCAAGCCCCTTATCCCCCAAACCTCCCTAAACGCCTAAACCCCTAAACCCCAAACCCTAAACCCCTAAACCCCCTAAACCCCTAAACCCCTAAACCCCTGAACAGCTAAACCCTTACCCCTAAACCCTAAACTTGAGGGTGCTTGGGGGACTTTGGGATTGCAGGGTGCAGGGGTTTCAGTGGTCAGGGGTTGCGGTTTGGGAAATTCTGAGCTCTAAGCCTCTACGGAGGTTCGATCATATAGAGCTTTGGGGTTTCGGTTGAGGGTTGCTGGCTGCAGGGTTCTATGACCGAGGGCTTTAGGGTTTAGGCTTAGTGGGTCCCCTTTCTTCGTCGGTTCGTTTGCTCAGACATTCCTCATCTGCCTCATTCGACAGTCCAGGTGTAGTTTCGAGCAGAGGCCTGGCGCAGGCCCTAGATCCTCACTAACTTCGGAGTTTAAAAACACTTACACCACCATAAGCCCTAAACCCTAAACCCTAAGCCCTAGGCCCTAAGCCCTAAGCCCTAAGCTCTAAGCCCTAAGCCCTAAGCCCTAAGGCCTAAGGCCTAAGGCCGAAGGCCTAAGGCCTAAGGCCTAAGGCCTAAGGCCTAAGGCCTAAGGCCTAAGGCCTATGGCCTAAGCCCTAAGCCCTAAGCCCTAAGCCCTAAGCCCTAAGCCCTAAGCCCTAAGCCCTAAACCCTAAACCCTAAACCGCGCACGGAGCACACGGAGTCTGCCAGGCGTGGACGACCTGAACAACAGGTCCATCCAGCAAGACAGGTCCATAGCTTCTCGGCTCCGGTTCCAGGGTTTAGGGTTTAGGGCTTAGGGTTTAGGGTTTCGGGTTTAGTGTAGTTTCATGGGCCTTTATGATATATGGGCCCTTGGGTTGTATGGGCTATGTAAGAGGGGTATACAAGGGGTACCAATTTGAAAGTCCATACTATGGACCACATAACTACCCTAAGATCTCTGCTCTGGCGAGAAGTTGCTCTCGGGTTTTAACCCCTAAGCCTCAGACCCCGGACTGGACCCCTCCCTCAGGATGTGAATCTCTTAGAATCCTTTCTTTCTTTTATTCTTATTATTATGATTATAATTTTTTTGGTTGTGTGTGTGTATGTCTATTTTGGGGTGGCTGGGTGAGTGGGTGGGTGAGTGGGTGGGTGGGTGGGTGGGTGGGTGGGTGCGCGTCGCGTGCCTGCGTTCGGCGTGCGTGTTTCTCGCACTTGGAGCTGCTCAGTATGTTCTGATGCATTGTTGCCCGGTGTTTCTGCACCTCCCGTGTCAAGCCGCTGAGGCGCAGTTTCAAGACGATTTCCGATCTGCCGTCGATCGAGAGGCGGGATTTCTATAAGATCAGCTTTGCAAGCAGAGGCTCCTTCGCGCCTAGACGCCTCCTGCAAGTCCGTTGCCATCTTGTCTTCGATTCCTGCGATGCCTTGTGGCTCAACGAAGAGAAGCTACAACTCAAGCACCTCCACGCCTTCCCACATCCCCGCCCAGCCATGGACGAAACGCTGCAGCTCACACAGTTGCTCATGATGATCCCGACTCCCACAAGGCCTTCGGGATCTCCAGTGGAGCTGGCAGGCAGGGGCAGGGACAAAGCTGGGGAGGCTACTTCTGCAGAGATGCCTTCGCTGTCCGTGGCAGCCATCCGCATGCCATCGACTGCGATCGAGCAGCAGAGTGGAGTGACGTACTTTGGAGTCGAGGTGATGCCGGAGTCCAGTGCTGGATATCGAGTTCAAAAGAGGTACCAGGATTTCGAGGCCTTGAAGAACCGACTCCACAGGATCGCGCCTTGGTCGATGATCATGTGCAAGTTCCCGCGCAAGCACGTCTTCGGTTGCGAGGGCACCCGGCTTGAAGAACGGCGCCGGGGCCTGGAGCAGTGGCTCAAGAGTGCCTTGAACCACCCTTGCGGCCCGGGCCCCTGGTGCCTGGAGCTGCGCGACTTCCTGGAGGTCGGCAAGCTCCAGAGCCTCGCCTTTGCGCAGGCGTTGGCCTCCGCACCGGAGGCTCCGCCGGAAACTCCGGCAGAGGCTCCGGAGGCACTGGAAGGGCCCATGCAGATCCTCGTACCGGAGGGTGTGGTGTGTGGAGACACCTTGGCAGTCAAGGTCCCCGATGGCAGGGAACTGACAGTTAGCGTTCCAGCCGGCGTTGCCAGCGGATCGGAGCTGATGGTCTGGTTTGACCCAGTTGCTGGAACGCTGAGCCCTCTGGTTTAGGCCCCAATCCTCCGCCCGCGCGTCTCTTATTTAGTCTAGGCAAGCTAGACTCAATCCAGTTTTTCTAGCAACTCTGCGCTGAGAGTTGCTGCATGCAGGCCGTGCTTTAAGAGAAGCCAGCTTGATGCCCTGGCAAGACTTGCGCCTGTTGTTGGACGAGCGCCAGCCGTGCCACTGCCTGGCTTATGCCGCAGTCCGATTTTGTCGCTCAGGGCTCCCACGGATGTATAGCAAGAGTTGGCGTTTGCCCGCACAACGAAGCAGAAGCACAAAACAGGCCCGAACTATCCTGACCCCAAACATGGGATTACACTACTCCAGCACCACCCAAGCTTAGGCGGCTGTTTCAGTGCGACGTCGACGATGTTCCAAGCAGCTGAAGACACCCCTGCGGACAATTTCTGCCCGAAAGCCTGCCAGTCACAGCCCTCCTCCCAAGTTGGGGTGTACGCGACCTACTACCTGACTATCCCTTTTCGATATTTCTGGTCTTTGACGGGTTTAGAGGGTTTGGGGATAGAAGTTCTCGGGCTCTTGTCGGGCGCTATGGAGTCTCTACCTACGTCATTTTTCCAGTACCAAAGCACGAGCATTCGCAAGGTTGTCTATCATAGCTGCAGCCGGCTTCTGATCATTTTTGCTGGCCTATATAAACAGACTGAAGCCCGATAAACCCTTAAGCCCTTGAACCCCTCACTCCTTAGCCCCTGAACCCCTTAGACCCTTAAAACATTAAACATCTCAAGAACCCCTGAAGCCCTAAAACCTCTACCGCCCTTGAAAGGCTGACTCCTTCACCTCATACACCCGAAACCCCTAAAGCCCTGAAACCCCTAGCCAGGCGCGGGCGGACTTGGTGGAGAAGCGGAAGAAGTCAGAAGCCGATCTTGAGGCCAGCAGCAGGGCGCACGCGACTCTGCTTCCTGAAGCCCTAAACCCCAAACCCAAAACCCTAAGCCTAAAACCCAAAACCCAAAACCCAAGACCCAAAACCCAAAATCCAAAACCCTACACCCGAAAAACTAAACCCTAAACCCTAAACCCCAAACCCTAAACCCTAGACCCTAGACCCTAGACCCTAGACCCTACACCCTAAACCCTAAACCCTAAACCCTAAACGGGTTCAGCGTTTAGGGTTGGGCTTGGGGGTCGGTTTAGTTAGGGGGTTCGAGAGATTGAATTGCCCCTGTTCGTCCCCCCCCCCCCCAAAGCATCTCTTTGTAGTATGTAGTAGACAGTATAGAGTGTAGAATATAGAGTAGATGGTATATAGCATATAGCATAGTATACAGTATATAGTGCATCAGATATAGTCTACAGTATATAGTATACAGACTATGGTAGAATTGGATATAGTCAGCATGGTATGTACTATATACTGACTATGGCACATCGTATATTGTATATAGTATACAGTATAGAGTAGTCAGCATCTGAGAATAGTATATAGTACAGGATATATATATATATATATATGTATGTATATGTTTATGTTTATGTATATGTATATGTATATATATATATACATGTATAGTATACCGTTGAAGCCCCAAACCCTACACTCAAGCGAGCTGCCGGTGATGCTCGCGACAGACCCAAGGATGGAACTTTGCGCGCCTCCAGGGCCCTAGCCTATCCATACATAGAGAGTAAAATGCTATGTACCATGTACTCTCACCCAGGCCTGGACATACATTTCCATATATATATATGTATATATATATACACATATACATAGATATACATAGAGAGATAGAGTGAAACATCCTAAACCCTGAGCCCTAAACCCTAAACTTTCCACTTGCTCACCAGCGAGGTGCAGCTCGTGAAGCGGAGCATCGAGAAGTTGAGGCCTTCGGCAAGTTGAGCTTCAGGGCCTCGAGGGCTTAGGGGCCCTAACTTCGACCGGACAGTCTCCACTTGAAGATTTTACGTCTATGTTCGCGGAGCGGACCGAGAGTAACATAGGGGGGTCGGAAGAATTACTAACAGTATTCCCTCATGGTCCCTTTATAAACATGCTATAATAACCCCCCAAAACCCTATTCTTAATTACTCGATTGAACCTAGGAATCTCACACGAAGATGTCCTAAGTCGCATGATATTCCTGTACAGACTCTGGACCTTTGGTCACAGAAATATGATGCAATGCTTTTACTGCTGCAATCCATCTGCAGCAAGTTGTAGATCTGTTCAGTGCTCTGAGCTATTGCTGAGGATGCAGATGACATCTTCTTTTATTATTGACTTCGACAGGCTTTCGCCCGCATACCCCCAAGACCCTATTCTAATTATTAAGGCCCCTATACTGGGCCCTTCTTCCCCTTTTTTTAGGGCCAAGGTTCCCTTGTATTGCAAGCTCCGTGAGATCGATCGGCTCATTCGTAAGCCCGCTTTTAACCCTCAAAGGGCGCCCTTTCTTAGTCCTGGGGTTTCTCTTGGGTCTAGACATATCTATGTTTGTACATTCTATTAGCCTATGCATATACAGTATATATATATATAATTATGTATATATAATTATGTATATATATATATAGACATGTAAAAACTGCTTGTTTTGTACTTTATGCATACTCAGAAGGCTGTCTCTGCCGGTTTAGGGTTCAGTGTTCAGGGTGCAAGGCTTAGGGCTTTCGGATTTAAACTTTAAACGCCCCTACATGACCTTAAGCCCTGTGGGGTTTTGGGTTCAGGGTTTACGGACCCTACTCCCTGCATAAAACCTAAACCCCAGACCCTGAACCCCAAACCCCTGTGCCAGCCCTTGGCCCTAAACCCTAAACCCTAAACCCTAAACCCTAAACCCGAAATTTAAGAGCCTCCGGCTCAAGCCGCCGCCCCCGCAGGAGAACAAGTTTAAGGTTTGGGGTTTGGTGAATTTGTTTGCGGTTGGCGGGGGGGGTGGGGGGGGGGGGGGGGGGGGTGGGGGGGGGGGGGGGGGGGGTGGGGGGGGGGGGGGGGGGCGGGGTAAGGGGGGGGGGGTAGGGGGTGGGGTAGGGGGGGGGGGGGTAGGGGGGGGGGCCAAAGAGGGGTTTTTTCCTATGCCTGTGCGAAAACGCTATGGTCCATGAGTTTACGCGGTGTGGGTGGCCTGTTCCTCCACGGAAAAGCTGGCGGGGTACCCCCCCCCCTACCCCCCCCCCCCCCCCCTACCCCCCCCCCCCCCCCCTCCCAAGTTTTGAAAACAAGGAGGGAAAGAGAGTTTTTCACCTCCTTTTCCCATCCAACACGCCGCCAGGTCGGCGGACCCTGAACCTGAACCCTGAACCCTGAACCCTAAACCCTGCAACCCTCTAAACCCTCAACCCTCAACCCTCAACCCTCAACCCTCAACCCTCAACCCTCAACCCTCAACCCTCAACCCTCAACCCTCAACCCTCAACCCTCAACCCTCAACCCTCAACCCTCAACCCTCAACCCTCAACCCTCAACCCTCAACCCTCAACCCTCAACCCTCAACCCTCAACCCTCAACCCTGTCGAGGTGGGAGGAGGAGCGGAAAACCATCGAGCGCCGCGGTGAGGACCGGCTGCCGGGTTAGCCTTCCGGGGCTTTTTGAGGGCCCCCTTCAGCCATTTTTTGGGGTTAGGGTTTAGGGTTTAGGGTTTAGGGTTTAGGGTTTAGGGTTTAGGGTTTAGGGTTTAGGGTTTAGGGTTTAGGTTTAGGGGTTTAGGGTTTAGGATTTAGGGTTTAGGGTTTAGGGTTTAGGGTTTAGGGTTTAGGGTTGGGGTACTTGAACTCCCCTTGAAGCCGAAGGGTGAGCATTTCCTGTGAGCGAACACCTCCCAAACGACCGTGCCTTGAGGCTTACGGGGTTTGGGTTATGTAGTGGGGTTTAGGGGTTTAGGGGTTTAGGGTTTAGGGGTTTAGGAGTTTAGGGGTTTAGGGGTTTAGGGGTTTAGGGGTTTAAGGGTTTAGGGTTTAGGGTGTCCTTTCTCTATGGCCCTGCGGGCCTACGGCCCTGAACCCAACTCCCAGGCCACACAATGTGGTTGCCCCAGACTCTTGCAGCCCCAAACAAGGCTTTTTGGGGCTACTTTCCTTGACCAGGAAGAGCGGAAGAGCGATGACCATAGCACGCCGCTGGGGTGCACTTACCCTGAAGCCCCAAACCCTGCAAGCCTAAACACTAAACCGCGAATCCTAAAACCCCCAAAACCCTATAGCCTAAAGCCCCTAAACGTAATTTCCTAGGCCCCTAAAACCCATTTTCTCTCGCAACAAACAAGGAAACGAGCTAAACTAAACAACATGTGCCCACCCCAACCCTGGGAAGCCAGCGAATGGCCCAGCGAAGGAAGCCTGAGCCCCCCCTCACGTAAGCTGCCTGGCCCAAATCCCCCCCCCCCCCACCTTCAGAGCCGAGCGGTACAAAGGTGCTCCCGCCGCAGTTGCTTGCAGAAATGCGGCGCAACAGCATGGTCGGCGCACGCTTGCGTGTACACCGGAGCAAGCAAACCGCACCCACCAGACGGTGGAATGCGGAAGCAGCGCATGAGAGGGCAGGAGCTTAAGAACACGAAAGGTTCTGGACCGCCAACGAACATTAGTCCTGCACCACCAGCAACACGGCGAGTTGTCATCTTAAGGGCTCTTTACGGAGCCCAGTCCCACCCTGCGTCAAGTCAAGGTCCCTCTTATCCGCTTGAGAAGCTGATGGACAAGCAGAATGGCCGCAGGCAGAAAGCGCATCCACCCAAAGCCAGCACAGACCTGCAGTAGACAACTTAAAGTCCCAGGGGGCCTGCCATGGGCCTGCCGAAGAAGTACTGCAAGCTGCATGCTGAACCGGCAACACCACCAAGCCAAGATCACTCCAACCGCCGGGTGCCAACGAGCCCTTCCAAAAACTAAAGAAAAAAAGCCACCGTCGTCTTGGTCCCCGGGAAGACGGCCCGCAAGCCTTCCTTAACGTCCTACCAGGAGTTGAGGTGTTGGGTTCGGTGCCTGGTTGTTGGGTTTGTGGGATGTTCCCGGGAACCTGAGCCCCATCCGGCGGAGTCATGGCTTGGGGTTTTCGGGTTTTAGGGGATTCTGGGGCTTTGCAATGCTGTGTAGGTGCAGGGTTTAGGGTTTAGGGTTTGGGGCTTAGGGTTTAGGGTTTAGGGGTTATATAGGGTTGAGGGTTTATAGGGTTTGGAGTTAGGGAGGAATGAATCTGAGGCAGAAGCACCACGAGCGGATCGCCTTCGAAACAGCTCAGAAGAAGGCGGGGCGTGCACAAAGGCAGTGGGGTATAAGGCTTAGGGAGAAGTCGTGAGGGTTTAACATCTCATTGGGTTCGTTTGGAGTTGAGGCTTCTTTAGCGACGTGTTCTAACAGAAGTTTCATGAGTAGAAGATCGCCCTCCCATGTTTTGTTTTCGGTTTCTTGTAGGGTTTAGGGTGCCGAGGGGTACTGACCTCAACTGCAGCCTAGCTCAGCGTTGGAAAGTGTGCAAGAAGCGAGATTTAGCGATTAGGGTTTGGGGAGCCGGTCGAAAACCCAAAGACCCACCTGGCCTGCCCTGAACTCCAAATTCTAAACCCTAAACCCTAATCCCTAAACCCTAAACCCTAAACCCTAAATACATGAAGCCCTCAACCCTAAACCCCAAACCCGAAGCCCTAGAGCGACCCCACCCCGCTCCGGAAGCCTTCGGCCCATGCCCTGATCTCGAACCCAACATGAAGCCCTACGAAGGCTCCCAAGCCTTGCGCTCTAAACCATCCTGAATCATCCTTGAACCCTAAACCCTCAACCCTCAACCCTCAACCCGCAACCCTCAACCCTCAACCCTCAACCCTCAACCCTCAACCCTCAACCCTCAACCCTCAACCCTCAACCCTCAACCCTCAACCCTCAACCCTAACTCAAGCCCCCTCGTTTGGCGACACCAGGCTGCCGACCTCGAGCTCCTAGGCCAGCAGGAGGAGCTCGGGGTCCCAGTTTTTTCACCACCCGACAAGTGGGGTAGTTAGATTTTGAGGACAAAGTGGCACGCACCATGTGACGCGAAGCAGTGAGGACAGTACAGGGACAGCAGGTAGGACAGTTGTGAGGCAGGACAGCCAGTACAAGATGCAGGACATTAAAAAGGACAGCAAGGAGGATCGGGAGGCTCAGGCGGGCAACTGAATTAATGTCGCCACACTAAGCAGGCCAGGGAGGCTCAGGCGGGCAGCTGTACCGAAATGTCGACTCGAAGCAGGCCAGCAAGCTGAATGGGGCCAGCCCTACCGAAATGTCGACACGCTAAGCAGGCCAAGGCGGCCCAGGCGGGCAACTGTACGGACATGTTGCCATACTAACTAAGCAGGCCAGGGAGGCTCAGGCGGGCAACTGTACCGAAATGTTGCCACACTAAGCAGGCCGAGGACCGAAATGTCGCTTCCATGCTGGGTTGAATCTAGATTAGGATCTTCGTGTCGTCATGCACGCGCGCAAGGTTCCCTTGCAGAAAAGCACCCAAGAGGCTCCCCAACCCCTTGTAGAGGTGACCTTTGTTGGGACTTTCGAAGTGATAATTTTTAAGCCTCTATTGCCCTAAGCACTAGGGTTTAGGACTTAGGGTCCAGGGTTCCCACCCTAGCATGGTGCAAAAGCTTTCTCAGAAGTTTGGAGTTCAGGCTTTGGGGTCAAGGGTTCAGGGTTTGGGGTTTAGGGTTCGGGTGTTTAGGGTTTGCGATCTGGGGTTAGGGGTTTAGGGTTTCGGGATTAGGGGTTGTTTAGGGTCTAGGGCAATGAAGAAGCGGTATGGCTGCAGCACAATTGGGCCAAGTGCGCACCTGCATTTTCTGCTTGTCGGCCCGTTATTGCCTCCAAGCCCTCCGCCCCTGCCGGCCATATAGACAAGGTTAGGGATCTGGGTGGGGACGGAAGCCTCGACTGATTGAGAAGGATCTTGGAAAAATGGGACCCTGACACTAGGTCGGGAAGATGATCGCAGGCGAGTGGTGCCTGTAACCCAGGAACAAACCCTAAAGCCTTACCTTCAACCTAAACCCTAAACCCTTTGATCTGTTACTGAAAAGATTGCGCACCTCACTCTCAGGGCCACCTCAATCTGACAGTACTCTATCTTCAACTTCTGCTCCTTCGCAGAGGTCCAACCTACGACAGCAGGCGCAGAAGCACAAGGACGAGAAGGACGGGTCCGGATGCGTTTCAGGGCAGTGCACGTCCTTCTTCATTCGGGTGTTTCTGGGGTTCCCTCTGGGCTGTTTACTCCCCTGCCCGGGCCCTGGAATCAAACCTTTCGCAAAAGCACGAAGATACGGAAGAAGACACGTCCAGTGCACTGGGAGTAAGCGTAAGAATTTGAGAAAAGAGCGGTATCGAAGAGCTCCCCAACTGCAGCTCCCTCACAAGTTCAAGAGGTCAACCAAAGCGAGCTTTTGGGTGTTCCCCCCCTTATACCAACAGTCCTTAACAGGGACTATAATCGGGGGTACTAATAATCCCTATTTAAGGGCTGTTAGTAAAAGGGGGGAACATCCCAAAGGAAACTGCTTGACCTTTCAAGGGGAGCGCGGGAAAGCCACTGCTTAAGCAAGCGATACTGGGGCTTACGCATTCCCGCGAGTGCAGCCTAAACCCTCTAAACCCTAAACCCTAAACCCTAAACCCTAAACCCTAAACCCTAAACTTCAAACCCTTCTGAGGAGCTCCTAGAGCTGCGCCTGCAGTCGGACGAGCGCCGGGCGGAGCTTGGACTTCAGGAGGCGGCTTGGGGGGGCTCGTGGGGTTCAGGGCTTTGGGGGGTTTTGGGGTTTAGGGTTTGGGGTTTAGGGTTAAGGTTTAGGGCAAAGTTTAGGGTTTGGGGCTTAGGGTTTAGGGTTTGGGGTTTAGGGTTGAGGGTTTATTGTTTGTGGTTTAGAGTTTGGGGTGTAAGGGCTTAGGGTTCCGGGTTTCGGGTTTGTTGGGTTGAGGGTTTCAGTTTGGGGATGTATATGGACTGTATGCTGCAGTTGAAGAAGGGTCTGTAGTGCTCATGTTGGTGAGGGTGTGTCCTGGGTCACCCATTATGGACATACCAAACCTTTTATCGCCCATTATACAGAATCTTTGAACCCAATTATATAAGGTTACCCCATACCCACCCCCCCCCTATTGCCCCGTGCAACATATAGAAAACACGCCGGGCCAGTAATTCCAGGTTTTTCCTTAAACCTGAACCCTGAGCCCTACACTCTGAAACCTACATGCCAAACCCTGAGCGCTAAATCCTAAAGCCTGAACCCGAAATCCTAAAGCCCAGACCTTGGGATGTTCCTTGTACTAACAGTCCTGAATCGGGACTCTTATTTTCTGGAAAAGTATCCCAACCCAGACCCTTTGAAGAGCCCCCCCCCCCCCCCCGCTCCCCCCCCCCCCCCCCCTTCGGCCAGGCTGTAGAGCGAGCCAAGATCGAGGAAGAAGGCGCTGGGTTGAGTCACCGGAAGGTTTCGGACTCGGGGTGAGGGTCGAACCCTTACCCCATGAACTCTGAATCCTTAAGCTTCCAGCCCCCAATCCCTACTGTAAGCCCTGAAACATTGACTCCCAATCCCTGAACTGTAAGCCCGAAGCCCTAAGCCCTAAGCCCTAAACCCTAAACCCGAAACCCTGCGCTGGTTCGTGGTACCAGGCAAGATCAAGGCAGCTCGGGAGAACGAAGATGCAGGGGGCCCAGCAACCGGAAAGGGCGAGTTGGGTTTGGGGTTCAGGGTTCGAGGTTTTTAGGGCTTACGGCTTGGGGTTTAGTATTTAGGGTTGAGGGTTGAGGGTTTAGGGGAACTTTACGCACGCGCTCTTTTTTTGGCAAAGCCACCTTTTCGGGTTTAGGGCTTAGGGTGAACTCTAGTGCGGGATAGCGAAAAATCACATCAAGCATCGCTGACCGGTTTTTACATACGCCTCTTCAAAGCAATGCCGACCATTTGACACGGCCCACATCCTGAGCTAAGCCCTCAGTCCTTAGACCGAGCACACTAGGGTTCAGGGTTTAGGGTCGGTTTAGGGTTTAGGGTTTAGGGTTTAGGGTTTAGGGTTTAGGGTTTAGGGTTTAGGGTTTAGGGTTTAGGGTTTACGCGACATCCTAAACTCTACCTCAGCTTGTCTAGGTCGCCTCTGTCTTGGCCCGGGGGCTTCGCCGTTTCCCCCGCCTCTCCCCTAGTAAACTCAGCCTGTAGGAGACCCTACTTGGAGGTTCATGGTTTAGGGTATAGGGTTTGGGGTTTAGGGTTTAGGGTTTAGGGTTTAGGGAAACTAACTGTACTTATAACCATATTTGGGTCACTTCAGGGGCTTATAAGTGGGTTGCAAGTACAGTTATAATTGGTGAATAAGTATCATGAACCTCCAAGTACTTGAAGGTTCACGGGTATTTAGAAGTGGGGTTAGAAGTACCTTAATGAAGGCTAGCGAAAAGGTTTCCTTGCTTATAAACCCCAAGCCCCAAACCCTAAACCCTCAACCCTAAACCCTAAGCCCTACTTACAGCTACCCATGAGCCTTCCAGCATGCGCCCAGGTCAACACTCGCCTCATGAAGGCGGAGCAGGCTGAAAAGCGGGCTCAGATGTTGGCGGCGATCGAGGCCCTCCTAAACCCTAAACCCTAAACCCTAAACCCTAAACCCTAAACCCTAAACCCTAAACCCTAAACCCTAAACCCTAAACCCCAAACCCCAAACCCTAAACCCTAAACGCTAAACGCTAAACCCTGAACCCTGAGCCCTAAGCCCTAAGCCCTAAGCCCTAAACCCTTAACCCTAAACCCTAAACCCTGAACCCTAAACCCTAAACCCTAAACCCTCCAAGGGGGCGCGGGGATCACTCTGGTCTTGGGGTTTGGGCGCTTCAGGGTTTGAGGGTTTTGGGGTTGGGACATAGGGCCTTCTCCCTCATGGTCCAAGACCCTGAAACCCTGAACCCCAGCATTAGAGTATCAGCCCGGCTGAGTAGTAAGGCAGAGGTTAAGGGGTGAAGGATTCTGGGTGTTTGGGAGACCTAGACCAGCCCTAAAACCTAGGGGCCGGGCTATTCTAGTGTATTCTTCGAGTTTCGGGAGCCCAAGCGTGCACCTCCACGGCTATTTGGTGGCAAGGCCAGCCACGCGGAATCCAGGTCGTTGAAATCTGGCCATATGGCTGTTCTCCAGCACATACATGCCATAACCACTTGCTAAAAGGCCCAAAGCTTCTGAACCCTTGCAGAATCCACAACATGCAAGCTCTATCTGGGGTTTCAACCCTGAACCCTTAACCTGAACCCGAAGGGGTTTAGGGTTGAGGGTTTAGGGTTAGGGTTTAGGGTTTAGGGTTTAGGGTTTAGGGTTTAGGGTTTAGGGTTTAGGGTTTAGGGTTTAGGGTTTAGGGTTTAGGGTTTTAGGGTTTAGGGCAGTGGCACAGCAGGCGAGCGCCAGAATCGCTTCCGACTGGATCGCGACAGCGCGCGGACCCAGCTTCAGGATGCTAAAGCCCTAAAACACGGTTTAGGGTTTAGGGTTTAGGTTTAGGGTTTAGGGTTTAGGGTTAGGGTTTAGGGTTCAGGGCTTAGGGTTAGGGTATGGGACGATCAGGGTTTAGGGTTTTGGGGTTGTTCTACCTTTAAGAGCCCATACGCCTAAACCCTAAGCGCCACCGCCCCAAATCCTACGCCCTAAGCCGTAGACCTTGAGCCGACAGTTTGGGGCATTGGCGTTAAGGGCGCTGTGCACCCTAAGCACGAAACAAAAAGCCGTAAACCCTAAATTACGAAACCCTTGCCAAGACTCTAAATTGCTAAACCCTAGGCCCTCACCCCTGAACTACCAAACCTTCAGCCCTAAGCCAACATGACCAAACCCTGAGCCCAAAACCTAGAACCCTAAACCCTAAACCCTAAACCCCAAGCCCTAAACCCTAACCCTAAACCCAAAACCCTAAACCCTAAACCCTAAACCCCAGGAACCCCAAAAACCCAGGAAGCCCCACTGTGAGGTCTTCAACTCGCCGACAAACCTGGCGCTGCTGATCGGGTCCATAGTCCGCGCCCCTGTGCGTTGCATCCGCATCCCGAATGCCACAAGGGTTTTGGGGTGTTAGGGTTTAGGGGTGCAGTGGTTTGGGGGGTTAGGGTTTAGGGTTTCGGGCTTAGGGCAACCCATCACGCACTGAAGGCCCCCCAAAATTAGACAAAATCGGGATTTGGGTTCAGGGTTGAAGGCTTTTGAGGCTTTAGGGCTTAGCTTCCTACAGCCCTAAGAGTCTCCAACCTCAAAGCTTTCAGCTTGTGCCGAGTATACCCCGTTGAAGAGCCTTACAGTACGGGGGGGAATATTCCCGAAACCCGAAACCTTAAACCCTACTTTCTGCAATTCCCTAAAACATACCTAAAACCCGAGACAATTTTAGACCCTGAGCCCTCAAACCTTCCCAGGCCTTTCCCCAACCTTCCCGTTCCTGACATCCCTAGATCCCAAGGGCTTAAACCCAAACCCTACACAAAGCCTCCCTCAAGTCGTATATACATCCCTCAGGTTGCCTGCCTGGGTGGCATCTACCTGGTCGTGGACTGAGTTGGGCACTTGCAGGTTCAGGGTATGTGCAATCACATTCTGGGTTAAGGGTAGGTTTGGGTCTAGGGGGGTTACCCTAGATTGCAAGACAGACTCAAGACCCTCAAGAGCGAACCCAGATGGATAGTTCATGGTAGTAAGGTCACCGACTCCAGACTTGCGGGATGGATTCTCGGACGTCTTAAACGGTAGTTGTAGGGCGCAGAACCCGAAACCTCGAACCCAAAACCGCAAGGCCGCAAGTTGAACCCAAAGCCCAAAGCCCAAAGCCCAAGTCCCAAAACCCAAACACAAAACCCAAAACCTTAAACCCAAAACCCAAAGCCCAAAACCCTCAAGCTTCGGCCCCGAACCCAACCGCCAGGTCAGAGAGATGGCGATCCTGCTGCGAGAGCAGCTGAACAAGCGCCTGGGCAGGCGCACAGCAGGGGGGGCTGGGCTTGCAATGCCCCAAGCCCCAAACCTTGAGCCCTGAGCCCTGAAAGCCCTAAACCCTGAACCCTAAACCCTAAACTCGAGACTCTGAACCCTGAAAGCCCTCAGCCCTACACCCGACGTGCTGTCAGGCCCTCGCTTGTCCGAATGACCAACCGGCGAGGCACAATGGCCGAGGAGAAGTGTTGGGTTTCCAAAATAAGCGTTGCATGCTAGGTGGACATTCATGAAGCTTTCAGGCAGCTGATGGTTGCAAGTCGAGCAACCCCCCAACCCCTAAACCCCAATCCCCTAAAACCGAAACCCTACTGCAAACCATCCCTCCAGACCCGAAGCCGTAAACCCCAACCAGAATCCCTCAGCCCACAAAATGCCTAAACCCGGAACCTTGAAGCAGCAACTTAAAACACCCCCCCCCCCCCAAACGTCCCAGGCCTCGTCAAAAAAAACAACCCTAAACTCCCTGAGGGCAACCCTAAACCCTAAACTCCAATCCCTAAACCCTAAACCCTAAACGCTAAACCCTAAACCCTAAACCCTAAACCCTAAACCCTAAACCCTAAACCCTCAACCCCCAAACCCTAACCCCTAAACCCCTATCCCTAAACCCTAAACCCTAAACCCCAAACCCTAAACCCTAAACCCTAAACCCGGTAGGTGGCATGCAAGAGTTCGGCATTGCCATCCTCCGGCTGCCGGGCCCCTGAGCGTCTGGGGGTTTCGGGTTTAGGTTTAGGGTTAGTGTAGGATTTAGGGTTTAGGGCTAGTAGGGTTTAGGGTTTAGGGCTAGTAGGGTTTAGGGTTTAGGGCTAGTAGGGTTTAGGGTTTAGGGCTAGTAGGGTTTAGTATGGCATGGCAGGGTTTCTTCGGGGTGTAGCGGAGCGTGACAGGTTTTTTTTGGGGACCAGTCGCACCTAGCAGGCTTGTTGATACGGGTTGCCATGGATGCAACCGGTGAGATGGCAGCTGCAGGCACGACTCTGGAACCAGAGCCAGTGGTCTTGGAGCTCATGTGGAGGGGCATGGTGAGACTGTGAGGGGTATCTTTTAGGGTTTAGGGTTTAGGGTTTAGGGTTTAGGGTTCAGCAAGGGTCCCAAGGGGGTTACTGTCTATGCCTCTGCTCACGCTGTCGAGGCCGATTTCTGGAGCTGGTGATGCTGTTTCTCAGGAGCAAGTGCAGAATATGGAAGCAACACCCTCTCGAGTCTCTAGCCCTAGCCCTCACATACGAAAATCCCAAAAAGCCTAGACCCCAAGCCCAAACCCTGAACCATAATCCCCTAGCACCCTAAACCCCTAAACCCTAAACCCTAAACCCTAAACCCTAAACCCTAAACCCTCTTTCCCTCAACCCCACGAAGCTTCAACGACCCCCCAGCACCCGCTCTTCTGAGGCTTCGGCTGCGGCCCCCCAGGGGCGCCGAATTCAACGACGTGGTGCTGCACCCAAAGCTGAAGCAGCAGGCCGCCTGTCGTTGAGGGTTTAGGGTCAAACCCTAAACCCTAAACCCTAAACCCGAAACCCTAAACCCTGAACCCTGAACCCCAAACCCTAAACCCTAAACCCTAAACCCCAAACCCTAAACCCTAAACCCTAAACCCCAAACCCCAAACCCTAGACCCGAAACCCTAAACCCTAAACCCTAAACCCTAAACCCTAAAACAAGACAAGACTTGAAACCCTCGAGGTGATGCGGCTCGCGGACGCCACCTCCTCCGCGAAGCGACGCAGCCCGGGGCCTGGGGCAGACGCCGGTTTCGGGGGTTTGGGGTTTAGGGTTTGGGGTTTAGGGTTTGGGGTTTAGGGTTTGGGGTTTAGGGTTTGGGGTGTAGGGTTTAGGGTTTGGGGTTTAGGGTTTGGGGTGTAGGGTTTTAGGGTGTAGGGGTCTAGGGTTCAGGGGTACCTTACCCCCTATCTCCGGAGTTCAGGGCTTTAGGGTGGGGTTTGGGGACTTTGGAGTGAGCCTGTCTCAGTAAGCTGAGTCGGTCGCCTTTGACCGTTTTGCATCGTTTTAGGTTTAGGGTTTCGGGTTTAGGGTTTAGGGTTTAGGGTTGTTGGAGCGTCTGGAGGGCTTCTATGTAAATACAAAGTGCGGGGATGAAGCTCTCTGAGCCCGATGTAGGGTTCAGGCTTATCTCGGGGCCGGATACTGCAGGGGTTTAGGGTTTAGGGTTTAGGGTTTAGGGTTAGGGTTTAGGGTTTAGGGTTAGGGTTTAGGGTTTAGGGTTTAGGGCTAGTGGGGTTTAGGGCCTTTCGGCTTTTCGGCCTTTGGGGAAGCCTCTCTCGCCTTGCGAGGAATGCCGCTACAGCATGCCATGTTCTACGGCCCGCCGGGGACTGGCGCCTGAGTGGCACTGGTGGGTGGGGCCTTCTTTACTAGCTTCGGAGCCTCCCCAAACCCTAAACCCTAAACCCCAAACCCCAAGCCCTAAACCCTAAACCCTAAACCCTAAACCCCAAACCCCAAACCCCAAACTCATCCTCGTGGTGGGCCAGCTCCCAAAAGTCCCAGTTCTCGTCTAATCCCCTCCGGACCTCTGATAGAATGTGCGAGCAGGACGGAAAATTCGGGTTCGGGGTTTCGGGTCTAGGGTTTAGGATTTAGGGTGCCGGGTTTCGGGTTTGGAGGGAGGTCAGGGCAACATGGCTCCAACCATGCACTTCACGCTGCAGCTACCAAGGGGCGTGCCCTAAACCCTAAACCCTAAACCCTAAACCCTAAACCCTAAACCCTAAACCCTAAACCCTAAACCCTAAACCCTAAACCCTAAACCCTAAACCCTAAACCCTAAACCCTAAACCCTAAACCCTAAACCCTAAACCCTAAACCCTAAACCCTAAACCCTAAACCCTAAACCCTAAACCCTAAACCCAAACCCCAGCTCCCCCAACCCAGACCTTGAAGCAAGGCAAAACCATGGTCGCGCAGCGGTTCGCCGAGTACTCAGGCCGGCCATGGACGTGTCCCCCCAAGCCCCCCCCCCCCCCGCCCCAAACTATCTAAGCCTGAAACCCTGAAATCCTGAGCTTTCCAAACCCTTACCCCCCAAATCCAAACCCCTGAAATCCAAATTGTTCACTAAGTATGTTTTGGGGATTTCCGACGGAGGCCGCGGTAGCCAGAGCGAGTAGAAACACTTGTGCGTCTGAAAGTAAGGGGGGGGTTGCGGGGTGTGGGGAGAGGGATGGGGGAACCCTAAATCAGCCCCAAACATGGTAAACGCTAAGCCCTGTAAAAGCCTGGAAATCTTAAACTCTGAGCCCTAAACCCTAAACCCTAAACCCTAAACTCTGAGCCCTAAACCCTAAACCCCAAACCCTAAACCCCAAACCCGAAACCCTAAAGTCGACAAACACGAAACCTCCAAGTCCTGAGTCCTTGGATGTTTTTCTTGAACACGTGTGGAACATTGTGAGCCTTCTAGGGCGTAACAATTCTATCAGGGAGAACTTGTGAACCTAAAAGGCTGTATATAAACCCCACAGGTCCTAAAACCCTAAACCCTAAACTCCAAACCCTTAACCCAAACCCTAAACCCTAAACTCAAACCCTAAACTCAAACCCTAAACCCAAACCCTAAACCCCAAACCGAAGAACCCTAAACCCTAAACCCTAAACCCTAAACCCTAAACCCTAAACCCTAAACCCTAAACCCCAAACCCCAAACCCCAAACCCCAAACCCCTTCCAAACGCAGGGCTCGAGTATGCGATCATGTCTGGCGGCGACGTTGCCCCGCTCGAAGAGCAGGCGGTGACGGAGCTGCACAAGCTCTTCAGGCCAGGGTTTGGGTTTAGGGTTTAGGGTTTGGGATTTGGGGTTTAGGGTTTAGGGTTTGGGGTTTAGGGTTTAGGGTTTAGGCTTTGTGGTCTGGGGTGTCGGGTTTAGGGTTTGGAGTTTCGGGCTTGGGGTTTGGGGTTTAGGGTTCGGGGTTCGGGGTTCAGGGTTTGGGGCTTGTGGTTTAGGGTTTGGGGCTTGTGGTTTAGGGTGTGGGGTTTAGGGTTTGGGATTTGTGGTTTAGGGTTTAGGTTTTGGGTTTAGGGAAAAGGGTCTAGGGTTAAGGGGCATCAAGAGCCCCCCAGCCCAGGAAACCAAACCCTCCGCCGCACCGCGGGCCCCAGAAGCCCAAACTTTAAAAGGCTGGGAGGGAGCCCTAAACCCAAGCCCGAAACCCTAAACCCGAATCCCCAAACCCTAAACAGACTGGTGGCGATCAGAACAGACTCCCGCATCTGCCTTTTGAGCTTTAGGGTTGCGGGTCTAAGCCGATTACCCCAAGCCCTGAAGCCTCGACTCCTAGACAGCCCTCTCCGAGTCTACACGATAGTTCCGCGCCTTGGAGAAGGCCCTAAACCCCAAGCCCCAAACCCTAAACCCTAAACCCTCTTCGGGTTTGGGTTTGCAGAGTTAGGTCTTCAGGATTCAGGGCTTCATGAATTCAGGTCTGTCGGATGTGCCTGGTTCAAAATGCAACTGCTACATCATCACCGTGCCATCCTGAGAAAAACAAGACACCGGACGCTTTGTGGGTGTAAGCCCTAGCCCCAGACCCCGAAACCCTTAACCGAAAATCTGGGCTCTTCCAGTAGCTTCGGAGAACCTCGCAGCCTCCGTCCCTTCCCTTGTACCCTGCAGTGGTGGCTTTGTCCAACCAGGGTGTCTCAGCATCTCAGGCCCACGATTTTGGGTTCTGGGCTTCTCGGGCTGGAGGAGCGAGTTCACTCCAAAGCCGCCTATAGTCCTACAGTACTGCAACCCTGAACCCTAAACCCTTTGTGTCCACTGTAGGTCAAAATACCTAGCCCCAACAGTGGCTTTGTTATATTGCATTAGGGCACAGTTGCTCGATGTCGACCATTTTGATCGCAGGCAGCTCGGAGGTACGTTTCGACATTTATGGACGACTCACGCCGTCACCCCTTTCCACCTCAATCCCCAAACTGCGTCTAAAGCCTCTGGGCAGGTGGGTTCACAGAAGTAAAAGAGGAGTGCTCCTCTTCATTGACGAGGCCGCGTCTGCGTTGTTGTGCAACAGTGCTGCACTCACAATAAACCCTAAACCTTGAACCGTAAACCCAAACCCAGTCACTCCGCACCTGTTCAACCTCCAAACCCTCTTCCCTCCCCTCCCCCCTCCCCTCCCCCCTTCCCTCCCCGCTTCCCTCCCCCCCTCCCTGCTCCCCCTCATCCCCTCTCCCCTCCTCAAGGAAGACACCCTAAGCCCTAGACCCTAAACCCTAAACCCTAAACCCCAAACCCCAAACCCCAAACCCCAAACCCCAAACCCCAAACCCCAAACTCGGAACTCCAACAGCGGTTTTCCGATTTAGGATTCGAAGTGCGGCCCTTAGATTCGCTGTTTAGACCGCAAGCCTGGGGTGTAGGCAAGAAGCAACACTAGTCATGGGCTTATATTATAGGACGGCCTGAGGGCGACTCATAGTTCCCTTGAACCCTAAACCCTAAACCCTAAACCCTAAACCCTAAACCCTAAACCCTAAACCCTAAACCCTAAACCCTAAACCCTAAACCCCTTAGTTGGGTCAGGGTTTCGGGTGAAGACCGTTGAGAGGCCGATGCCTTTCTGGCTTCGCGGAAGAACTCAGGCCCGGCAACGTGCACTACATGTTTAGGGTGTTAGGGTTTTAGGGTTTTGGGGTTTTGGGGTTTTAGGGTTTTTGGGTTTTAGGGTTTTAGGGTTTTAGGGTTTTAGGGTTTTAGGGTTCAGGGTTCAGGGGCCCAGCAGCCATAAGCCCCTAACAGCCCCAACCCCGACCCCCGAACCATCGAAACCCTCTTGGCCGTTAGACCCCTGAACCCTAGACCCGAAACTAAACCCAGAGGGCTGTAGGATGCAAGCCCTAACTGTCAGGGTGCACCACGTTTCGCATCCCCCCCCCCCCCCCGCCCCCAAGATGACAAGCCCCCGCGCGCGCCTGGCGACCCACACCTCCCTAGAGCCTAGACCCTAATCCCTCAAGCCTAGACCCCTAAATTGTTTAGTGGTCAGGGCTTGGGAGGCAAGAAGGGTTAGGCCCCCCTTTTTAACCTAGTAAACAAGAACGGGTGCCCCTTTCTTTCCTTTGGACACTCTGGGCTTAGGCTTTCGAGTTCCTAGCCCTGAAGTGGCTCGGGGTTTAGGGGTTTAGGGGTTCAGGGTTCAGGGTTTAGGGTTTAGGGTTTAGGGTTTAGGGTTTGGGACGGTTTAGGGTTTTGGGGGTTAGGCTTTCGCGAACCCTAAACCCTAAACCATTGGCCTGCCGAAAGTCGACCCCCGACTTCCAACAACTCGGCATTTCACAGTCCCATTGGGCAAGCGCTTACAACCCTCAACCCTCTAGGGGTTTAGGGCTTAGGGTTTAGGGTTTAGGGTTTTGGGTTTTGGTTTTAGGGGAGTGTTTGGCGGCCCTCCCTCTGCTGCGGAGGCATGAGCGAAACGATGCGAAATGCATTGACAACGACGCCCGGCTGCCACGATGGGCGACGGTTGCATCCGGTTTAGGGTTTAGGGTTTGGGGTTTAGGGTTTAGGGTTCAGAGTTTAGGGCTTAGGGTTAAGGCTAAGATCCCGATTTTCTTCCCCCAGAATCCCTAATTTCAAGAACTGCTGCAAGGTCTCTCCAAAAACCTAGCCCGCACATTCAAGTGACCGCGCACAACCCTGAGCAAATCTAGAAAGGGACGGACAGACCATGAACTCAGCCCTAAACCCTAAACCCTAAACCCTAAACCCTAAACGCTAAACCCTAAACCCTAAACCCTAAACCCTAAACCCTTAACCCTTAACCCTTAACCCTTAACCCTTAACCCTTAACCCTTAACCCTTAACCCTTAACCCTTAAACCCTAAACCCTAAACCCTAAACCCTAAACCCTAAACGCTAAACCCTAAACCCTAAACCCTAAACCCTCAACCCTCAACCCTCAACCCTCAACCCTCAACCCTCAACCCTCAACCCTCAACCCTCAACCCTCAACCCTCAACCCTAAACCTAAACCCTAAACCTTAATGGCCCCTGCATGCACGAAGCCAAGGATGCTGTATCATACAGGCCGCCACAGCTGGGAGGGCTCTTCCGTGTCGAAAAACAGTATAGGGCCGGTTGGGGGATTGGGGTATAGGGTTTAGGGTTTAGGGTTTAGGATTTAGGGTTTGGGGCTTAGGGCTTAGGGCTTGGGGTTTGGGGTTTGGGGTTTAGGGTCGTTGTTGTGGCTGTTGGTTCGTGTAGTCCTCCACGACATATTCTGTTGGTCTTTAGTGTCAGTATAGCTACGGCTTGTCTGCTCTCTTTGTCCAGTCGCATGTGGGATCATCTTCAAACCTCGCATTGCAGTCGGTTCTGCTGGGACAGGGTCCGCGAGGATCTTCTTGAGGTTGTTACTACTTGAAGGTTCCTATATTACAAGACAACATATTCGAGCCTTAATCAAGGTCCTAAACACCCTGCTTATAACTACCCATGAACCTTCCTAAACTCTAAACCCGAAACCCTACACCCTACGTACAAGTACTCATGAACCTTTCAAGTAGGGGAATGTATGTTGAACCCAGCCCTGCGTCGAGGCACACCGTCCTCTCAGTTCATGCTTGCTGGGATGCTCAGACTGGCCTGACTGACCCGACATAGGAGGGTGTACTTGAAGGCTCATACCTTCAAGTTGGGCTTGTTTCATCTCCTCCTCTCATTTTTATGATGAACACAGAATGCTGCATCTAGTCGAGATGAGCTGCAGGAGCCTGACAGCTGCCCTCATGGAAGACCCAAAACAGCAGAACACTTCCACCACTACCAAATCCGATTATGCCTACTGCCACCACTATGACTACGAGTGCAACCATACCGACGGCCCTGCTCCTCCTCCTCCTCCTCCTCTCCTCCTCCGCATCCTCCTCCCCATATCATCAGAATGGCCATCGCCCTCGCCATCGCCATTGTCGTTGTCCTCCTCATCATCCTCCTCGTAATATGGTTGGCATGAGTAAGCTATGAATAACGATAGCATCGGGACGAACAAACCGCGGAGCTTCCGCCAACCTTTGTGAGCATCGGCATATTCTGTCAATCGCAGTGTAGAACCTCTTCCCGAACCAACGGGCATCGCCCAGGTCATCGCCACGAATCGGCCGCATGACTTGGACAGCGCGCGGGGCTCGTGCAAAAGCCCAAATCAGTTGCACGTGCCTAAACCCTAAACCCCAAGGCCCTAAACCCTAAGCCCTAAGCCCTAAACCCTAAACCCTAAGCCCCAAACCCGAAACCCTAAACCCTAAACCCCAAGCCCTAACTCAAGCCTTAGGCAGCCCATGGCCCTCGCTCTTCCTCCGGCCCGGCGGAACCCCCCGGGACCCTTCTGGGACATCTGTGCAGCACACCCGAAGCCCCAAACCTTGAACCCCAAGCCCCGAAGTGGTCTTGGCCAGGGTTCGGGGTTTGAAGGTCCTAAGCCATTAACACTCAGCCCGAAGCCTTAGACCTACGCATGCTGCACCCTAAACCCGAAACCCGAAACCCCAAACTCCAAACCCCAAACCCTAAACCCTAAGCTCTAAGCCCTAAACCGCACTCAGGCCATTCTCGATCGTTTGGACGAGAGCGTTGAGTTCGGACTGCCGGACATAGACGCCCGAAAGGCCCCAACTGGTTTCGGGTTCAGGGGCTTGGGGTTGTGGGCTTCAGGGTTCAGGGTTTAGGGTTTAGGGTTTAGGGTTTAGGGTAACAACCGAAGCATGCCAAAGGGAGTTCGAGAGCTTAGCTGCTGCAGCTTGGGGCCTTGTGGCTCGGGGCCCCCGAAGTGGCTAAACCGGATGTAGGGCTGAGGGGTCTATGCCCTGTAACTTGCCCTAAGCCCGAGACCCTGCAGACCCTAAACCCTAAGCCCTAAACCCTAAACCCTAGACCCTAAGCCCTAAACCCTAAACCCTAAACCCTAAACCCTAAACCCTAAACCCTAAACCCTAAACCCTAAACCCTACAGACCCTACACCCTTCAGGGCATGGTCCAGCTGTACTACGACAAGTACATCGCCAAGCCGCTCAAGCTCCCCGCCGTGAGGTGGCGTTTGGGGCTTAGGGCTTAGGGTTTAGGGTTTAGGGTTTGGGGTTTAGGGTTTAGGGTTTAGGGGAAAGGGTTTAGGGTTTAGGGTTTAGGTTTAGGGTTTAGGGTTTGGGGTTTAGGGTTTAGGGTTTAGGGGAAAGGGTTTAGGGTTTAGGGTTTAGGTTTAGGGTTTAGGGTTTATAGGGTTTAGGGTTGAGGGGACCCTAAAGGCCTAGACCCCGAACTCCGTAAACCCTAACCCTTTAACCTTGAACCCCTAAACCTTAGCCCCTAAACCCTGAACCCCGAAATCCTAAACCCTGAGCCCTGAACACTAAACCCTAAACCCTGCAGCATACCCTGAAACTTTGGGTGGCAGGCGGTGGAGTTTTGGCGGCCTTGAAACCCCCAAACCCGGTTTAGGGTTTAGCCTAAACTTAGTGCTTGGGGGTCCCCCAACTCCCCCCCATGCTCCAAGTAGGGTAGGGGTTAGGGCTTTTGGCTTAGGGTTTAGGTTTATTTTATCTTGAATTGGTAGGCTGTGCTAAATTGGCGTCGCTGATTTGAGCCTTCGGGGCTGAGGAGTTTGGGTATTTGTCAGGTGGTCTGTTCATAAGGAAGCCGATGTAGAAAGTACTGTACTTGCAACGACGCCCTAAACCCAAAACCCTAAGCCCTTAACCCTAAACCCTAAACCCTAAACCCTAAGCCCTAAACCCTCATTCAGAGCCACCTCCGCTTGCGCCAGCTCTGGCTCCCCGATGCTGCGGAAGCCGCCGAAGACCCAGTGCCGGAGGATGTGGGGTTTGTTCTATATCCCTGAACTCTAACTGGGGGTTTAGGATTTAGGGTTTAGGGTTTAGGGTTGGGTTTACTTGTTCCATATCCCTAACTGGCTCGGTAGGCCTTTGGGGACATGTTGTAGTTTCCCTTATGGCGTTTAAGAGGATCACATTCAGGAATAGTTTTCAGGGGTTTTCAGTGCCATCCTAGCTGGGGGTTTAGGGTTTCGGTTTCACCCAACACTTTAATTCGACCCAAACCTGAGGGTTTAGGGGAGAGTCCCGTTTTCAACCCCCAAAAACATGCAAGGGCGTCGCAAAAGCGCCCAGAAGCCCAGGGACCAGCCGAATGGTCTGAGAAGGCGGTCCCGCGGCCGAGAGGGAAGGGGGGTTTGGGATTTGGAGGTTGGGGGTTTAGGGTTTAGGGTTTAGGGTTTAGGGTTTAGGGTTTAGGGTTCAGGGTTTAGGGTTTAGGGTTTAGCAGGTTGGGGATTTGGGGTTTGGGAGTGAACCCTAATTGAAGGTTCATGGGAAGTTATAAATGGGGAGAGGGGTTGGACGTACCTTATAAAGGTTATAATATGGGTTGCCTTACTTGTGACCTTAAGTATGTCTATCCGTGAACCTTCAAGCAACCCTCCAACAAATTGCCCGGTCAAGACCTGCTCAGGCAAAGTGCCACGCAGCCCAGCTGGCAGTCTTTGTACCTGCCACCGGAAGACCCACCTGTGGTGCTTTTGGCCACCAACCCGCCCCGACTCAGACCACCCCAAAAACCCCTGAACCCGAGAAACCCGAACCAGACCCCTTCAACCCCCGTAGCCCCATCAACCCTCACGCTCCTAAACCCCTAGAGCTCCTAAAGCCCTGAACCTCCAAAACCCTTTGAACCCTCAACGGCATGAACCTTAAAACCCCCAAACACCCCAAAACTCCTCAAGCCCCTGATGACCCTAAACCCTAAACCCCAAACCCCAAACCCCAAACCCCTGGAGCCGCTGAAGCCCAGGCTTCCTGGTAGCCCGAAGCCACTCCAGATCCCCAGGCGTTTAGGGTTTAGGGTTTAGGGTTTGGGGTTTAGGGTTTGGGGTTTAGGGTTTGGGGTTTAGGGTTTGGGGTCAGGGTTTAGGGTTTAGGGTTTAGGGAGGGCACAGGTGCTTGGGGCTTCGCGTGCTTCGAGGGTTTAGTGGGTTTAGGTGGTGTAGGGGGTTTATGGTGGTTTTCAGTGGGTTTAGTGGGTTCAGTAGGTTTAGTGGGCTTGGTGGCTTTGGTGGTGCAGGGGATTCGGGTTCGGAGTTTGGGGTTCAGTATGCTTGGGGTTGACGGTGTTTGGGGTTGAGGGTTTCAGGGATTGTTTGACGCGGGGGGGCGAGGGGGGGCGAAGGGGTCGAGAACGTGGAGCGCGGATGCATGTAGGGGTTAAAGGGGTGCAGGATTTATAGGGTTTGGGTTAGGTTCCCAAACAACGCATCCAGGGTTTAGTTTCGTGTTGTAGAAGACCTGGCACGAACTTAAAGGCAACACTTGCTCAGAAATACAATACAAAACAAACCTAAACCCTACACCCTAAACCTAGATAGGGGGGTTTCCGAAATTCGGGGTACCTGAATGGGGTCGTTACCTTAAGGGGAGCCCTGTTTGGGGATCTTTTTTTGGGGGGTCCCCTAGTTTCGTAAACCATGTAAGACACGCCCCAGCACGATCAGCACGCCCAGGGAGGAGGAGGTTGACGAGGCTGCCATGGCGACGGTTGCTTCCCGGATTCATGGCTTCAGCGCCTTGGCCTGGGCACGGAAGGAATTCTACACCCTGAGCTCTAAATCCCCAAATCCCCGAGCCCAGAAAAAATCCTAGACCCTGAGCCCTCAACTCTGAACCCTCAGCCTTAAACCCTGAACCCTATAGCCGGCTTCCTACATTCATGGTTCTCGGCTAGAGTCTGGGTGTTCCTTGGTTGTGTTCTCTGTCGCCGCGTGGGTCAGGATGCGGATTCAGATTTGAGGCCTTCGGCCCCCGACACTGAAGCCTGGGCCCCCACACCACAAAACCCCGAAGCCCTGAAGCCCTTCATGTCCCAAGCCCGTTGGACTGGATGCCTTGCAGTCTTCGGAAAGTTTCTGGAAGGTATCCCTAAACCCTAAACCCAAAACCCTCAACCCTCAACCCTCAACCCTAAACCCTAAGCTCTAAACCTTAAACCCTAAATCCTAAACCCTAAACCTTAAACCCTAAGCCCTAAACCCTAAACCTTCCAAGGGTTTGCTTCAGGGATGCTGAGGTGGCCGTGAGATCTCCAAGCTCTTCACCTCGCTGCAGACGCAGATCCGGCATGTGGCCCTAACCCTTAAATACCCTTAAATACCCTAAATACCCGATATACCCTTAAAATGCCCTAAATACTCTCAATACCCTAAAGACCCTAAATGCCCTAAATACCCTAAATACCCCAGACCCTAAAACCCCAAAAAACCCCAAACACCCTAAAACCCTAAACCTTAAACTCGAAACCCTAAGTTGTTTAGTCCAGATCTCGGGGATGGTGGTCCTTTTCTGGCGGCCGGGGTGGGGGGGGGGGGGTTCTGTTCATTGTTTGGGGGTCGGGGTAGGGTAGGGTGGATTGGAAAGGTTTGGAATGTTGGGGGGCTTCTCTAAATTTAGGAGCTCCTTTTCAGGTCCTGTTCTAGGTCGGGGCCTTTGTTTCGGGTACCCAAAGGGGACCACAATGTAGAGAGCTGCCCATGTGGTTGCCCGAAATCATGTGCGCTTTTTAATTCGCATCCCGAAGCAAACAGGAACACGCACTACCCCCCGAAGGGCTTAGCGCCTGGATCAACACCCAGAAGTGGGCTGCTTCGGTCCAAACCTATATCCTAGGATGCCCAGTAGTACCCTTATTCCCTTTTTGGAAAAAGGGCACCCTATTTAAGCCTAGGTTACTGGGCAGCTTAGTATCCCCGAATTCGGATTGAGGGCTAGACACCGAAATCTCACATCAAGCCTGCTGTGAGGCAGGCCGTGTTACTCGAGGGCTTCGGGGAATGGCTTCGGGGCTTCTGGAACCAAGGCCAAGAAGCCCTCCAGACCCAAGAAGCCTTAAACCCCCCATCGAAGGCTAAAGAAGATCCTGGGCCCCCAAATCGAGTTCGGCTTAGGAATGGTCCTGTGAGGAGTTCAGGGTTGAAAATCCCTTGTCTAGGACCCAGAGTAGGGCCTTGTTCCTAGCGTTTCGGTTGGCTTTTTCAGACCCGTTAAACCCAAAAAGGGCACCCCTTTTTGTTCCTAGGAGACTGTCGGGTCTAGCTGTTCTTGTCTTGAAGTTCCATTTTGTTTATGAGCCCCCTTAAGGTGGTGTCCACGTAGACGCATGAAGTAGCTTACCTTACTTGTAACCCTACTTGTAACCCTATCCATGAGCCTTCATGCAGGGTACCAAGCGTTTCACGTGTGAGGTTCCAGGTTTTTGCCTGGGAACCCGGGGTTCGCTCCGCGAACGCTCTGGGGTTGTTTGGGGATTGTGTAGGGGGTCTCGGGTTGCAGGGTCCGGAGACGGATTAGGGTTGAGGAAACCCTAAACGCCAAGCCCTGAGCGCTAAGCCCTAAACTCTAAACCCTAAACCCTAAACTCTCAAGGCCCGCCCTTGAAGCTGCCAGGCATGTGCTGTACAGCGACACCACCCATGGCAGACCGGTCTGTACCAAGTCCATGCTGCTGGAGGCGGCCAGGGTTTGGGGTTTGGGGTTTAGGGTTTAGGGTTTCGGGTTTGGGGCTTGGGGTTTAGGGGGTTCAGGGTTTCGGGTTTAGGGTTTAGGGCTAGGGAGAGCACAAAGCAATGACCACAAACCGGGTACACTAACGCTTCAAACCGCAAGAACATTAAGAAGGAGCCTACCGCCCACAAGTCAGGGGCACTTGGGGCGTAAGCCTTTGTCAACCCTACCAAAGGATTAGGCTTGCTGCTTACGGGCGGAAGAAGCCAGCACAGGGCAGTTAAGCTCAAACAGCCAGCTCGTCGGAAAGGGGTGTAGGTGAATATGAGGATTGAGGGGCAGCATGAGTCATTGCAGGATGTTGGCTCCAGCCTGCTTTACCGACATCCAGCCGGACCAAGGATGCGTACCTGCGTCTGCAGTCTGCGCTGCAAACTTCTGGTGCATGCCATCTGCGCCGGGCTTGTCCTCCTGGGTGGCCTGTTCTGGGGCATAGGTGCAGATCAGTCCGCCAGCGTGAGCAGCGACCTCTTCCTCGTCGATGGGCGAAGGTACTTTAGCCTCCCTGTAGCAAACCCGTATCACGGTGTCACCTTCTGGTCCCTCGGAGGGACTGACTGCGCAAGTCACATCAGTTCTCTCCAATTCCAATGTGAATACGACGATCCTGCCGAGCGTTACGGGTCTCTCTGGTCACCCGGGAGCCGCCTGAGAAGCTGCGACAGCTACACCCAGAAGCAGAGGGACTTCAGTCTAGATGGGCTGGAGCTCCACCAGATTGGGCGACTTTTCTGGGAGGGCTACTCAGCAACGTGCGAAGTCACCAGTGGATTTGACACCTGGGTTATGGACGCGACCCTTAGCAACGGCCTTGGGCATGCCACCCCCCTGAGCCTGCTGACCCACTTTTTCGAAGGAAAGCTCGGCGTCTTTCTCGGCGCCTTTGGCCTCTGCTGTGCGGGCAGCATCATCACGATGGTGGGTTCGATTTTCTGGTGCGCCGCTTGCGCCTGCTCGTGCGATGGTTGCTGTGGTCGTAAGCAGACCACCATGCAGAAGGAGATTCAGCCGCAAGGCGTGCAAGGTCAGGTGGTGCACGAACAGCCTCTTGACCATCCATCCTCTCCACAACCCTAACCTACAGTGACTACAATGTACTGTAAAGCCCAGGCACCTACACTCCCCCAGACAAACACGCACCCCACATAGCCCCTGGTTTTAACGGACAGCAGTCTATACAGGGCCCTTTTTGGGGTTCCATGGGTTAGCTTGAGGGAATAGCAATTGTCTCTCCTTTGGACCCTAAAAGGGTCATACTTGCCCTGGAAGCTGCCTTTCCTGCTGCCAGAGACACCAGAGCTCTGATAGCTGATGGCGGGAGCATGGGTGCAAAAGGGGGGCGGGGGAGGCGGGGCTGGGGGGTTGGGGTGGGGGGCGGGGTGCAGGGGCAGAGGGGGTGTCGTGGTGGTAGCATAGGGCCTAAACAAACAGATTGGTTTTTTGGGGCTCTTATAGTTGATATAGAGACCCCCCCCAAAAGGTAAAGCCCCAAATGCGCAACAAATAGAAGACCTAAACGCCAAACCCCAAACCCCAAACCCCAAACCCTAAACCCCAAACCCTAAACCCTAAACCTTCTCCCTGCGCACCCCCCCCCCCCCCCCGAGGTGGTCGATCAGAAGGTTGCGGAGCACGGGCGGAGCCACGAGTTCCAGGCCTCGAGGTTAGAGGGTTTTTGGGTTTAGGGTTTAGGGTTTGAAGTTTAGGGTGTGAGGTTTAGGGTTTAGGGTTTGGGGTTTAGGGTTTAGGGTTTGGGGTTTGGGGTTTTGGGTTGGGCGTTTGGGGTTTAGGGTGAGGGTTCAGGGTTGGATGGGGGGTTCATACAGGTTTGTTTAGGGGTTTTGGAGGGTTGAGGGCTTCCGGGGGTTCAGGGTTGACTTTTGCGAGTTGCCTTTGTGGCTTTGCAGCATCTGGGCGCCGAGCTCATTATTTGGGGCCTGTCGGATAAGATTTAGGGTTTAGGGTTTTGGGGTTGAGGGAGTGGTACCCCAAACCCCAAACCCCAAACTCACAAAGTCTTCAGTTCACTCTAGTAGGGTTGTGAAGTAGGAGAACCCGACTTCGGGTCTTTAAGACATTCATAAGGGTTTAGGGTTTAGGGTTTAGGGTTGGCACCTACTTGCTAAGATCCCCCGCCCCCCCCCCCCCCAAATGGAGTTTGGCTAGCTGAGGGTTTCCGCTGCCCCAATGCCCACCGTCTGAAACCTAAACCCCAAACCCCTAAACCCTAAACCCCAAACCCTAAACCCTAAACCCTAAACCCTAAACCCTAAACCCCAAACCCTAAACCCGAAACCCTAAACCCTAAACCCTAAACCCTGTCCAGACCAGCGGCTACGTGTACCAGCACAATGAAGCCCACCGCGCACAGCACGAGGTCGGTAGGCCCCAGGTGGAGGAACTTTTGGGGGGGTTTAGGGGGGTAGGGGGGGTTTAGGGGGTTTAGGGGATAGGGGGGTTTTGGGGGGTTTTGGGGGGGTTTAGGGGGTTTAGGGGGTTTAGGGGGTTTAGGGGGTGCTTAGGTACCAAGATGGACCTGTTAGCTTCCGAAGCTACACCTGCTTTTTGGGGTATCCCTAAGGCCCTAAACCCTAAACCCTAAACCCTAAAACAGAAAGGCCTGAGCCCTGAGCCCTAAGCCCTAAAAGCCCTGCTTCTGCACACTCGTCTCAATAGCGGTGTGGCGATCTTCCTGCTTGCCGGACCTTTTCCGGTCGGCCCTCGGCCCTTCAATAGATATGCGCATTGCCGCCTCAAATCGGGGCACCCGTATATAATTCTGTAGTATCGAACCTTCAAAAGGACCACCTCCCCCCCAAAAAAAAACAGAAGTAAACTAGTAAATAAAGTGGATGCACATTTTTCTGAAAACCCTCCAAGCCATCATCATCACACTCATGTGGCCTGTGGTTTGGGGTGCAGCGTTGAAGGCCTAGGGCTTGGGCTTCGGGTCTAAACAGTCAACCTGATGCAGTGCGAGAAGCCAGTAGCCAGCGTGCCATCTTGTGCCGAACCGATGATGTTCAAGAAGTTCAAACCCCAACCCCCCTCCCCCCCCTCCCCCCCCCCCACCCCCCGCCCCCCAAACCCCTGACGCCCTAGAGCCCTGAGCCCCTTCGCCCGGAAACTTGAACCCCGCCAGGCTTCAAAGTTTGTGCTTAAGCTCTATATGCAGGGTTGTGTGCAGCTGTAAGTTCGCAGAGACCCTTGCATCATCAACTGCAAACCCTATCCCTCAACTCGATATAGGGAGACGGGGAAGCAGAGTAATAGCAGCGCTGAAGCTGAAGAACCAAGTACGAAATACGACATCCATATCAGCTCCACGTAGGCATCTTTCTCAACGGATTTATAGCCCGACCACTTGCATACAATATGGGGGTTTCCCAACTTAAGGGACCCTTAATATGCTGTGTCATCGTCAGAGACATTTTTCATCTTTTGGGTATTTGCTTGAGGGGGGGGGAGGGGGGCAGGACAGCCCATAAAACATGTACAGCTTGAGGCTCAAGGAGGTTGCCAATAGGAAGTGAGGGACCATGTTCGGACCGAACCTGATCTCCCATAGGGCTCAGGATTGAAGGAGGCAGGTCTCCCGCAGGTGCAATAGAGGAGGCAGGTCTCCCGCACCAGAGACAGGGGGGCAAACGTTGTGAACATCCGGTGTGTCATGCAGAGTGCAGTCATGCCATGGAACTTGTTGCGATGTGTGCCACCTGCGCAGGGGGACGGCTAACCCGGCCCAATTTTCACAGAGGCTCCCGCAAGTCTTGGTCTATGGCGGTCTCTGTGGTGAGCTCGTCGAAAAATTCCGTAGGGCCCGGGTCTTTTTTCAGTGATCTCCTTTGACCACGGCATCGTAGGCCTGCAGCCAGTTCGTTTCAGCCATGGGACCTGCTTAGATTTTGGCAGCCAGTCAGTAATTAATAGTTGGTGGCGCGCGCGCGCAGATTCCCAGGTCGCTTCGCTGCCTGGACAGTGCTCGTCAGTTCTGGGGGGGGGGGAGGGGGTGTCATAACCAATGATGACGTTTCATCACCAATGCATCCATTTTGTGCGGGGGAGGGAGCGGAGGGGGGGGGGTGATTACGTTTCAACAGCAACGCACCCGCTTTGGCTGTCACGTAGAAGGCTCAGGATTTTCGGTTTAGGGCCAGACGCATCCGCTTTGGCTGTCACGTAGAAGGCTCAGGATTTACGGTTGTTCGACAGCAGGTCGCCCCCTGAACCCTAAACCGTCAGCTCCATTGCCAAAAGTTACTCAGCGTTGCTTGCACGCGCATACCTGGCAAGCCCGCCATTCTGCGAAAACTTTCGACCTTCTGCCGAAGCACGCCCTGAAACAGGGCCTTCTGTGTTGTGAGATATCAGGGCTTTGACGTGCTGTAAAACGCATTGGATTGCGTGAAAAAGAAATAGATTCCACTACCTTGAACTACCGCTTGTTCGCGCCTGAAATTCTGCGAAAACCTAGGTCCAAGCAAATTTAGGACGCCCAAGCCAACACGGGAAACTCACGCGCGCGCGACCTAATAGTTGGACTGGAATTCTTTCAAAGTGACTGCTGAAAGACCATGGTAGCTCCATGGTTTTTCAGCGGTTCTATGGGTCTGTGAGGAAAGAAAGAGCGCCAAAAGAAGCAGAGGCGCCCGAACAACAAGACATGCCCGCAAGCTGTAAATTCGCTAACATTTTTGGGCCCAGGGCTGAGGCCTACCCAGTAGGATTCCCTTATAATTGGACCGCAACAAGGTACCCCTTTTTTCGGACACCCCCCCATATAGGTTTACTGTAACCGGCAGCCCACTGTTGTGCCGAGGCCGAAGGCGAGAATGGATTTTCCAGCAAAGACGGGAAGCTCGGAGGAAGACACTGAGAGGCAGATGCCCTACCTTGGAGCGTGGAACAGGAAGAATCCTGCGCGCCCCACACAGCACTCCACCTAGACTCTGCCACTGGCACCATAACCTTCCCGAATACTTAAGATCAGGCCACAAGCCAACCCTGGCTAAATGGGGGTTTCCGAAATTAGGTGTACCGTATTGCCGTATTGATAAGGGAATCCTACTACGTGGGGGTCCATTCAGGGGTCCCCTACTTTCGTAAATCCTCGGACCCAAAAAAGCAACTTCATGCTCTCTGTATGGGGGTTTACTGTATAAGGGGTCCTTATTGGGAGGTTCCTATCATAAGGATGATGCTACTTTGGGGACATATTACGGCTTCCCTTATTATTTAGGGTACCCCAATTCAAAAGGGACCATACATTTTCTGACAGGACCGTATACGTACACATAACCGAAATAAACTCTAAACCCTAAACCCTAAACCCTAAACCCTAAGCCCTACACCCTAAACACCCGGCCTTGGGCAGGACTCTCCCTGCGCTCGGGAGGTTCACTGTAGGCTCCTGTGAGCATTTGGGGAAGGATGACTTCGACCACGACCACCCTAAAACTACGGTTTAGGGTTTAGGGTTTAGGGTTTAGGGTTTAGCGTTTAGGGTTTAGGGTCACGTAAGCAAAACACCACATCCTTGCCCAAGAACTGCTCCAGGAGCTGCCTTGGACCGTCACCACAGACTCGTCTCACCTGCTCTCGCAAAGGGCCTCCTGGGTTTAGGGTTTAGGGTTTAGGGGTTTAGGGTTTATGGTTTAGGGTTTGGGGTTTGGGGTCTAGGGTTTAAGGGATCTTGGGGAATTAGGGGGCTGAGGGGATTAAGGGGAACTAGCGTTTGAGGGCATTTAGAGGTCACGGTTTTGGGGGGTAGGAGGTTTTGGGGTTTAGGGAATCTCGGGGATGTAGGGGCTTAGGGGTCTACGGCTTAGGGGTTTAGGGTTTAGGATGTTCTCGGTATTATTATTATTATTATTATCATCATTATTATTATGATATTGTTTTATGTTTTATTTTTTTTTGGGGGGGTGTTTTTTTTGGGTTTCGTGTTGTGATTTAGGGTTTGGAGTTTAGAGTGCAGGGGGCAAGGCTTTGGGGACTACTGGGCAAATCCTACACCCTAAGCCCTAAGCCCTAAGCCCTAAGCCCTAAACCCTAAACCCTAAACCCTAAACCCTAAACCGTAGTAGTCTTGGCCGTCGGAGTCTAGGACGTCCAGGATGCCTCTGCCACCGGGGACAGCAGCCACGCACAGACTGCGCTGCCCAGCTGGCATGCTGCCTACAGAGGGTATATTTAGGGTTTAGGGTTCATTCATGGTTTAGGGTTTAGGGTTTAGGGCCTAGGGCTGAGGGTTTAGTCAATGTCCAGAATCTACGTGAAGGTTCATGGGTAGTGAATTAAGCAGGGTAGCCTGTACTGTAAGCTTAATGAAGGTACTCATAACTCCACGTACAACTGTCTATGAACCTTTATGTAGCCAAACCGTAACCCTAAACTCGCCGCATGCAGCACCACACACAGTCTGCTGCGGGCCTTGCTGTGATCAATGTGTCGCAGGCCGGGACCTCGCAAGGACGTGAAGCGCCAAACTCTGAACCCTAAACCCTAAACCCCAAACCCCTAAACCCTAAACCCCAAACCCTAAACCCTAAACCCCAAACCCCAAACCCTAAACCCTAAACCCCAAACCCCTCGGGGCCCAAAATTCCAAGCTGCGCGGGCCGCGAGCCTGCTGCCCTCCGACATGTGGAACTTGCCGGGAGCTGCGGGCCTGCCTCGATGCAGAACTTAAGTCAGAGGGGTTTGGCTGTTTTGTTTTGTTTGGGGGGGGTGGGGGGGGGGGGGGAGTTTGGGGTTTAGGGGTTTGGGTTTAGGGTTTAGGGTCAGAGGGGTTTAGTTTTTTTTATTTCCATTTTTTTTTTGGGGGGGGGGGGGGAGGTGGGCTTAGGGTTCAGGCTTTTGGGTTTAGGGAGGTTTTCGAGTGGTTATGCATACTTTGTCAGAAGTAAGGTCGTCAGTAGGACAGAGGTGCATCTAACCCTGCTTGTACCTACCTGTATCGAGTAGGCCCAAGCCCTACACCCTGCCCCTATGAGGGTTTCAGTGCCCTAAACCCTAAACCCTAAACTCCTAGACCCCTCCTAATCGTGTGGGGCACCAAAAGTAGGGTTTTCTTGAAGTATCCTGGGTAGTTATCAGTGGGTAGGGTTATAAATAGGGCAGCCTATCTTCTAGCCTTTTGTAAAGTACTCACAAGCTTACTTCAAACTACCCCTGAACCTTCATGTAGGGTTTATTAGAGTTTAGGGTTTAGGGTTTAGAGTTTTGGGTTCAGAGTTAACAAGGAAAGTCTTGAGAACCCCTAGACCCCTAAGCTAGCGACTAAAAGGCTCACGGGGCAGGGTTTCAGGGTTTAGGGTCAGGGCTTAGGGTTTCGGATTTAGGGTTTAGGGTTTAGGACAAACGGCAGACCGGTCGCTTGTGCCCGCTTTAGGCTGGTCAGTTGTGCCCGCCTTACGCGGGTCACTTGTGCCCGCGTACGTGCCTCAAATCACAGCAGGGCCGCACTTTGGGCCACCTCCCGCCAAAACGCAGACCTGTCACTTGTGCCCGGTCTTAAAATATGGCAGGGCCACAGGATGAGGTGTTTGTCGGTTGAAAAGTCGCGTCCCTGCCACATCCGGCAGGCTCTCTGCCCCTGCCACCTGTCACCCCATTCAAGTGGACGCAGTTTTCTCAGGTTGCCCGTTTCATTTTCCCGACAGGGGTGGGCTGGCTCCAACATCATGAGCATCGCTATCAAAACATGTACTCATCAATGTCACCCTATATTATATGAGACCCCCAGAGACCTAAGCTTGGAAGCCTGAATCGAGACCAACTTAAGTAACCTGAAACCGCAGAGCTCTTAATCCCTAAAGTCCCAAGACCTTACAGGCCCATGCTGTTAAACCCGAAAGCCCAAAACCTCCCCAAGCTCTTACAAACCTCAAGCCTTGAATGCCTTTCATGTCCGCCCCCTCCACCCCCTCCCAAGCACTCCGGCTGACCGTGCAGGGCGCATCGGGCAACAGCAGTCGTTTGTTTACCCCTCCAAACCCGAACCCTGGACCCAGAAACAACTGACCTGAGGCCTTGCGTGGAAGGCTCCCCTTGGGTCAGATGTCTGTAGACGCCCAGCCCGCCCAAGCCCCCCCTCGCCCCCTTCCCCCTCCACCCCCTCCCAAGCACTGCGGCTGACCGTGCAGGGCTCCCCCTGCGGCTGACCGTGCAGGGCGCGTTGGTCAACAACAGTCGTTTTTGCCCCTCGAAACCCCCCCCCATCCCCCCTCCCCTCACCCGTTTCCAGGGCGGGTGACTGGGTGTGGTGTGTGGCGTCAAACAAGCTTATTCTTATCCCCCCCCCCTTCCCCCCGTTGCAGGGCGGGTGACTGGATGCGGTTGTGTTGAGCGCGTCAAACAAGCTTATTCTTGTCCCCCCCCTCCACCCCCCTCCCCCCTCCCTCACCCGTTAGGACTGGATGTGGTTGACTGGGTGTGGTTGTGTTGCCCCCCCTCCCCCCTCCAGGGCGGGTGACTGGGTGTGGTGTGTGGCGTCAAACAAGCTTATTCTTATTCCCCCCCCCCTCCCTCCCCCCCCCCCCCCCCTTTTCGGGGGCGGGTGGCTGGATAGCGCGTCAAATAAGCTTATTCTTGTCCCCCCCCCCCCCCCCCCCCCCCCCCCCCTCCCCCCCCCCTCCCCCTCCCTCACCCGTTAGGACCTGGATGTGGTGACTGGAGTGGTTGTGTTTGCCCCCCCCTCCGCCCTCCCCTCCCCCGTTTCCAGGGCGGGTGACTGGGTGTGGTGTGTGGCATGAAACAAGGTTATTCCTTATCCCCCCCCCCCCCCCTCCCCACCCCCCCCCCCCCCCGTTGCAGGCGGGTGACTGGAACGTTTGTGTTGAGCGCGTCAACAAGCTTATTCTTTGTCCCCCCCCCCCCTCCCCCCCCCTCCCCCCTCCTCACCCGTTGGGACTGGATGTGGTTGACTGGATGTGGTTGTGTTGCCCCCCCCAGGGCGGGTGACCGGCGTCAAACAAGCTTATTCTTATCCCCCCCCCCTCCCCTCCCCCCCGCCCGTTGCAGGGCGGGTGACTGGATGTTATTCTTGTCCCCCCCCTCCCCTCCCCCCCCCTCCTCCTCACCCGTTGGGACTGGATGTGGTTGACTGGATGTGGTTGTGTTGACCGCCTCAAACAAGCTTATTCTTATCCCCCCCCCCTCCCCACCCCCCCACCCCCCCAGAAACGTGGGCACAAGTGACGGGGTACGTGGGCACAAGTGACGGGGTACGTGGGCACAAGTGACGGGGTACGTGGGCGCAAGTGACCCGAAACCGCGTGGGCACAAGTGACCGCGATCGCGTGGGCACAAGTGACGGGGCTGCCGGACAAACCCTAAACCCTAAACCCTAAACCCTAAACCCTAAACCCTAAACCCTAAACCCTAAACCCTAAACAAAGCTCGAAAAGCTCCTCCTCCCTGGCATGGGCCCAGCCGCAGTCTCTACCATGAGGCTGCATGGCGGATAGCGAACTAATCCCACTCGCGCGTTGCTCCGGCAAAATGGGGACTGGGTTCAGAGGATTTAGGGTTTAGGGTTCAGGGTTTAGGGTTCAGGGTTCACAGGGTTTGGGGCTTAGAGGGTTTAAGGTTTAGGGCTTAGAGAGGCTCACGGGGGCTTAAAGTCAAGGGACGAAGGCTCGTATCCCTAAGGTTGTACATACTTAATGTGGCCCTTATATTCCCTTAGATTCTCTTAGGAATCCTTAAAACGGGGCCCCAAAACCCAAGGGTGCAACCTTAAGGGTCCAAGGTAGAACCCCTAGATAAAGGGGTTATAGGGTGTGGAGTTTGCTGTGGGATGTAGGCGAACGGGATGCTGAAAGTTTGGGAACGCGGTGGCTCTAACCCAGAACACCCTGTATTTTTCTTCTAAAGAACATGTCTTCAAATTTAAGGAAATCACCAGATTGCAGGGTATTGGGCACTGCAAGGACACCGCACATGCTTGCCTTCGGAGCCCACTTCCTAGTATAGAAGTCCATGCGTGCATGCGCAGAGGCAGACAGGCGAGCCGCCTGTGGCTCAGGCTAGATGTAAGTAGAGCTACATAGTGCAAGCCCAGTAGATAAACTTAGTGTAGGGTTTAGGGTTTAGGGTTTAGGGTTTAGGGTTTAGGGTTTAGGGTTTAGGGTTTAGGGTTTAGGGTTTCGGGTGCAGGAAACCTTTAGAATATAGGGGTTCGGAGCCTCCGGCCTTCTGCGCGGAATCCCACCCTGCGCACCGCGCCCCAGCCATGTTCGCAGCGCCGGCCCATGGTAAGGCGCTGCTGGCCACGCTCTGCCAGCCGCAGTGGTGCCTCAAATCCTACCATGGGTTTGGGGTTTAGGGCCTAGGGTTTAGGGTTTAGGGTTCAGGGTTTAGGGTTTAGGGTTTAGGGTGTAGGGTGTAGGGTTTAGGGTTTAGGGATGGGCAGATAGGTTCTCCAATTTGTCTTTCTTTTATTTTATTTTATTTCTTTTTTTTTTTGGGGGGGGGGTTCCTAATATATAACGGGGCCTAGTATTTCACAAGGGACCATAATGCGGGTCCGGGTTTGGGGCATGTGGAAGGTTCAGCACCATGATGCAAAATGTAGGGCAACTACCGTATTCATCGCCGCAACCAAGACGCGATGAAGGTACGTAAACCCTACCGAAGACCTGCTCATGAACGTTCACAGCCCTACTGAAGACCTGCTTGCGAACCTTCAAGTAGGGTTCCCTCAACCCTCAACCCTCAACCCTCAACCCTCAACCCTCAACCCTCAACCCTCAACCCTCAACCCTCAACCCTAAACCCTAAACCCTAAACCCTAAACCCTAAACCCTAAACCCTAAACCCTAACTTAAGAAGCTACTAGCAAGCCAAGGCGCGATGCCACGCAGCGCATGCAGGCAGCTCTTGCTGCACTTGCTCCTGGACCCTAACCCCTGGCCGTAGCCCGAAAGCCTCAACATCACCTCTCCCACAGCCCGTTGCCGCGCCCTCTACATTATGCTGATATACCCGGACCCGGGCTCGGGATTCCCAAATCCTTAGGCTTGAAGCTTCTGATGCCGACCACCGCCCGAGCCCAAACCTGAAGCCCAGATTAAACGCCTCAACCCAGACCCTAAACCCCAAGACGCCAAAAGCCTCCACCCCTAAAACCCTACAACCCTAAACCCTAGAATGCTAAACCCTAAACCTAAACCCTAAACCCTAAACCCTAAACCCTAAACCCTAAACCCTAAACCCTAAGCCCTAAACCCTCAACCCTGAACCCTAAACCCTCAACCCTCAACCCTGAACCCTGAACCCTGAACCCTGAACCCTGAACCCTGAACCTAAACCCTAAACCCTGAACCCTGAACCCTGAACCCTGAACCCTGGACCCTAAACCCTGAACCCTGAACCCTGAACCCTGAACCCTGAACCCTGAACCCTGAACCCTAAACCCTAAACCCTAAACCCCAGACCCCAGACCCTAAACCCTAAACCCTAAACCCTAAACCCTGAAGCCAGGTCCGGAGCGCAGCCCGCGTGGCGTACGGGGGAGCCCATGGGCTGGTTGCGGCTGTGGCCTCTGCGGCTGGGCCACCATTCCAGGGTACGGGCGTTTCAGGGTAAGGGTTTAGGGTCTAGTGTTTAGGGTTTAGGGCTTAGGGTTTAGGGTTTAGGGTTTAGGGTTTAGGTGGTCTAGGGCTTAGGCTTTGCTGTGATGTGGCGCAGAAAGCTGCGAAGGTTGGGATGCCGAGTAGCCTCGTGCGAAAGTTAGCTCTGGTCCCATTTGTGGAAGGCCATCCAACATTTTCCCCCCCCGCGCCGTTTCAGGCGGCAGAGCCACCCTAAACCCTAAACCCTAAACCCTAAACCCTAAACCCTAAACCCTAAACCCTAAACCCTAAACCCTAAACCCTAAACCCTAAACCCCAAACCCCAAGCCCTAAACCCTAAACCCTAAACCCCAAACCCTAAGGCTCACTTCGAGGGGTCTCACGAGGTTTCGCCGTTTCGCCCTTCCTCAGGGCACCCCCCAGGCTGAGTGGGTGCTGGCGTGGTTTCTTCCTTTACCCCGAGCCACCCTAAACCCTAAACCCTAAACCCTAAACCCTAAACCCTAAACCCTAAACAAACCCTAAACCCTAAACCCTAAACCCTAAACCCTAAACCCTAAACCCTAAACCCTAAACCCTAAACCCTAAACCCCGGGTTTGCGGACTAGGACTAGGAAAAGCGCTCCAAGGAAGGCGCTGCAAGCCGCTTCAGGCAATACAGAAGCCCAAAAGAATGACCAAGAAGCATCAAGCCCTAAACCCGGAAACCTCAAACCCTAAACCCTAAACCCTGAACCCGGAAACCCTGAACCCTAAACCCTAAACCCTAAACCCTAAACCCTAAACCCTAAACCCTAAACCCTAAACCCTAAACCCTAAACCCTAAACCCTAAACCCTAAACCCATCTCACTCCCAGGTGTGGTGGCTGCCAAGGCTGCGGCGAGCAGCGGCACCGCTGCCCAGACGGCTGCCAGGCTTGAAATCTGGTGGGGTGCCTTTACAGGGTTTTAGGGTTTAGGGTTTAGGGTTTAGGGTTTAGGTGTTTTTACAGGGTTTTTGGGCGCAGGGCCCCCTCCGCCCTAAACCCTGAACGTTCAGGGTTTCCTTCATCGGCTTAAGGTTTCCGACATTTTGAGAATATGCTGGGTTCTGCTTCGTCCGGTCTGCTCGGTTACACTCACCAACGAAGCAGCTTCTTAATCCTCGAATCTCACTTCCTGCACCCTTGAAACCCTACTCGCCCTAAACCCTAAAGCTTGACACCCTAAACCCAAAAACCCCAACCCTCTAAAGCTTGAAACCACAAACCCTAGCCATTTTGATTCAAGCGTGGCTCAAGTGCTGCCTTCGGCCTGGTAACTATGCAGTCAGAACTCGACAGGGCCATGCACAGAACTCTATCTACTAGTGCCGGTTCAGCGTAGCAATGTTTTCATCTCCTTGACCAGCATCGACGCATTCGAAATCTGCTTCTCCGAACTTACCTACTTTCTAAGCCTTCTTGGGACGCTGCGCTTGTTCTCAGAACTTGATGCGAAAATCACCTGGACCTGTCCCCGCTGGCAGGCATTATCCAAACTTGATCCTGACGTTGCATGATCCGGCGTCGGGCCTCCTGCGTCCCACGCAAGACCAGGAAACAACAGAATCGATGTAGGTTCCTGTCTGCAGTCGGCGCTTGCTCAAAGCACACATTTGTAAGCATTTGGGCTAAAGTCACCACAAAGCGGGCACGTCGAGCAGTTGGCCCAGCCAGTCTGAAGCTAGCTGACAGGCATGGCGCCTGCGCGCTGTTGGTTTTGCATAGTATCTAAGCAAGCGGTCCAACGCTTCCACACTTGCCCTGACCACTCCGCCATAACCCGTACGGACTTTCTCGGTGTTGAACACCTAACGGCCCAGTCACCAGATCTCGGCAAGCAGCTGCAAACTGCGCCCACGCGCGACCCCTCCCATTTCAAATTTCCAACCAAGTCCGTTGGAGGCGCGTGGCGAGCTTAAAAAAACTTGTAACCCAAAAACCGAAACCTTGAAACCCTAAGCCCTAAACCTTAAAGCTTGAAACCCTCAGTCTGCCCTAAGTCGCAGCGAGAACGCCTTAGGCCCAGACTCCCTGGCGCCAGCAGTTCGCTGACACCCACCCGATCGCTAGCCACCTGGCCGAGGAATGGCTTGTGGTTTGCAGTGTTGAGGCGCACGTTCCTAAACCCTAAACCCTAAACCCTAAACCCAAAACCCAAAACCCTACACCCTCGAGCATAAACCCGAAACCGGAGTTTTAGGGTTAGGGTTCA
>CAJNDS010002445.1:302500-424457 GCA_905221605.1 Symbiodinium natans
CTCAAGATCAGGACCGAGGTGGGTGTGCCCGACTACTCCAACCTGGGAGAGGATGGGCTGCCTCTGCAGTCACGTGGCTGACTCAAAATCTGCACTACGGATCTTGACCCTAAACCTTAAACCCTAAGTCCTAAAGCCTAAACCCTAAACCCTAAATCCGAAACCCTAAACCCTAAACCCTAAACCCGAAACCCCAAGTGAACACCTATTATTCCAGACCCTCAGGCGCCTTGAAGGGTGTTGCAAGGGAGGGGGGTGAACAAGGCCAGTCCCTCTCCCCCCCGTAGAATTGGATCCACAACCTAAACCCAAAATGAGGCACTAAGCTGCCAACAATGCCCGACAGTTTTTTCAGGTGAGCTTCACTTCTGGATGTTTTATTGCAACAGGCTGATGGTTTTTCAAGGGGGGGTGGACAGTTGCACAAAGATTTGGGGTTTAGCGTTTATCCCCCCCCCCACCCCGCTCCCCCCCCGCCTAAACCCTAACCCCCCCCCCCCCCCCCCCCAGGTGAGGCCTTGAACCCATATACCCTAAACCCTAACCCTCCCCCCTTCTGGGGCTGCAGGTAACACACGCCTTCTCAGAGGATAGAAGGAAAGCATGGAGGCCCTAGGTCCCCACCCAAACGCTGAAAGACCGGAGGCTCAAGGGTTTAGGATGTAAAGGTTTAGGCTTTTGGGGTTGAGGGGCCCTCAACCCTTATCCTAAGCCCTAAGCCCTAAACCCTAAACCCTAAACAACCCTAAACCCTAAACCCTAAACCCTAAACCCTAAACCCTAAACCCTAAACCCTAAACCCTAAACCCTAAACCCTCCAAGACCCTCAACTTCAGACCCTGGATCTCCCCCCCCAACCCCCCGACAACCACATTTTCAGGCTCACCGTGGAACTGGACCCGAAGAAGGCTCTGCCCGCGGAAAGGGTTTAGGGTTTAGGGTTTAGGGTTTAGGGTTTAGGGTTTAGGGTTTTTGGTTTTTGGTTTTTGGTTTTTGGTTTTTGGTTTTTGGGGCTTGTAGGGTGAAAGGCTTTTGGGGTTTGTAGGGTTTTAAGGTTTGGGGTTTGCGGGGTTTTAGGGTTTGTAGGGTTTTAGGGTTTTGGCTCTGTCGTTTTAGGGTTTTGGGGTCAGGGTTTCTTGACATCCGGGAAACCCCGGAAACCAGAACCCCCCCAAAAAACTCCTCAAACCCTTCAAACCCCTTGAGCCTCAATAAGCCTCAAACGCTGTAAACACCCCCCCAGAATCACACACCCTGCGTATTAGGGTGTAGGGCTTGTAAGCCCTCAGTCAAACCCTGATCCTATCTGGCCCCTGGTTGGCGGAGTGCTGGCGTTTTTTGCACTCGGCTCACCCCAAACCCTACCAGCCCAACCCTAAAAAACAAAAAGCAACCACAAACCCTTGACCCTAAACCCTAGACCTTAAACCCTAAACGCCAAACCCTAGCCCCGAGACAGCACCCCTTCGGATGAGAGACGGCTTCCCTGGCAGTCCTTCTACGCGAAGCCTCGAAACCCCTGAAGCGCCCTCACCACCAGAATCGCCTTACCACCGAACCCCGGAACAGCATAATACCTCTACCCCCAAACCTTAAGCCCCAAACCCCCAAACCCTAACCTCCACTCAAACCCCCAAACCCGAAACTCCAAGGCCGAAACCCAAAACCCCCAAACCCCCTAAACGCCAAGGCCGAAACACCCAAAACCCCCCCCCCCCTCCCCCCCCCCCCTCCCCCCCCCCCCCCCCTCCCCCCCCAAATCCCAAACTCCAGGGCCGAAACCCCAAACCCCCAGACCCTAAACTCCAAGGCCTAAACCCCCACACCCCGAAATTCCACCCCCAAACCCCTAAACCCCTACATCCCCAAATCCCAAACCCCGAAGCCAGGAAGCTGAAAGGAGTTGGGCGCGGAGGGGGTTTAGGGTTTAGGGTTTAGGGTGTGGAGGACTTCAAGCAGAACGCGCAGCTCTGTTTCAAGCAGGCCCCAACCGGGGCGGAGGGGGGGGCAGCGGGAGGCTCCAGTTGGGCCTGAGCATGCTGAGGGGCTTTGGGTTTAGGATTTAGGCCCCCAGGGGTTTAGGTTTCGTGCCGCACAGGGTTTACGGTTCAGGGTTTAGTGCTGCAGGGTTCCCTAAACCCTAAACCCTTAAGACCAGGATAATTTAAAGGTCCCGAAAGGCCCCCGTAAGACCGAAAAGCCTGCCCCAGAGCCACAAGTTCGATTTTTTGATGTTTCGAAAATCGAACAGCCGAGAATTCGATTTTTCGATGAGCTTTTTTGGTTTCAAGTTTCATGGCGATTTCTGTTGTTCCTTACCCCGTTCGATTTTGTTTTGATCTGAAATCAAATCTCGGATCGTTCGATTTTCGGCGACTTTGCACGTTTGATTCTTTATCAACTTTTTCTTAACAGGATCCCCTGTCTTCTAAGTCTGTCCAGTATCACAACCCTAGCCGCTGCATGCGCGCAGCCAGGTTTTGAGGACGCGCTCTCTGGACAGGCAAGGCCGAGTAACGGAAAATGACAAGCAGGACCGGGATGAAGCACGCGGCGTCTAAGCTGCCCGGCCACATTGGCCCATCTCTTGAGGTGCCCTTCATGGCTGTCTGTCGCCGAGGCTTGCAAAGACGCCTCTCAGGTTTGCAGGCTTCCTGCTACCAGGGCTCGGCGCCAAGTCCTTGCAAGACAGCAATCCAGATGGTAAGCCCCAAGCTCAAGTCCTCCACAAGGTGCCCAGAAGTCTCCGCTTGTGGCTTCGAACGACCACTTTCAACGGCGGGTTGAGTGGGGGGATGTGCCCGAACATTCCCAAACCTTGTTCTTGGGCTTGCGGTTTTGCCTCTCAACGCAGGCAAAAACAAGGTACAAGCAGGCTTTCGCAAAGTCACAAGCGACGAGACAAGAAAAAGTCACACAAGCGAGGCGGAGAAAAGTCACAAGCGAGTGTAGACCCAATCAAGAAGCCACAAAAACAACAGAGATGCAAAAAGGAAAAAACACACACATGCCCAGCCAAAGAAACAAGCTGACGTACCAACCAAGTGACAACACCCCGTTATGCGTCGGCAAAACCACGGCTGCGAGCTCCATGTTAGCCAAACCTTCCCCCAAAAAGGGCAAATGCCCTGAAAAGGCCCGACAACATGCTGACAAAAAAGAGCTTGGCACATCCGTACAAATGCCCCTCGTGGTTGCGAAAAGCGCCCTCATCTGGGGAGCATTTGCGCCCAGTGCTTCTAGCAATTCGTATCCGCCACGAGGCGAGCAGCTCCAGCTGGTCTGGCCCGCTCGGGCGGCATGGGCGCACCGCGACGCAGACTGGGAGGCTTTGCAGGGGCTGTCCATCTCGCACCTGACTTTCAGCCCTCCGAAGATTCCTTGCAAGCCCGATCGCTGCAGCTCAGGTCTGAGAGGCGAATTCGGCCTGGCATGGGCGTCGTAGTGCCTCCACCGAAAAGGATGAGGTTTGTGGAGGGCCCAGGGGGGAGGCGGATGCCTGCCCCACCGCCAGCCAAGCACGTGCTGCGGGAACCGCCGCCGCCGCCAAAGGCGGCTTGAGGGGTAATGGAAAAGACCGATGACAGAGATGCTTCTCGTTTGTACTTTTGGCTAATTAAATTATTCATGCAGTTCATGCAATTTGTCATCTGTTGGGTCTTACAAACGCAACCATTACACATTTCCGGCGAAAATGCGTCTCTTTTCGCTCTTACACAGGTGGTGGCTTTTTCAAACAACTCGCTCAGCTGGGAGCACAGGTTGTGGTTGTTGAAGCAAATTGTTGTGGCTTTGTCGAGCAACCTGTCCGCGATGCTTCCTGTGTTAGACATGCCCAAAACCTGCCGTGCAAACTCTGTGCGCACAACAGCCCGGAGCCTTACACCCTACACCCTAAACCCTACACCCTAAACCCTGAACCTCTCTATCATATATTATTTAAACTTTAATGGCTTCGTGGTTCAAGGCCAGTCGTTCGTGGTTCAAGGCCAATCGTTCGTGGTTCAATGCCAATCGTTCGTGGTTGAAGGCAAGCCGTTGGTTTTTGCGTTGAACCACGAATTCTTCGTGGTTCAAGGCCATTTGTTCGTTCAAGGCCAGTCGTTCGTGGTTCAAGGCCAACTGTTCGTGCTTCAAGGCCAATTCGTGCCCAAGGCCTGGGGTTTAGGGTTTTAGGGCCGGAAGGCCTGGGGCCTGGGGTCTAGGGTTTCAAGGCCTCAAGGCCTGGTGTTTTGGCCTGGGGTTTAGGGTCCCAGGGCCTCAAAGTTTGGGGATCAGGGTCTGAGGGCCTCAAGGCCCCTCAAGGCCTGGGTTTAGGGTTTCAGAACCGTGAGCAAGGCAATCCGTCGTGTGTTGTACAAGGGTGGGGAGGGGATTGTCCGAGTGCCCACATCGCAGGTTTGAGGCTATGAAGTACAGCTAAGAAAGCAAGGGTTAGGTCTGGCTGATGTTCGAGGCAAGAAAACGGGCCCCAAAAAAGTCCCGCAACATATCGGCTCCTGTCTCAGCCAAACTCGACAAGAAACAGGCCCAAAACAATCCTGTAACGAGGTTAACAAAATTAGGTTTTGTTTGTGTCCGTGCGTTTCAAGGCTAAGGCAGCGCGCAAGAGATGCAGAGGCAGTGGCAGAAGTTGAGGCTCACAATATTAGGTGTTTATTTGTGTTAATTTCAAGGCAAAGGCATCGCGCAAGAGATGCAATGACAAGAACATGAGTTTAAAACAATTTGGTGTTTTTTGGTGTCCGCTCTTTCCACCATAGGTGCTTAAAGAGCGAATTTTAAAGGTACAGCTTGAACGACAAGGTATGAGCTATGAGCAATTCGAAGCTGTATCCCTTTGTTGTATGCTTGGAGTAATACTTTGTATTTTCTCAATGTTATGGGATTCTCTGGGTGGGTGGGTGTTATATATCAGAGCCGTCAATATAACTTTGTGATTAACCTGCCCGATCCGGAGCTGCTGAACCTAAACCCCAAACCCTAAACCCCAAACCCCAAACCCCAAACCCCAAACCCCAAACCCCAAACCCCAAACCCCAAACCCCAAACCCCAAACCCTAAACCCTAAACCCTAAACCCTAAACCCTAAACCCTAAACCCTAAACCCTAAACCCTTTAGTGCAGACCCTTGGCCCTCAAAACCTTACAGGCGGGGAAGATTGACAGGGGCATCGCCAAGTGCACTCCTTTGCTGGAGGACCACCCGAAACCAAAAAAGATCCCCAAACCCTTAAAAGGGTTTAGGTTTTTACCTTTATGTATATAACTCTTAAATGGGTTTAGATAGGGTTTTACCTTTATGTATATATTCATGTATATGGATATATATATATATATATATATGCAGTATATGGACCAATGTTGCGGGCCAATGTCCCGAATAATTCCCACATTGCCCCAAAGACAAATGGGTTTCTGACATTGGGGTTTAGGAATTCGGGTTGGTCCCCCTAAACCCTGAACCCTAAGCCCTCAGCCCTCAGCCCTCAGCCCTAAACCCTAGCCCTTAACCCTGAACCCGAAACCCTCGCTAGAAGGGGAAAAATCGTCTCCTTTTAGTGGGGGTGGGGGGGGGTTAGGGGCGGACCTTCCTTGAAGCTGTAATCACTTCTCCTTAGTATTAAACCCCTGCCTACCCCCTCATATTAAATACTCCCATTATAGTCATATTAGACCGTATGGGGATCATGTAATATTAGGTTGAATACTGGGGAGAAAGGGATTAAGGTGGGTGTTCGAGATTAGGGCCCCTAGCTTCGGTAATTTCTTGATATAACATGAGAGGTGTCGCCTTATCCATAAAGAGGGTTGCTAGAGCCAGGGTCCTTGTTTCGGGCAGTTGTAACTCAACCAAAGTCCCCTAATCCTCCATGTGCCCGAACGCGCCGTGAAGCCTCAAATCCGATTTGGGGTTTGAGGTTGAGGTTTTAGGGTTTCGGGTTCGACCGTTCAAGGAGCAGGAGCGGGAGCTGAAGCGCTGGAAAGCGGAGCTGCAGAAGATTGAAGGCCGCGCCCTAAACCTGGAATCCTAATCAATAAGCCCCAAGCCCTCAATGTCTAGGACTCCGGTCGTTCCAGGGGCAGGTTGATTTACAGGGACCAGCCTGTCAGGATTTATTTCGGGTGTTTCGGTTTGAGGAAAACCGCAGCTGGGCTGCTGGTAGTTTTTGCAAGTTAGGGTCCCTCCCTTTTTATATACCGGTGCCGTCTGCTATAGGGGAGCGCTGCAGGATCGGCTGAGGAAGGTTCAACAGCGAGGTGGGGCCAATGGGAATGTGGGCGGTGGCAGCACCTGAATGTGTGCAGGCCCAACGGAGCGTTTCATGCATCCTTGGTGCACACGCATCGGGCTGCAGCGTTGGCAGGCGGATGTGTCGGCTTGCGTGTGAGGAGGGCGGTGACAGCACCAACGTCTGGCTCAGGAAGGTTCACCGCTATTGTTGCAGCGTTGGCGGGAGGATCTGTTGCGGCGCGGGACAGGCCATGTAAGGGCGGTGACCCTACGTCCAGGTTCAGCTGAGTGCATCTTACACAGCGCTTTTGCTACGGTCCTGCTGGACGTGGGGCGACCTTCGTCTTGGCGGTGACAGCAGCTGTATCCGGCGCCGGCTGGGACAAACGGGAGTGTTCTTAACTTTTAGTCCTAATTACTAGCAATTATGTGTGGTTAAGTGTTTTTGCTTGGCAACGGCCATTGCCCAGAAGTTTACAATCCAGGTGCCAGCATAAACCCTAAAACCCTAAATTGCGTGGCTCTTAAAGTCGTGAGATGTCGTTCGCTTTTGGCAGGTCTGCGCAGTACTGTGGCAGGCGAAGCAGACGAGGAGGAATCGGTCTTCGACCAGGCAGAGCCTTAACACCCAAGCCCTAAACCCTAAACCCGAAACCCAAAAAACTCAGCTTGAGGTAGGTGGTGGAGGAGTGTGCATAGTAGGGTGAGGGGTGTAGAGGGTGGGCCGCAGGGGAGTTGCGCCGTGCATGTGTAGGGGTAGTGCAGGCGGTGGGCTGCAGAGGTGCAAAGTGTCGAGGTCTAAGGGGGTGCGTGGGGTGCAGGGGGTGTCGGGGGTGAGGAGGTGTCGGGGTAGGGGTATAAGGGGGGGTGTAGGGGAGGAATTCATCCCACCCCCCCCCCCCCTATTTTGGAGTACGGGCTGCATGTATAGGTGCTCAAGCTCAAACTCAAATTCTCGAAAGGGAAACATGGAACCCCCACACGACAGCCCAAATACATAGTCTTCTTGAGTCGTTGTCGGATGTAACCCTTATGCAGTCTCCTACAAGGGCGGCTGTCCCGTGAGGGGTTCCTTCTTTTCCTCCTAAAAATATTGCCTTAGACAGCTGGAGTTTAGTCTGAATTTCGGAAGAAAGAAGGGTTCTATAAGGGGAGGGACTCTGCCCACCTGAAATTGCCCTTTGCAGGCGTTGCCCTTGTACCAAGAGCTTTGCGAGCAACGTTACATCAGGACTGCACCGGTTGCTGTAAGTGGTCAGCCCTACACACCCAAGATCCTGCTTAGCCCTAAGCCGGAAGCCCGAAGCCACCCCCAAAATGATTTGAGGACTTGGGTCCCGGACTCGTGTTTCGAGTTTGGGGTTGGGGGGGGGGGGGGCGCAAGGCTACCGCACACTGCAATTCGGTAGCGAAGCCCCGTCATTTGCACGCGGGGCGGTTTCGGACAGCCTTTAAGTCGAATCAAAAACATGGAACAAGCCAACCCCTAAGCCAGACTCCTTCTCGGGCTGTGGTATCAGGTTTTAGGCTTTAGGCTTTAGGGTTTAGGGTTTCGGGTTTAGGGTTTGGAGTACGTAACCCGTTTCAGAAAGGGACCTCATTCTTGAGAGCTGACCCTCCAGGCATGGCTGGTCGTGGGAGTGCGGTGGGGGAAGTGATGGATTGTGCAGTGTAGCGCTTGGCATTTCACCCTAAAACCCGAAGCCCGAAAACCCCAAAGCCAGAAACCTCAACCCTGAACCCTGAACCCTAAACCCTAAACCCTAATCCCTAAACCCAAATCCCTAAACCCTAAACCCTAAACCCTCCTAAGCCGCAAGCCTGAAGGGTTTGTGCCTCAGCGGTGTTGTTCTCCTTGCCGCGGCCGGTGGCAGCTACCCAACACTTGACATGCATGGGCCCCCTGACCATGAACCCTAAACCGTAAACCCTAGACCCTAGACCCTAAACCCTAAACCCTAAAAACGCTGCACGCAGGAAGCCCAAAGTCAAGGCTGCCGCCCGCGCAAATCAGGAGGACGATTTTGTTTGGCTCAGGGTTTGGCTTTTGAGGTTTGAGCCAGAGCCCCCGGAAATCCCGAAATCCAGTCCTTTGACCCCAAGCGCGAAACCCTAAACCGTAAACCCTAAACCCTAAACCCTAAACCCTAAACCCTCAAGCCCCCTGTAACTTGAAATTATTAAGGAAAAAATCTAAAAAACGAAACTCCTTGAAACTCCTCGAAACTTCCCCGGACCTGAACCCTTACTAATTTCAATAAACCCTAAACCCTAAGCCGTAAGCAGCCAATTGGCGAGGAGACAGAGGAGCAAAAGTGGAGGCGGAAGTATGGGAAGGCCCAGCCTGGAGCAATGATGTTGTGCCCTAAGCCCTAAACCCTAAACCCTAAATGGTGGCCTAATGTCGGGCTTTCCGCAAAAAGTGGGGCACCTACTTGGGTCGGAAGCCACAACTTTTAGGGTTTAGGGTCTGTAAGGCAGTTGGGGAGCTAATGTAGTAACTACCGTTGAAATCTTGGGTTTAAGAATTCCGGTCTAGGGTTCGGAGTTTAGGCCTTCAGGGTTTTAGGGTTTTAGGGTTTTCTTCATTTGTCATGATGGCAGAACCAAGCCTGCTGCAATTGAAAAACCTCAACCCTGAACCCCCTATGAAAACGGCCGCAGGACGTGGACCGTTTCGTTTCCCCTAACGGCCACGAAGTGTTGGCTGGCAGATCAGCCAGGCAGGCTCTCTTTCTTGCTCTTTCGGTTACAAAATTTAGAGTTTGCTTGAAGGTCCATGAGTACTTATATAGCAGCCTTAAGCCCTAAACCCTAAACCCTAAACCCTAAACCCTACACCCCACTTCTGGCAACCCATGAACCTTCAAGCAAGGATGAAAGGGTCGAGGGTCCCCGCAGAAGATTTTCCATGCTTTCGCCTAGAGAGGTCAGCGAGTAAGTAAGGAAGGCTTTTTACCCTACACCCTAACCCTAAACCCTCAACACTACACCCTAAACCCTAATCCGGCTTCAGGGCTCAGGGTTTAGGGCTTTAGGTGGGGCCCCAGGGTTCAAGGTTCATGTAGGGTTTTAGGGTGTGGGGCTTCAGGGCTTTAGCCCCTTCGGGGCCTAGGGGCCGAGGGTTTAGGGTTTGGGGTGCAGGGTGCAGGGTTTAGGGTTCAGGTACCTTGGCGAACGTTATAATACAAGTTACCTAAGTAGCCCTACTTCTAACGACCCATGAACCTTCAAGGAAATCCGCAACTGGCGTGCCCAAAGTGGTGCCACTTAACCCTAAACTCTGAACGTTCCTGAAGTCCAGCAATGGTTGCCTGTTGTGCTTAATAGCTGAGTGAGCACACTTCACACTTTTTGGGATCTATAGAACTGAAAGTGTACACGTTTTTTGGGGCTTCTGAACTCAGCAACTAAGTGTGGGTTCTTGTTGTACTACGCCTCTGGTAGCTCATCTCAGAGACTCCCGCTCCTTTCATTGCCATTGAAATCCCAAATCGGTTTTTAGTAAAGCTCGTTTATTCAGAGGCGTTATAGACTCCGGAGTGGGTTTAGGGTTTAGGTTTAGGGTTTTTTAGGGTTTTTAGGGTTTAGGGTTTAGGGTTTGGGGTTTAGGGCTAGCACCTGTCAGTGCGAATGAGCGGGTCTCCTTCGAGCTGACCTTCAAGGACGCGCTGTGGTCGGGCTCCAAGCTTGTAGTGCCTGGTCCCCGGTTTAGGTTTTAGGTTTTGGGTTTTGGGTTTTGGGTTTTGGGTTTTAGGTTTTTAGTATAGGGTTAGGGTTTGGATTCTGGGGTTTAGGGTTTAGGGTTTTATGGTTTAGGGTCCCATGCCACGAAGAACATAGAGGACATGCAGGCACTCCACTGAAGAAGCGCGGGCTTACTATTTAGGCAGTGTCTAGGGGTCTGCAGCATGTGTAGCTGCTTCCGTTGATCCAGACTCACCCGTTCTTCTATTCGTCCTTGTAGCTCTGAGACTGGGCAGAGTCGACTCGGAAAACTACGAAGCGCAGCTCGAACCCCCCTAAGTCCCGTTCTGTACCCAAGTTCAGCTGAGGCACCTCCGTTCTTTAAAATTGGTTAAGGGTTCTGGAAACTTGCTGGAGCATGGCTGTTCATTTCTGTCCGCGTGTGATGCGATTGCCGCAGGTTCGTGCACTGGCAGTCTCGGCTCAAGACAAGTTTCACCGTTACCTGTGGTCCTGCGCATTGCGCATGGGCTACAGCAAAGAGAAGGACAAAGAGCAATCCCAGGCGGACTTGCTCAGAGCCCGCGGTGATGTGCGGCAGACCACCGTCTGCTTCCAAGTGAGGCGCGTGCTTGAAAAGTCTACATATTCTGCAGGACATCCAGCTAACGGAGTAGGGTTTATAGGCTTCAGGGCTTAGAGTAGATGCCTGCTTACTACTTACCCTAAACCCTAAACCCTAAACCCTAAACCCTAAACCCTAAACCCTAAACCCTAAACCCTAAACCCCTGCATTCCTCTGTCGTGGAGATTCCCCCACACAGGTTAGCTTCGGGGTGGGGATGATCGAAGTACGCAGTTACCTGTGGGACTTTCTGTGGGGTTCCCTGCAGGATTCTCTGGGGGTTTAGGGTTTAGGGTTTAGGGTTTAGGGTGCGGGGATCCTGTCAGGCTCTCAGCGCCTGGCGCACGGGCGCGGCCGAAGGGAGTGGATACGGTGACGCCTGGGGCAAAGACTTCGGGTTTAGGGTTTAGGTTTGTGACTGGAGCTTAGGATCCCTACCTACTTGGGGTTTATGGCCTACGGGTCCAGGGTTTCGGGCTCAGTCTTCTAATTACATCGTGTGGGTTTAGAGTTTAGGAGCTTAGGGTTTCGGATATCTAGGGGTGCAGCTGAGGGTCCCCCGCGGGTTGAGGGGTTACAAGAAGAAGGAAGGTTGCACCGGGGTCTGGGGCTTAGGGTTTAGGGTTTAGGGTTTAGGGTTTAGGGTTTAGGGTTTAGGGTTTAGGGTTTAGGGTTTAGGGTTTAGGGTTTAGGGTTTAGGGTTAGGGTTTAGGGCTAGGGTTTGGGCTGCATGATCACGTTAGGCGATCTGTGGTAATCGACCTATTTTGCACTCTAAACCGTAAACTCCAAACCCTAGAGCCTAAACCCTAAACCCCAAGTGGGGGGGAACTAGCGTCTGGGAGGTCGAGAGCCAAAGGGGGTTTAGGACGTGAGGGGCTTCAGGGTTTTGGCTTTCGGGTTTGGGTTGAGGGTTTTAGGGCTTTTCGGGTTAGAGGCTTAGGGGTTCAGGGTTTTACCCTAAGCCCTAGAAGCCTCAAGGCGAAACCCCATGCTTCTTGAAACTAGGCAGGCTCTAGGGACATTTTATATTTTCCCTTGCGGGGTTGAAGGGGATCATACTCAGGAACATTGTTTCAAAGGGTGTTTAGGGCCATCCTAGATAAGAAGCATGTCTAGTCGCTCGCTGCTGATCTCTTGGGATAGTTCTAGGCTTGGAGCACTTGTGCTTCTTGCCTCGTCGTCTTGTGCAAGTGACACACCACATATGACATCGCCTGTCGCTTTTCGGATGTGTTCGATGCTGCTTTCCTTCTTGTAGGAGTGAGAACACAGGATGGGGCCAAACCATGACAATCAAAACAGTACCTGCAAGGGGGACCCTACCTAATTCACTTAGTTGCTGGGCAGGTAACAGGCAACCTTACACTGCTTTGGTTTCTGACAACTTGCTCAAAACCTAGACCAGCACCCCTCCAAGGAAATAGCGCCCGAAACCCGAAACCCGAAACCCGAAACCCGAAACCCTAAACCCTAAACCCTAAACCCTAAACCCTAAACCCTAAACCCTAAACCCTAAACCCTAAACCCTAAACCCTAAACCCTAAACCCTAAACCCTAAACCCTAACCCCTAAACCCTAACCCCTAAACCCTTAACCCTAAATCCCTGGGCCGAACCGCCCCCCAAGCCAAGAACACGCCTCGGTCTGGATGTTCGACGTGGGCACCCCGACCCTTGGTGACCAAATGGACCCAAGAACCCCCCCCAAGGGTTTAGGGGTTTAGGGTTTAGGGGTTTAGGGTTCAGGGTTTAGGGTTCAGGGTTTAGGGTTTAGGGTTTAGGGCTACCAAGAGTTGAGGGTTTAGGCTTTAGGTTTTAGGGTTTGGGGCTTTGGGTTTAGCGTTGGTTTAGCGTTGGTTTAGGGTTATTCCAGGAGCCACCTATTATTCAATATTCTTCATCGGCTAAGACTACAACATAGCTTTACTGGTGGTATTTTTGATATTCGGCGGGGGGGGGGGGGGGTCGGATAGTAGTGATACAGCAGCCCCACAAAATCTTGCCAAGAACCCCTCCATAACTATCGCTTAATAATACGAGTTCCAACAGCCCTGTACCTCAAACCCCACACCCCTACATTAGACCCAAAGAGCCCCACTACCCCTTAATCAAAGAATATTCCCGAAACTGCAGGGCGGTCCTGACTGATGAATGAAGATACACTCCTTAAGTAATCGGGTTTATGGTTTAGGGTTTTGGGTTTAGGGTCATCTTCCGACAACAGTTAGTGATTTTGACCATGCCTACGTTGGCTCGATCACAAATAAGAAGATCAAATCCGCAGGAAAACCTATAGTTAGGGTTTATGCGCTTTTGGCTTCAACAAAACACAAGCTGGCATGAGTTATTGGCCTTTCAGTGTGCGTTTCTCTATCAACTTTAATTTCATCAGCATCTTCATTGGTAGCATAATCATTTTTTGAACTAGTCTTTGGATTTCCTTCTTCGAAATGGGTCCGTAGTCCGTCCTTCATGACACGCTGAGAGTTCTACACCGTTCCGTTAAGTCAAGCCGCCTGAGACAAACTTTCAGGATGCCCTCTTTTATACATTACATTCCAATCATGAACCTTGCAATATACATATACACACCCTCTTCAGCGCAATCCATCGAGGTAATTCGATACATGAATATCTTGTCCTTCTCCTGTGGGGTCGTACTGTCACAGTGCATAATGAGGTTTATCGAGAAATCTTTGAGCAAGGTCCTTCGTCAAGGTGCCTTTGAGCATGACGTCGGATGCCGAAGCCGCTTCATACCTTTTCGTTCAAGCGTTTAGCGGCTGCCATGTCGATGGCCACCGCCCCGTCTTTGCTGTCCTGGCAGTCCCGGTTGACACAAGGCGTGAAGATCATGCCGAGCTGGATTTGAGTCTGGCTGTGACAGAACCTCCACTGCCTGTGGTGCAGTTGAATGCACGCGAAAAAGAGTGCCTGCATCTCCGTGCGACCACGTGTCTTTCAGTGGCAATTCTCCAGCGAGGCCAACCAGACGTTCTCTTCATAGCTTTGTCCCGCCGTCGCAACTGTTTGGACGCTGGCGAGGGAAAACAGCCAGTTTGAACACCTTGGCGGTCGTGAGGTGGGCGAGCACATCGCGGCTCTGATGGAAGAAGAAGAGCAACGTGAGTGTTTTGCCCTCAGTTGGTTATTCTGACGCTGTCGCGCACGAGATTTCCCTGCAGTGGATGTTACGCTGGTCATATGTTCTAGTTGCATTCAGGGTGATCATGTCGTGTAAATCAACCGAAAAACACGGGGGTCGTAGTAACGAACATTTTAACATCAAGAAACAATCAAAAGCACTCAGTGTAGCAAGAAGCTGTATCTGTACGACTCAAGCTCGACGCCAGTACTAGGTGCCAATAGCACCAGTGTAACAGCCGACGAAAATCCAAAATATCGTTCTTCTGCCGGGTTTACAACTCAGCGGGAATCCAGCTACGAGCAATCACGTTGGACCGCTTGCAACAGGAAATGTCGCGTGGCATGGTAACATGTGTTATGCTACGTTCACACAGAACCGGAGTCATCCAGCCTAGCTTGTTATAAGCGTCAAAGTTGTTTTCGAAGCCCTTTGCCCTAAGCGCTACGTTCAACCTTAGATCTTTCACACATGTCCGCATATATGCTAGCAGCGCGGCGCCGACTAAAACGAAGTATTGCAATGGCCTCGAAGGTGTTGGCGCAGTGTGACTTCTGCCCATGGGCTCTGATTATCAAAGTGATGAAATTCCAAAAAGCACGGGTAAATATGGTGGCAGGAATTACGTCTCTCTTAAGGTACGCAGCCAAATGTTTGCGGTTTAGGATTTAGGCTAAACCCTAAACCCTAAACCCTAAACCATGGTTGCGCGTGTCTGCGTTTTCCTGTTGCGCGATTCCGCGTTTTCTGGTTGTATGAACACGCAGTACTGCCAGCATGAGTAAGTGCTTTTGTCAGCATGAGTACATGTTTCGTGGTTGCACGCGCTTTCAAGTTGCACTAGTTAATCCGCGTTTTTGGTCGTAGGAATCTGCGCTTACGGAGAGTTGCGTGAATCTGCGTTTCCGTGGCAGGAGTGTCCACCCCCAGAGAACCCCACAGAGAAATGCCGCAGCCTTTCAGCGGCTTTCTGGTCTTGCGCAGCCCTGGGCTCGGTCCCTCTTTCACGACATCTCAGAACATGTCATGTCCTGCCTTGCGTCGCGACAGAAACTTATACGGCCATCTCTGCTTCACTGTTTGAAAGAGTTATGGAGCCTATCTGTTTGAAGATGCTCGTAGGTCCTGGCTTGAGGATTTCTATGTCAAGTGAAATAGTTTCCGAATGTTCTGGGACCCACTGGGCGGGTGGGTGTGTTTCCGTCGCTTGGCAAGCTGCTTGAATCTGCTAGACTAGTGAATGCTTTGTTTGCCCTAATGCCTAAACCCCAACCCTAAACTCTAAACCCGAAACCTTAAACCCTAAACCCTGAAGCCTGAACCCTGAACCCCGGTTCCTAAACCCTTAACCCTAAACCCTTAAACCCTAAGCCCTTTAACCCTAAACACGTAAACCCGTAGACCCGACACCCCAATTTGGGAAACACACCCTCTTGAGTCCCAAGGAGGAGCGCCTGGAGCGGCTGGAGCGACGCGAGTGGCTCGGAGACCCCGTTTGGGGCTTGAGGGTTAAAAGGGTTTAGGGGTTGAGGGTTGAGGGTTTAGGGTTAGGGTATTTTAGGGGTGTAGGGAATTAGGGGTTTCGGGTGGCCCTTGAGTTAGGAATAGACTGTCAGTTCGTTCAGTTACCTCTCCTTTTTTCTGGTGACGGATTTTTGCGTTTCCATGCGGCCGCAGCTTTCCTTCGACGCTGCCGGGCTTGAGAACCCCAGTAGCAGAGCTACACCCTATGAAAAACAAAGCCTTGCACTCTACAACCTCGATCTTTCTTTGTTCCCCCTTATACTCACGGTCCTTAACAAGGATTCTAGTGCCCCTCTACTGCAATCCCTATTAAGGACTGTTAGTACAAGGGGGAACATCCCAACTGAATCCTCTCAAGCCCATCCCAACTAAATCCTCTCAAGCCCGAAGCCCTGAAGCTAACCCCCAAACCCTAAACCCTAAACCCTAAAACTGTTCTCGTCGAGCAGCCGAGGAAGCGAAGGGACCGCCATGACAGCCTCGACTCCTGCAGCACGGAGGCACGGCCAAGTTCCCGGGTGTGGGTTGGCGTCGAGGGTTTAGGGTTTAGGGTTTAGGGTTTAGGGTTGAGGGTGTGTCAGGGGAGGGCGCGCGCTCGGGTGTGAAACACCCCGGGCCGCGCGCTCGCGTTGCCCGTCAGCCCACCCCGGCCACCCAAACTATACTCTATTAGGGTTTAGGGTTTATGGAATTTATTTTCTTGTGCCCTGATGCTTGCTTTGACGTTGTTAGGGTTTAAGCTGGGGTTGGGGGTAGCCTCGGCCCTTTTCGGGGCTTGGGCGTGTCAGGGCCCGTAGAGGCCCTTATTTAGTTGAAGGTTGCTCCTGGATTCCCCGTTTAAGGGCCTCAAGTGGCTCTTGGGGCCTTTTGGGGACTTCCTGGGGGCTTGCCTGGCCCTTCGGGGTAAAATGAAGGGGTGCCCAAAACCATCGATTTCAGTACAAAAAAATCGCATTTTTCATTGCTGGTACGGGCATCCTGGGGTCCCCCCCCCTTCTTTTAGGGGGCCTTCTGAAGTCTTTTGAAGCCTTTTGGTGGCTCTTGGGGTCTCTCGGGGCCCTGTTCGGACCTTCGGCGTGTCAGGGGCCGTAGAGGCTTTATTCATTTGAAGGTCAGGGAACCTATTAGTTTTTTTTCGCCAATGAGTATTTCAATCGCTAGGGGTTAAGCTGGGGTTCGGGGTAGCCTCCCCCCTTTTCGGGCCTTCGGCACATCAGCGCCCGCGTAGAGCCTTGGCCCCAAAACACCCTTGGCCTTTGACCCCCCAAACCCCGGCAAAGGGTTACGATTTGGGGTTATATGGTCTGGGTGCCGGCCATCCCTTCGCCGAGTACTGACGTTGTCGTAAAATAGGCCGATCTCCGTTGGCCTGTCCAGGACAGACGGTGAGGCTTCACCCTCACCTTTCCGTTTCTTCTTTTCGCTTGGGCGCTCGGGCTGTAAGGCCCTCGGCCGAGCGTTCGGGGTCTGTCGCTCGACGGAAGCGACCCCTCACTTAGTTTAGGGGTTAGGGTTTAGGGTTTAGGGTTTAGGGTTTAGGGTTTAGGGTTTAGGGTTTAGGGTTTAGGGTTTAGGGTTTAGGGTTTAGGGTTTAGGGTTTAGGGTTCCATAAACCCTACACCCTAAGCCCGGCGCCAGTACTAGGACCCAGAGTAGGACCCAGAGTAGGCCTTTGCCCTTGCCCTTGCCCTTGAAAGCCCATTGAAGCCAAAAAGGGCACCCCTTTTATGCCTCGGTTGGTCTTGGGTCTAGAACCCGAAACCCGAAACCCTAAACCCTAAACGCTAAACCCCAAACCCTAAACCCTAAACCCTAAACCTTAAACCTTAAACCTTAAACCTTAAACCCTAAATCCTTAGTCCCAAAGCACGCAGCCCAGAAAAGGTGAAGTGCCGACTTGCCCGGCTTCAAACAACCCCGGCTTAGACATGTACCCACTGAAGCCCTCAAAGCACGAGTCCCCGTGACCCCTCTTCAACCCCTCGAATCCCCCCCTCCCCCAATATCCCGAACTAAACACCCAAAACCCCTTAAACCTTAAATCCGAAACCCTAGCCCTAAACCCAAGCACCCTAAACCCCTTAAACCGTAAATCCGAAACCCTACCATAAACGCCCTAAACCCCCTTAAACCTTAAATCCGAAACCCCAGCCCTAAACCCTAAACACCCTAACCCCTTAAACCTTGAATCCGAAACCCGAAGCTCGCTAAACCCAAGCACACGGAACGCGCCCAGGAGTCCCTTGCTGGGGTTGAGGGTTTAGGGTTCAGGGTTTAGGGTTTAGGGTTTATTTGTTGGGTTCATGGTCCACGTCTTTTCCAACAGTAAACAAACAGGTTTGGGTGTTGTGTGCTTAGTGAAAGTCAGCCTCGGCTTGTTGTGGCAGATGTTTAGGTTTTGGTCCCCAGGGCCTAAACCATAACCGCCCTAAACCCTAAACCCTAAACCCTAAACCCTAAACCCTAAACCCTAAACCCTAAACCCTAAACCCTAAACCCTAAACCCTAAACCCTATACCCTATAAACCCTAAACCCCAAACCCCAAATCCCAAAGCTTAAACCCTGAACGAGGTGCCATCTGAGCCGACGCCCCTCGAGGCTAGAAGCCCAGACTAAGCCATGTGTGGGTTTAGGGTTTAGGGTTTAGGGTTTAGAGTTGAGGGTTTAGGGTTTAGGGTTTAGGGTTTCGGGCTCAGTCTTCTAAATCCTGTGGTTTAGCAGTTTCGGAGTTTAGGGGGTCCTACACTATGAGGCATTGAGACTCCAAAGTCCACATATCCTAGACGCTGAACCCTAAGTACTAAGCCCTAAATCCGCACATCGGCCCGAAGTCCTAAACCCTAACCCCCTTAAAAACCTCAATCCTAATATACACATTACACTGCCACAAACTCCTACCTTAAACCGTAAGACCTCAGTCGGCCCGGGTCCTAGGAACCCCAAAACCCTAAACCCTAAACCCTAAACCCTGGACCCTAAACCCCAAACCCCAAACCCCAAACCCCAAACCCCAAACCCTAAACCCTAAACCCTAAACCCTAAACCCTAAACAAGGGGAATAAGGGCCCACGGTCCCAAGGTGGCCGAGGTCGACACGCGCGTGGGCCAGTTCACTCCCGTCGCCGAATGGAACTTCCGCGAGGCCCATCGTGCCCACCGAGGCGTGGCGAGCCCATTCTTTGAGGGGGGAAGGGGGTTTAGGGCTTAGTGTTTAGGGAGGACCCAAAAGCCTTTGAGGAGTTTGGTTTTTAGGGTGTAAAAACCTCCCAACCCTAGACCCCAAATCCGAAACCCTCCGAAATTGGGGATTTCTTGGGTTGAGGTCAACCCCACATCCGAATTTTCTCCCCGAGGTGGCCTCGCGCACCGGCCACACATGCCCTTGTACCCTATAGCTGGCCCCCCCAGGTCGGCATGAGCGCCGCGCCACCTGGGTCCCTAGGACCCGCAGCGGTATGATTTCACTTTTTGTCTTGGGCTTAGGGTTTTGGGTTTAGGGAGTTAAGTTTCGGATTAGGGCTCAGGGTTTTCCAAGCCATCTTTTTTTGGAAAGCCGTGCTCTTACAAACCCCATAAAGCAGGGTTTAGGGTTAAGGGTTTAGGGGCTTGGGGTTTAGGGTTTGGGGTTTAGGGTTTAGGGGTTGTGTGCCGATCTTTGTGGGGAGCCAAGGACATTAAGCCTGGCGACAAGATTTTGGCCGTCAATGGCACGGAGGCACGTATTGAGGGTTGGGGTTGAGGTTTCCATACAGGATGTTATCATATCATGATATCACAATACAACAAGATAGCAAGATAATCGCAGAAGAATACATCATAGAAAGATACAATATGGTCATGCTCGTAGCCTTATAGACAAATTATGGTTTACTATAGTACAAATTTTAGCTTAATAGTAGAACAGCATAGTGCTGTAACAGTATAGCAGTATACCAAGATAATAATAGAATAGTATCGTCTTTTCATAGTATCATGGTATCATTTCATTTGACAGTAATGAACTAATAACCAGGTCATAAGATGATAAGATCACAAGATAGTGAGCCAATAGGATACACATACTACATGATAATATAGCAATGTAGGACGCAGGTTTTGCGGGCCTGTGGTTCAGGCTTCGTTGCTTTTCGGGGTGTGTCGAGTGTCATTGTCCCCTCAACGTCTGCCCTGAGCTCTACTTTGAAGGTTCATGGGGAGTAGTAATATGGCTTACCTTACTCATACCTTGCTTCTATCTTAATCGGGTTTATAATCGAGGGTACCTTAGCCCCTATTTTGGGCTGTGAGCAGGGGGAACATCCCAACCTACGCCCCCTAAACCCTAAACCCTAAACCCTAAACCCTAAACCCTAAACCCTAAACCCTAAACCCTAAACCCTAAACCCTAAACCCTAAACCCTAAACCCTAAACCCTAAACCCTAAACCCTAAACCCTAAACCCGAAGACACCCTTCTTCAGGCCAATGATCGGGCCATGCTGCAAGAGCTGCAGTCGGCGGCCAGCATGGACTCACCCAAGGATCCCAGTTCCCTTTTGTTTAAGGATGGGAGGTTTGCCCTTAAACCCTAAACCCAAAACCCTAAACCCTAAACCCTAAACCCTAATCCCTAAACCCTGAACCCTGAACCCTAAACCCTAAACCCTAAACCCTAAACCCTAAACCCTGCAGAACCTGGACCTCAAGCTGGAGCGGGAGATGGCCGACGTCTTCGGGCCCTCCCCGGCCCCACGCGTCGAGGCGCCGCTGAGCTGGCGGCCGCCGCGGCCGGAGGTGGATTTTATGGGTTTAGGGTTTAGGGTTTAGGGGTTTAGGGTTTAGGGGTTTATAGGGTTTAGGGGTGTTTAGGGGAGTAGGGGTGTAGGGTTTAGGGGTTTATGGGTTCAGTGTTTAGGGTTTAGGGTTTAGTGTTTAGGGTTTAGGGGTTTAGGGGTTTAGGGGTTTAAGGGTTTAGGGGTTCAGGGGTTCAGGCCCTGAGCTGCACCTGAGAAGGACCGACGGCGTCACTCGGACTCGGCGCTGCCCCCGGAGCCCTTGAGCAGCAGAGGGCCATGGCCCACTGAGAGGCGGTTGGGTTTGGGGTTTGGGGTTTATGGTTTCGGGTTTAGGGTTTAGGGTTTAGGGTTTTGGGTTTAGGGTTTAGGGTTTAGGGTTGAGTGTTGAGGGTTTTCTTCTCCCGACTTGGGGTGAAGAGGGTTCCCTCAGCCCCTATACCTCAAGGACCCTGAACCTCGAACGAACCCAGAAGACCCGCGCCATTTTGGGTCGAAGGCGTTGGCTTCAGGGTACCTGCAGGTTCTTAGTAGGCAATTCGGGAAGCAGGTACCTCATATATGTATATGTATATATGTTTTCTAAAATATGTATATATATATATCTAGAGAGAGAGAGAGGGAGAGAGAGAGAGAGAGAGAGAGAGAGAGTCCTGTAAAGTAAAGACCCAGCACGCTTAGCAGGCATGGCAGCCAGGCAATCTGTTGCATGGGCGGATAACACCACTCATAAACAGTATATGAATTCCTGTGCAAAAAAACCCTACACCAGAAAAGTAATCATAGCAATATACTAATACACTCATATAGCATCATAGCAGCATAAGACGAAAATATCACGTTGCTGCGAGCAGTCCGCTGCGAGCTGCGAGGCGTTCCGCGTCCGCGCAGCCGAGCGCCGATCGCTCGGATCCCGGCTCCAACTTGTTGGCTCCTCCCAGCGCGCGGTGGGCAGCCGAGCCCTCGCTGGGAGACTTGGGTGGGCACTTCTTGGAAGATGTTTTTTATGATTCTCCCCTCTTGTTGGGTTTTCAGAGGAGAATATAAAGTATTTAAAGGGTTTTTTAGGAGCAACCTAGGAGACACCAGGGCCTCGTCCGCGGAGCCGCGGCCGCCCCCGACGCCGTCCAAGGTGAGGGGCCGCGAGTTTGGCTCGAGCAGCCTGAACCAAGCTGCTCGCGCGATGCTCCACTGCTAGACCCTGGTTCTCAGGAAGCATGCTTCAACCCCTGCTTCCCCCCAGAACCCCAAGATCTAGCAGGGCTCAAGAGTGGCCTGGAGTCCTAAAACCCAGTCCATGGCGGGAACGCAGGCCATGTGACGGAGGATGATGGATCCCATTGTGTGGTTCCTATTGTGGGGTGGTGCAGGGTTTAGGGTTTAGTGTTTTGGGGTTTGCGTACACAGGCGTTCGTACACAGGGGTCATGATTAGGGGTACAGGCGGCATAGGGGCCAAGCTGGAATCGTTTTTGCATTCACATGGCCAGTTTTGAAGGTAGACCCGACACCTCGTACACCTAAACCCTAAACCCTAAACCCTAAACCCTAAACCCTAAACCCTAAACCCTAAACCCTAAACCCTAAACCCTAAACCCTAAACCCTAAACCCTAAACCCTAAACCCTAAACCCTAAACCCTAAACCCTAAACCCTAACCCTACACCCTAAACCCTAAACCCTAAACCCTAAACCCTAAACCCTAAACCCTAAACCCTAAACCCTAAACCCTAAACCCTAAACCCTAAACCCTAAACCCTAAACCCTAAACCCTAAACCCATAAACCCTAAACCCTAAACCCTAAACCCTAAACCCTAAACCCTAAACCCTAAAGCCTAAACCCTAAACCCTAAACCCTAAACCCTAAACCCTAAACCCTAAACCCTAAACCCTAAACCCTAAACCCTAAACCCTAAACCCTAAACCCTAAACCCTAAACCCTAAACCCTAAACCCTAAGCCCTAAACCCTAAACCCATAAACCCATTCACCCTAAACCCTAAGCCCTAAACCCTAAGCCCTAAACCCTAAACCCTGAACACCTTCAACCTTTATCTTGGGGTTCAGGAGGCCGGGAGAATTGGGCGCATGCTTGCCGCAGAGCCGGGGGAGTCGCACGCCGGCCTCAAAAAGACTTTGGAGGTTGGGCTCTCCCTAAACCCTAAACCCTAAACCCTAAACCCTAAACCCTAAACCCTAAACCCTAAGCCCTTTTAGGGCTTTAGGGCTTTTAGGGCTTTTAGGGCTTTTAGGGCTGTTAGGGCTTTTAGGGCTTTTAGGGCTTTTAGGGCTTTTAGGGCTGTTAGGGCTTTTAGGGCTTTTGGGGCTTTTAGGGCTTTTAGGGCTTTTAGGGCTTTTAGGGCTTTTAGGGCTTTTAGGGCTTTATAGGGCTTATAGGGCTTTTAGGGCTTTTAAGGGCTTTTAGGGCTTTTAAGGGCTTTTAGGGCTTTTAGGGCTTTATAGGGCTGTTTAGGGCTTTAGGGCTTCAGGGCTTTTAGGGCCTTAGGGCCTTATAGGGCTGTTTAGGGCTTAGGGGCGTTAGGGTTGCAGGGTTTTAGGGTTCCAGGGGTTTAAGCGGCTTTAAGGTTGAAGGGTGCAGGGCTTCTTCCAGGTTGCAGTTGTTGCTTGGTCTAGGTCTTCTAGGTAGGCCCTGTGATATGAAGATGCATACAGAAAGATGATGTATTGGGGCATATACTGCATAAACATATAGGGCGTAGGGTAAACCTATAAACCCTGTAGGAAGTAAGCCTAAACCCTAAACCCTAAACCCTAAACCCTAAACCCTGAACATTGAACCCTGAACCCTGAACCCTGAACCCTGAACCCTAAACCCTAAACCCTAAACCCTCTATTTGGGGAAGCCCGGCGTTTAGGGACCATGGACCTGACAGCCACAAGGAGCGGAGGTCGAACATTAGCTGCACGCGGTTGATCCTTTTCCTGTTGTTTTTGGTTTATGGTTTAGGGTTTAGGGTTTAGGGGTTTAGGGTTTAGGGTTTAGGGTTTGGGGGGGGGGATGGCTGCCTTCTGTGTTCAGGGTTGAGGGTTGAGGGTAAGTGGAGTGGGTTTTGCAAGGCTTATGCTCAGTTGTTGTTTTCAGGGGGTTGGAAGGGCAACCTGGGAGGTTTAGATTGGATCAACCGCGAGGATGTACAGATCAACTATGATTCGTTGCCCAGATCTTCCAATAGGCCCTTAATCAAGGCACATTCCTCTTTTAATATTTTCACAGATCCTGATAGAATTCTAGGGAATATTCCTTCATTGAGGGCTCTTGGAAGATCTGGGTGTTATTGCACGCTCCGCCCCGGACGGATGATCTCACCTTTCTGGGTGCGCGTTCCGTCCATCGTACTGCAACTACGTACGCCTTGATCTCCAACAGATTCCCTACGCCCTACCTTCAACCCCAAACCCTAAACCCCTACCTACAACCCCAAACCCTAAACCTCAAAACACCTAAGGCCCCGAACCCTAAACCCTAAGCCCCAAAACCCGACAACCCGAGCCTGGAGCCCAACAAATTTGGCCCAAGCCAACGAGACCCCGAATTCGTCGTCGTTGTGCCCTGCTGAAGCAGGCGCGGCAATGCGCTAGCAGCTAGTCGCTTTCGGAGGAATGCTCACAACGGTACTCGCGAAAGATCGGTGTCGGTTGAACCCTGAACGCTAAACCCTAAACCCTAAGCCCTAAACCCTAAGCCCTAACCCCTAAACCCTAAACCCGAAACCCTAAACCCTCAAACCTAAACCCTAAACCCTAAACCCTAGAGCCTAGAGCCTAGAGCCTAAACCCTAAACCCTAGAACCCTAGAACCCTAGAACCCTAGAACCCTAGAACCCTAGAACCCTAGAACCCTAAACCCTAAACCCTAAACCCTAGAACCCTAGAACCCTAGAACCCTAGAACCCTAGAACCCTAGAACCCTAGAACCCTAGAACCCTAAAACCCTAAACCCTAAACCCTAAACCCTAAACCCATTGAAGGGTTGCGGGCATGCCAATTTCGCCCCAGAAACCCAGAACCCCAACAAGCCCTCTAAGCATTTTAACCCGCAACGACACCCTGCAAGCCCGGTACCGAATCCTGAGGCAGGCTCTTGGGACGCTTTACATTTTCCCTTATTGGTTCAAGAGGATCATATTCAAGAATATTTTTCAGGGGATTTTAGGCAAGGGCCACAAGGCACAGTGGCAATTTTGAGAGGCGGAGGCGTCGGCCAAAGCCAAAGCCCAAAGCCTAAACCCTGAACCCTGTGGGTTGTAGGGTTTTTAAGATTTAGGGGGGGGGGGGGGTTGGGGTCTTAGGGTTGAGGGTGCTAAACCCTAAACCCTAAACCCTAAACCCTAAACCCTAAACCCAAAACCCAAAACCCAAAACCCTAAACCCTAAACCCTAAACCCTAAACCCTAAACCCTAAACCCTAAACCCTAAACCCTAAACCCTAGACCCTCAGCCTCAAAGAACGAGCAGGTTCCACACCGACAACGGCATCCCTGGGTCCTCTGACTCAGCTGCTTTAGGGTTTTTTTTGGGTCTCAGGGTTTAGGGTGTAGGGTTTAGGGCTTAGGGCTTTAGGGTTTAGGGTTTCAGGGTTTAGGGTTTAGGGTTTTAGGGTTTAGGGTTTAGGGTTTCAGGGTTTAGGCTTAGGGTGTTGGGTGTTTGTTGGGTTGTAGGGTTCAGGGTTTAGGCTTTAGGGTTTTAGGGTGTTAGGGTTTAGAGTTTCAGGGTTTAGGTTTTAGGTTTTACGGGTTTAGTGGGTTTAGGGTTAAGAGTGTGGGGGTTTAGGGTTTTAGGAGCTTTGGGTTTGGGGTTTAGGAGTGTAGGGGTTAGGGTTTTAGGGCATTGGAGTTTGGGGTTTCGGGTTGAGTGGATTTTAGGGTTTAGGTTTTTTAGGGTTTTAGGGGATTTGGGGTTTTTGGGCTTTAGCAGGTGTAGGGGTTTTGGGGTTTAGGGTTTTGGGGGTTTTCGGGGCTTTCGGAATTTTTAGGTCTTTAGGTGGCGTCAACCGCGACCCATGCGGAGCGCACATTGCCGGGAAGCCTCAATGGGGGGCAGTCCTTCGTCAGCATGAACCTTTTTCCCCAAGAGTGGTGCAGTCCACGGCATGGCCGTGTGGCGGCAAAAGCCTGAACAGCCTGAAGTCTTCGTTGACGTTGCCTTGGGCGTGCCGCGCCAGAACAGGTAAAGAAAGCGCCCTTCTTAGGCGGCGCGCGCCGGCAACTCGTGGATGGCGCTGCCGGGTAAGTGCAAGATGTGTGAAACTTGGTGTGGGTAATTGGGGCGGAAAAACAAACTTTAGGGTTTTAGGGGTTTTAGGGCTCTAGGGCATTAGGGACTCAGGGGTTTGAGGGTTTTAGGGTTTTACGGCATAAGGGGGCTTTTGGGATTTTTAGGATTTTAGGAGGGTTTTAGGGTTTTCGAAACTGGGGTTTTCAGGGTTTCAGGCATTTTTGTTTGGGGGTGGGCGGGGTGGGGGGGGGGGGGGGGGGGGGGGAGGGGGTTAGGTTAAGTTTTTAGGGTTTCAGAGTTTGGGCTTTCAGGAGTTTGGCTTGGGGATTCTCGGGTTTTAGGAGAACTTCAGGGTTTTTATGACGAGTTAAGGCTTTCAGGGTTTCAGGGTCTTAGAGGAGGTTGGGGTTCGGGTTGGGGTTTTGGGTTGTAGGGTTGCAGGAGGGTTGAAGTGACAGGTTTAGGGCTTCATGGAGCTTGAGGGCGTCGGGGTTTAGGGTTTTGGGGTCTGGGGCTTTTAGGGCTTTTAGGAGGGTTTTAGGGAGTACCCTAAGCCCCCCAAAAAGCCCAAAAACCAAAACCAAAACCCAAATCCGCCACCCTACGCCCCCTTCACCCCTAGCCCGAATGTTTCAGACCCCCCAAAAGATCTCTGGCCCCACAGCCCTGAACCCTAAACCTCCAGCCCCAAACCCGCAAACTGGCCGGTGGCCAGGTCGCACGTGACCATCCGCGCGCCCGTTGGGGAGGTCGGCGACGAGGCCCTCGAGGTTTAGGGTTTGGGGTGTAGGGACGTGGCTCCATTCTTCACTTCTGCGTTCTTCTACTTGAAGGTTCATGGGTAGTTAGAAGTAGGGTTATAAGTCGGGTAGCATATGCGTATATTATGACCTTAATTAAGCTGCTTCTAACCCTACTTATAACTACCCATGAACCTCAAGTATGAACTAAGACGCCCGGTAGTACGGTTTCATGTATGCTCAGCAAAGGTCAAAGCGTGTGAGTCAACCTTTTGGTAGGTGGGAGCTGTTGACTGGAGAGTGCACTTGGATGCTCATGGTACTTATGACCAATTCTTTCTGTGCTTACAGCCCAGCCCCTTAAGTGCCCTAATATGGTTTTTTATTACAGCTATAAGTACAGTTCTAATTGGTTAACAAGTACCATGAACCTCCAAGCAGCCTTTGTCCCACGCTGCCCATGGGGGGTGTTGGCCTTTGGCCCAATGGCCTTTGTAGCTGTTGTGACATATTCTTACTATTTAACACGAGGCTCTTTCGCTTCAGGAACCTAGTGCAAGCTGATCACACCCTTCTTCCCGAAAGGACATCGAGTTTGCAGCCGCCGTGGCCGCTTGGCATTCGAAGGCGGGTGGCGACATGTTCGAATCTAAATGCGGCCCTAAGCCCTGAAACCCTGAAACCCTGAAACCCTGAGCCCTAAACCCTAAACCCTAAACCCTAATCATATAAGAAAGCTGGTGGCCAGGTGGGCGTGGGTCTTACTTGCATTGTGTTTGGGCTGCCGAAGAATTTTTTTGGATGCGCAGCATTGTCTGGGCAGAGTGGGGTTCCAAGGACGCCGGGGGTGGGTGGGCCCTCACCTCCTTTTTGGGGCACTAGGGTTTAGGGTTTAGAGTTTAGGGTTTAGGGTTTAGGGTTTATGAAGAGGTTGCATTCTTTGCCTTATGGGTTACTGGGAGCCTTGCGAAGTCCTGGGCCCTTCTGTGGATGCTGAGAGCCCCTGGCGACTTCCGTCGTAGCGTAAGAGAGCAGATGCGCAGGCAAGCGATGCGCGTGGGGCGGAAGGGGACTCTCCCTTCAATCGTTCTTCAATTTGCGGTCCTGTCCTCATTGAGGGTATAAGTCAGGGTCCGGGGTCTCTGGGCTCATGGGGACAGAGACGCTGGAGAAGTTCGACGAGAAAGGGTTTCGTTTAGGGTTTTGGGCTTCAAGAACTCAGAGACGCCAGGCTAGAAGCCCAAGATGCTACATCCCGAAAACCCTCGAATTTCAAGGCCCAAAGGGCTTGAAGGTTTTTGGGTTTAGGGTGTAAGAAGCCCTGATCCAGCTCCCCTCAGCTTGGTCTGCAAGCTTGGTCTGCAGGCCCGGGAGAAGCTTTACGCGCCAGTCATGTACTGCCAGGCTTCGCGGAAGCCGAAAAACGCCCGCGAGAATGCCACACCCTAAACCCTAAGCCGCCTTAAGTCCTAAATCCAAAACCCAAGCTGGCCCCAAACCCTGAACCGTAAACATAACTACGCCCCAACAAAGTTTTAGGGATGTTTAGGGGTTGTAGGGTTTAGGATTGCTTGGCCTGCGGGGGGTAGGGCTTAGGGTTTCAAAGTGAAAGGCGCATGAGTGACCGTCATCTAGGCCGGGTTCTGTGTTTAGTTCGAGCATATACACGTCCTGGACCTTCAGCGAAACCCTAAACCCCTTAATCTCTTGCTCTTCCGGAGAAGACCATCGGCGCTTCCAGCCGAAGCCACCTTGAATTGACCCCACCAAGTCACGAGCCGCGAAAAGCCCACCAAGCCAATCCTAAAACCCTTAGCCCTAAACTCCAAACGCTAAACCCCAAACCCTAAACCGTAAATACTAAACCTTAAACCAAGACGCTTCGGAGGGCTCCAGGGACACCCGAAGGGCCCCGGCCCACCCAAAGACTGGCGGGCTCTTAGAAGGGAATGAGGGAATGAGGGAATGAGGGAATGAGGGAATGAGGGAATGAGGGAATGAGGGAATGAGGGAATGAGGGAATGAGGGAATGAGGGAATGAGGGAATGAGGGAATGAGGGAATGAGGGAATGAGGGAATGAGGGAATGAGGGAATGAGGGAATGAGGGAATGAGGGAATGAGGGAACTACACCCTATAAACCCTATAAACCCTAGACCCTAAACCCTAAACCCTAAACCCTTTTGTCTACCCTTCAAGGGATTACGTCGGGTAAAGAAGTCCCAAATTCCCTTGTAAGAATCAGGGGGAAGATACCCTAAGCCCTCAACCCTATATAAACCCTAAACCCTAAACCCTAAACCCTAAACCCCAAACCCCAAACCCTAAACCCTAAACCCTACTGAGAACCAGGGGGAAAATCTCCTCTGCTTGGCAGGGCTACCAGCTCCGGAAGCCGGCAAGGTCCGCCGCCAAGTGCAGGGCCGGTGGGTTTTTGGTGGCCCTAGAGGCCCCCGAACCCTAAACCCTACAACCCCACAACCCTACAACCCTACAACCCTGCAACCCTACAACCCCACAACCCTACAACCCTACAACCCTGAAACCCTAAAACCCTACAACCCTAAAACCCTAAATCCTTAAAGCCCTAAAGCCCTAAAACCCTAAAACCCTAAATCCTTAAAGCCCTAAATCCCTAAAGCCCTAAAGCCCTAAGGCCCTAAAGCCCTAAAGCCCTAAAACCCTAAAGCCCTAAATCCCTAAAGCCCTAAAGCCCTAAACCCTCCCATTCGGCTGTTTTGGGGGTCTTTCCTCAGCGAGCGCAGGCGGCGAACTGGCCAAGTACAGGTCTCTGGCAACTACCAGCAGATCGATGTGAGGTGCTTTTGAGGTTTAGGGTTTTAGGGTTTTAGGGTTTAGGGTTTTAGGGCATAGGTGCTGCAAAGTTGTGCTGGGATTGGGGGTTTTGGGCTTTAGGGTCTAGGGGTTTTGGGGAACTCTGAAGCATCTTTCGGCCTTCCTCCTCAACTTCTTGCAGGGCTCAGTGGCTCAGTCACCTCAAGACCAAGAAGTCCCCACTTACTTTTTTTTGTTTTTTTTTCTCTGTCTCTCTCTCTCTCTCTCGCTCTCTTTCTCCCGTTGCCTGCAAACACCCTAAACCCTGAACCCAAAGAATCCGATAAAACGCTTTTGCTACAACAGTTGAGTACGGAGGTTCCTGAGGTGGGCGCAGCCCTAACTCCCAGGCTGCGCTGCCACTCCACAGACCTCCGGCCTCTGCGCAGTGTCCTTAATAACTTTAGGGTTTAGGGTTTAGGGTCTATTTTTCATTATGTTCTGTTTTATAGTCTTGCAATGTAGTATTCTACATTATAATAGTCCCATATCATGGTGGTAAGATGTCCGAAGACTACTCCGCAGACGTTGGTCGACACAGATCCCCAGAATTCTCCGCTCGTCCTGAAACTAGGTTCACCAGTGTGGGACCCTTTGTCGCCCCATTCTTTCAGGTGAGGTTCGTTTTAGGGCTAGGGTTAGGGTTTATAGGGTTTAGGGTACACCAGTTTCTACGAACTGGTTCCGAGCGCGACAGGCCTGCACTTCCAGATTCGTGACAGCCGGCACAGACCCTTGTCGCGGCGCATTTCTCCGAAAAAGCTCGCTCGATCTTCATCGGGGAATGTGGGGAACCAGGGTTCCCATGATAGGAAAGAGATCCAGGTACCTGATTCCCGAGCCCCTGTTCGCCAAAACCCTAAACCCTGAACGCCTTCAGGGCCCAGTCCCCAAAGACTGCGAAGCTCCGAGGGTCCTAAGCCCAAACTCTTAGATCGTACCTCCGAAGCCCCTAAATGACACCTCCTGAACGCCTGAATCCTGCATTCCCATATTAGAAAAGATTAACGTTGTGAACCTACGCCCTCACTCTAAACCCTGAGGTTCGCAACCCGAAACCCTAAACCCTAAACCCTCAACCCTAAACCCTAAACATCCCTAAGCCCGAATCCCTAAACCTGAAACCTTAACCCCCTAAGGTGGTATCCCTTCTAATTCGAAGCGCCCTCAGGAGGGAGCCTTATTCAGAAGAACTGACGCCCCCCTGTGTCCCCCGCAGTCCAAGCGCTTACGTAGGAATCTTCGGCGACCTACCAAAAAACAATGCTTCGGTTCTTGAGGTCGGGTTTTGGGCACCTAAACACTAACCCCTAAGCCCTTAGCCCTAAACCCTAAACCCTAAATCCTATACCCTCAACCCTAAACCCTCAACGGTCTTAGAGGTTGTTTTCCGCATCCGGGCTTGCAGCGGCACGCGCGGACAACAGCCACCACAGAGCGCAGCGCGCGCCTCGAGAAGCCCTTTGTGCCATGAAGCGACCCTGGGATGCATTTTAAACCGCGTTTTTTCTTTTTTTGGGTTAGGGTTTAGGGTTTAGGGTTTAGGGTTTAGGGTTTAGGGTTTAGGGTTTAGGGTTTAGGGTTTAGGGTTTAGGGTTTAGGGTTTAGGGTTTAGGGTTTAGGGTTTAGGGTTTAGGGTTTAGGGTTAACGGTTTGGGGCTTGCAGTAATTATGGGTCAGGTTTAGGTTCAGGGCTTTATCCAGCAGGTGTACAGGGTTTCTGGTTTGATGCTTGTTGGATCCATTGGGCGCCTAAACCCTAAACCCTAAACCCTAAACCCTAAACCCTAAACCCTAAACCCTAAACCCTAAACCCTAAACCCTAAACCCTAAACCCTAAACCCTACTGAGGACCGGCCACCAGCGCGGCGGGCGCGGCCCTGAAGAAGCCGGCAGGCAAGATGGTCTCCCTGGAGTTCCCGAAGCTTTGGCTGGCGGGTTCAGGGGGTTAGGGTTTAGGGTTTAGGGTTTAGGGTTTAGGGTTTAGGTTTAGGGTTTAGGGTTTAGGGTTTGGGGGTTAGGGGTTAGGGATACTTGAAGGTTCATGGGTAGTTAGAAGTACGTCGGGTGTTAAGACTGGCAGCCATGTGTGTCGCCTTACTTCAGGCACTTAGAACCCTACTTACAACTGCCCTAAACCCTAATCCCTAAACCGTAAACCCTAAACCCTTAACCCTTCAAGTACGGGCTCAGAGGCTTCAGGGTTGAAAGGCGTCTGGGGCAGGGTTGAGGGTTTGGGTTTTGGGGCACTACCCTCCCTCGTGAGCTCTTTGGGATAATTTCAGGAAGGGTTTAGGGTTTAGGATTTAGGGCTAGGGCTTAGGCATGTCTCCAAGCGCTGTGAGGCACTCAAGTGCTGGGGTTGACTTGGAACAAAGTTTCACTGTTCTATTGACCCTAGTCCGAACATAACCCTGTAAACCCATAGAACCTATATTTTTAGTAGGCCCCAGTGAAGATGTTTTAGGGTCTCAGTCTTATGGATCTGATTGGGCTTTAGTTTTTCAGGTCTCTCAAGCCGTACCCACCGAAATCACACCTAAAGCCCTGAGCCCTAAACCCCACCTGTAAAGCCCTTGGAGTCTAAGGAAGGGCTTCATATGGGGCAGCGCCACAGCGGCGTACCAAATCGAGGGTGCAGCGTTCGAGGGTGGGCGCACTGCCTGCCGCGGGGATGGAAGAAGGACAGGCATGTTTAGGGATTAGGGATTAGGGTTTAGGTTTTAGGGTTTAGGGTTTACTCATCAGGGGATAGTGTCCTTCAGGTAAGCCTTCATACCCTCAACACTTAACCCTAAACCTGTAATAAGTCATGCTTGCAAACTCCAAGCCCCGTTCAGCTCTAAACGCCATAGTGTTGTGCGGGTGTACTAGGGGGTACCCCTGTGTGGGAGAATGCCCATATAAACTATGCAACCTGCCCATTCTCATGAACCATGCGCCATATCCCTAAACTCTAAACCCTAAACCCTAAACCCTAAACCCCAAAACCCCAAACCCCAAATCCCAAACCCCAAACCCCAAACCCTAAACCCTAAACCCTAAACTTCATTGGTTCTGCTTTTCAAGGTTAAGGGCGTCGTAGGATCCAAATCCCTAAACCCTAACCCTCTAGGATTTAGGATTTAGGACCCCTAAAACCCCTTAGCTGCAGAAGGCCCAAACAAGACGTATTTAAGACGTAAGGGTCGCAGTCCATCTCAGACTGTCAGGCGTTGTTGTTTTCTTGTTGTTTCGGGTTTAGGATTTAAAGACCCATATTCTTAGGTCAGCTGGATTTCAGCACCCGCCATCACTGGACCACCAAAATGTATACAGATGTATCCACGAGCCGAAGATGGTGAAACCGCAAGATATTATTGCATCCTAAACCCGAAGCCCTTCAACCCTGCAGTTACCCGAAAGCATAAACCCCTGGGCCCTAACCCCTAAAAACACCCCGAACCCTAAAAGCCCCTAAAAGCCCCTGGACGCCCCTAAAAGCCCCTAACCCCTAAACCCCCAAACCCTAACCCCTAAACCCTTGAACCCTAAACCCTAAACCCTAAACCCCAAACCCTAAGCCCCAAACCCTAAACCCCAAACCCTAAACCCTAAACCCCGCCAAGGCATCTGGGACACCTTCTGCGCCCAGGAGGGGAAGGCTGGGCTTGGTTCCTGACTAGGTGGGACTTTACTACAACTTTATCACTTTATAAGCTTAGGGTTCCTCTAATTTCATATTAAGGGAGCTAAAAGTTAAACTTTATCACTTTATAAGTTTAGGTTTCATATTAAGGGAGCTGAACGTTAAACTTTTATTGGGGGGGGGGGGCTAAACAGCAACCAAGCTGATATCTGTGCGGATCCCCAAAAAGGGACCATCATTTTGAGAGCTGACCATATATATATATATATTATATATATATGTAGCTTAAGCTCATGTTTAACACAATATATGTACATATGTATAGTTGTTTGTATACATATGTTTAGATAGATTGCGCATAGATAGGCACGGGAACTTTTTCAAACTAAGGTCCTCTTCATAGTTCTCTCCTCCTTCCACCCCCCCCCCCCCCCTCCAAAGTCTGGTAGAACCCCATTCAAACCCTAAACCCCGCGGTGGGGGCCCTGGGCCATGGGAAATCCAAAGCAGGGAGTCCTGAACCAGGACATCCACGATCATCTGGTTGTTAAGGTGTGGGCCGCAAAGTACCCAGAATAATAGTCCCACACCCGCATTTAGGACAGCATCGCGAATGTGGTCAATGTTGTTGAATATGCACGGAGAGGCACTGACCGCTTACCTCGAAAGCACCAGCCTCGTGAGCTCAACTACTACGAGTTTTGTTGCAGTCTTCACCCGGCTTTCTTTTAAGATTGTCTGAGTCAACAGGCATCCGGCCGAGCCCTCAACCCTGAACCCAAAACCCCGAACCCCAAGCGCCCAAACACCCAAGCACCCAAGGGAGCGATTGCTGCCGACTGTGACGATAAAGCCCTCAATGCCTCAAAGCCTCAACGCCTCAAGCGGCACGTAGAGGGTTCATGGGCGGCTAGAAGTGGGGTTATAAGTGCCTTACTTAAGGTTGCCAGGTATAGGCTACCCTACTTAGAACCCTAAACCCTAAACCCCAAACCCTAAACCCTGACCCCTTCACGGCTGCTGCCTCGCACCGCCCATAAAACCCGAAGCCCTCAGGTGAAGAATGGGGACAATGGCACCACGGCTTGCGATCACTACCACCGCTTCAAAGAAGATGTGAAGCTGATGAAGGCCAGAACATGTTTAGGGTTTAGGCTTTAGGGCTGAGGGTTGAGGGTTTAGGGTTTAGGGCTTCGGCTTTTGGATTTGTAGGGTTTAGGGTTGGCTTGCTGGTTTGTTGTGTGGAATATCGGAGGTAGGTGCACTACTACACTACATCGTGCCTTCAGGGGTGGTATAAACATAGACACCCGCACATGTGCTGGTTTGTTGTGTGGAATATCGGAGGTAGGTGCACTACTACACTACATCGTGCCTTCAGGGGTGGTATAAACATAGACACCCGCACATGTGTATACACACATATATATATGTATGTATATATAAAGGGGGGGAGTTACCTGATGGGGGAATTAGCCACCCCCCCCCCCCCCCCCCCCCCACCCCCTTGCTGCCCTTATTGCAGGGTCATTTCGGGGCTCTGATCTGCTCCTAAATTGGATCACTTTTGAGCCACAGGTTGTAGGGTTAGTTCAAACCTTCACCTTCCCCCCCCCCCCCCTCCACTGAGCCACACACATCACCCGCAACAGCTTGCTCCATGTCCGAGACCTTGTCGCACAGAACTTCCTGCACCTTCAAGCCCAAAAACCCTAAGCCAGAGACCCTAATCCCCAAACTCCGCAACTCAGACTGTAAACCTAAGACTGCCAAAGCCGCGCCAGCCTAAACCACCAAGCCCTAGCCCCCTCTAAGCCTCTCTTTAGAATCCCCCTTTAAAAACAAAGTTACAACCCGAGGCTGTTAAAGAACCTTTTACAGACCCCCCCCTTCTTTCAAGCCCATCTACACCCCAAACCCTCAACCCCACCCGTGTAAAGACGCCGTTTCTAGTGCTCAGCCCTTTTTTTCTCCCCTATCCCCAAACCCTAAACCCAACACCCTTAACCCTTAACCCTTAACCCTAAACCCTAAACCCTAAACCCTAAGCCCTAAACCCCAAACCCTAAACCCTAAACCCTAAACCCCAAAAGGAGCTGAACCTGCCGGCCTACAGATTCTCCATCTCGTGGTCGCGGCTTCTGCCCAAGGGCCGCGGGGAACCCAACCCAGAGGCCCCGCTCTGAGGGTTTCGGGAGGGTTTAGGGTTTAGGGTTTAGGGTTTAGGGTTTAGGGTTTAGGGTTTAGGGTTTAGGGTTTTGGGGGTGTGCATCGGTGGACGCGCAAAGGGTTGGTGTCGTGAGGATTCCGGGATGTTCCGACACTCAAGCGGTTTCCCGATTCCCGCACAGACTCCTTAAAATAGAGCCTCCAGGGTTTAGGGTTTAGGGTGTCAATAAGGGTTTAGGATAGCTTCTTCTTGAAGGTTCGTGCGTGGTTATACCTTGCAATATAAGTTAGGTAACCTACACTCTATCTAAGCTTAAGTAAGGTACGTCTATCTCTACTTATAACTACCTGTGGACCTTCAAGGGCCGTATAACACTAAACCTCAAAGCCTAAACCCTAAATCCTAAACCCTAAACCCTAAACCCAGCAAGTACCCTTACACAGCACTTCGAGAAGCCTCTTTTCATAAAGAACCGGACCCCACCTGGGAACTGCCCTCCCGAAGCTGCCCTCAATAATTGGGTTTAGGATTTGGGGTTTGGTTTAGGGTTTCGGATTTAGGGTTTAGGGTTTAGAGTTTAGGTTCGTTTTGAGAAAGCTTTGCGCTGCCCTGTGCCCCCGGAACTTTGACCTTAACAGAAGTGCACCATCTGGGATTTACTTCAACCATTTTACCCACAATCATAGTATTGCTGTCCTGTATACCCTTTGTTTTCGGAAGTCTTCTCTTCGGGGTACTTCTTTGGGAGGTCCAGGTTGGGGGTACCGAGGCCATCAAGTTCTACAGCAGCTTGCTAGACGAGCTCCACAAGAACAACATCAAGCCTCCAAGCTTCAAGGAGCATTCGCCCAGTCGGCGCAGTCTGCGGGTGTAGGGTTTGGGGCTGGAGCCTCTGCACCCCCACACCCTCGACAGGATGCTTTCTGGACTAGGGTTTAGGGCCTAGGGCTTTTAGGGTCCCGAGGTGAAGCAGCCTCTTGAACTTCCCACAAGCCCCCTTCAAGGGTTAAGAGTTTTCAGTTTTGAGCGCTTATGGTTCATTAGGGCTTAGGGTTAAGGGTTGAGGGGTTCAGCATCTCAAGTCGAAGGATTCCCTAGTCAAGCAGCTGATCATGTGACGTACCCATGGGGTCCCTTAAGATGAGGAGAATAATTTACCCCTACATATGGTTCCCCAAGCTCGCCCACGAATTTGCCCATGAATTGTCGATCCGCGCAGGCTTGCCCACGAATTGTTGACACTCTCCTACGAGGTGTCAACGTTTCGTAGGCAAGCACGAGAATTCGTGGGCCAGCCAGTCACATGTTTGTATGGGCCGGCAACCTGTTTTCGTAGGCGAGCAACAATAGTGCGTGCCCGCGAAAATGTTGCCGATTGCTGCTGCTGCTGCTGGCCATGGGCGTTCTAGGGTCTAGGAAGAACAAAACTCTGATACTCTACACCTTCAAGCCGTTTATGCCCCCTAAACCCCAAAACCAGCAAACCCCAAAATCCTAGAGCCCCTAAAGCCCCCAAAACCCTAAAATCCTAAAACCCTGAAACCCTAAAAACTCTCAAACCCTAAACCCCGAAAATCCTAAGAAGCTCTCAGAACAGAGGCCGTACGCCACCATCTACCACTGGGACCTGCCCCAGTGCCTGGAGGATGAGTACGGGGGTTGGCTCAGCCGGAAGGCGCCCGCAGGGTTTAGGGTTTAGGGTTTAGGGTTTAGGGTTTAGGGTTTAGGGTTTAGGCCTTTAGGGTTTAGGGTTTAGGGTTTAGCCACAGACCTCTCAGAATTGTGACTGCGCCACTGCCCCTGACTTTGCATGCCCCTAACTACGCGGCGAGCTCTGAATGCATCGAAAAGGGAAGTGGATGAGTCTGGAGGTTTCAGGTGTAGGGTCGATGTGGATGGTTCAGATGGCCAGTGCCCGTGTCTCCTTGGGAATCATGTTTGTTTAATCTTTCTTTTCATTTAGAGGGTTTCAGGGTTGGAGGGTTTTGGGATTTGCGATTTGAACCCAAGAGTTCTGAGCATGTGGCTGGTAATTCTGGGCCTACGAGTAGGTAGGCTCTTGGGACATTTTTTACTTTCTCTTATTGGGTTTCAGACAGTCATATTCTCAGGAACAGCGTTTTCAGGGGGTTTTAAGGGCCGTCCTAGCTGGGGGTTGAGGGTTTGAACCCTGGTCCCTAAACCCTAGACCCTTATACCCTAAACTTCAGTTAAACCCAAACCTGAGGGTTTGGGGCCCCTTTCGAACCCCAAACCCTTTAAACCCTAAACCCTAAACCCCAAACCCCAAACCCTAAACCCTAAACCCCAAACCCTAAACCCTAAACTCTAAACCCTAAACCCTTGAGTATGGGGAGGTCGTTGACGATTTCGAGCACTACGCAGCCACGTGCTTCAAATGCTTCGGGGACCGGTGCAAGTCCCGGCCCCAGCTTATCCCAACAGAGCCTGCACTTGGGGTTTAGGGTTTAGGGTTTAGTGTTTAGGGCTTAGGGCTTAGGGTTTAGGGCTAGGATTTAGGGTTGTGGCACACTCCGGCTTTGGCAGGCCAACGGGTCCACGAAAAGACTGGAAATGGGTGCGGGTTTACGACATCGGGGGTACCCTATTGGGGTCCTTATGACAAGGGATCCTACTACTTGGGGTCTATTTTGGGGGTCCCTATTGTCGTAAACCCCTAGAACTCCATACCTCCAGCCCCTACATGTACGAAACCTTTCGTAAGGCCCAAACTCCAGAGCCTCAATCCTAACCCCACCCCCCCCCCCCCCAAAAAAAAAAAAAAAAAGGATAAATAAATAAAAAATTAAAAAACACAAAAGCGGAACCAGTGTACCCCTGAACCCAAAACCCCTAAACCCCGAAACCCTGAGCCTAAACCCCGAAACCCTAAACCCTAAACGTGGAGGGCTTGGATCACTTTCAACGAGCCCTGGTGCTCCACTGTCTTGGGCTACGCCAACGGCGAGATGGCGCCTGGGAAGAAGGACAATGAGGGTTTAGGGTTTAGGGTTAGGGTTTAGGGTTTAGGGCAACCTTGAGCCTTATAAGCCCTGCACTTAGAACAGAGCAGACCCCCGAAAGCCCCACAAGCAGATCGGGATTCCAGCTCTAAACACTTCGCATCAGGGGACTAAAGGAAGGGCCCTTATAAGGGACCTAAAAGGCTATTTAGGGGTCATCTAGGGCCTACTTCGGTACACGGGGACTATATAAACCCCAAACCCCTAAACCCGAAACCCCAAACCCTAAACCCTGAACCCGAAACCCTAAACCCTAAACCCTAAACCTTAAACCCTATACCCCCAAATCGTAAAGCAGGAGAAACCAGAGACGGAGCCCTACATCGCGGCACACCACATCATCCTGAGCCATGCGCGGGCGGTGGCTCTGCTATCGGTGATTACGAAGCCCCTAAAAACTCGAACCCCTAAACCCGAAACATGCTGGACCCTAAGCCCTAAACCCTAAACCCTAAACCCTAAACCCTAAACCCTAAACCCTAAACCCTAAACCCTAAACCCTAAACCCTAAACCCTAAACCCTAAACCCTAAACCCTAAACCCTAAACCCTAAACCCTAAAAACCCTAAACCCTAAACCCTAAACCCTAAACCCTAAACCCTAAACCCTAAACCCTAAACCCTAAACCCTAAACCCTAAACCCTAAACCCTAAACCCTAAACCCTAAACCCTAAACCCTAAACCCTAACCCGAAACCCGAAACCCGAAACCCGAAGCCCGAAACCCGAAACATGAAACATGCTGGCGGCTCAGAGGGGTCGAGGTTTAGTTTAATCAGGATGCCGAGTATGGCCCAAATTATCAGGACGGGACTTTCGCCTCTGATTAAAACCCCACCTTTTAGGGTGGGGTTTAGGGCTGTTCATTACTTCAGAAGTTACGTGAACTTCTGTTGCTCTCATGCCTGTGGCCAACCAGCGGGTTGATTTTGCATCAAGCGTGACCCAACAACACTGTCCACATAATTATGCATATAGTACCTAGGGGAGGGGGGGGGGGAATTCTCATGAATGCACCCCAAAAGTGAGGAAAGCTCTAGGACGCAAGCTTTGAGGGCTGACTATTTATGTCAATGTGAGTTTACGAAAATAGGTGACCCTAAATATAGATCCCCAAATAGCAGGATCCCCTGATAATAAGGACCTCAATAAGGTAATCCCAAATTTCGGAAACGGGGTCGAACAATAACTAATAGCATTCCGTTATGGTCCCTTTGTAACTATACTACAATAGTGCCCCAAGCCCTGTGCGAATGATTAAGGCCCTATAGTGGCTAAAATGCCCTAAACCCTATACCCTAAACCCTAAACCTCATATAGCTATGTTGCCGCTGTGGGCTTGGGGCACAAAGGTGAAGAGATACCGCGAGGAGTTTAAGGCGAAGCAAGGAGGAGTGATCGGCATCACGCTCAACATGGACTGGAGGTGGGGTTTGCTCTGCAGCGTTTAGGGTTTAGGGTTTAGGGCTTAGGGCTGAGGGCTTAGGGTTTAGGGTTTAGGGCGTATACAGGGTTGCTGTAGTCTGCAGTTCCCTTGCTGGTTCCCCTTGGGGTTCTTTTTATTGTTATAAGAACTTTTCCCTTCATGGGTTCAAGAGGATCGTATTCAGGAATTCTTTTCTGGGGGCTCAAGGGGCCAAGCTAGCTTAGGAATTGTGTTTAGTGCTGCTTGTAAAGCAGCTCTTTATCATGTCTAAGGAGTCTAGTGCTTTGCCGCCAAATGGTGCATGGCATCCAATGTCCCGTAACACCAGCACAAAGCCCTAAGCCCTAAGCCCTAGCCCTAAACCCTAAACCCTAAACCCTAAACCCTAAACCCTAAACCCTAAACCCTAAACCCTAAACCCTAAACCAGGGTAAAAAGGGTCCAGATGAAGGTCATTATATAGGCTACCTCAAACCTCCGTATAGCTGCCCATGAGCCTTCAAGTATCTGCGCTTCCTGTGAGGCATCCACTCACAGAGGACGAGGGCGACACTGCGTCAGCCAAGAGCAGAGCTTTTGATAGTTGAGTTTTCTTCTCTTCCGGACATGTATGTATATACAGAAAGTGAGAAATTTCATAGGTGTGTGTGTGTGTGTGTGTGTGTGTATTTGTGTATAGCGAAAGTTTAGAGGTTTAGGGCTTACTTTGCAGGACGACCCTTAGCCCGTAACCTCGGAGATCGCTGGCCCCATCAGCCGCAGCATGTCCCAAAATGGGGCTCGCCCTAAGACACCCCAGAAAACTATGAGCCTTGTTATAGGAACTCCGCGCAAGGACTCCACCCCTGAATCCTCAACCCTAAACCCTAAACCCTAAACCCTAAACCCTAAACCCTAGACCCTAGACCCTAGACCCTAGACCCTAAACCTCAAGCCTTCAAGCCTTAAACCCCACTACGAAAGCCTTCAAGCTCCAAGACCTCCGTGGGCACCGGGAACGCAAAGGTTCAGGGTTCAGGGTTCAGGGTTTAGGGTTTAGGGTTCAGGGTTTAGGGTTTAGGGTTTAGGGTTTAGGGCTTACCCGAATCCCTCAACTCTTGTAAGGACAAGGCCGCGGCGCAGCGGGCTCTCGATTGGCAGCTGGGCTGGTTTGCGGACCCCATCTGGAAGGGCGACTACCCAGAGACTTGGCTTAGGGTTTAGGGTTTAGGTAGGGCTTAGGGTTTAGGGTTTAGGGTTTAGGGTCTAGGGTCTAGGGTCTAGGGTCTAGGGTTTGGGGTTCAGGGTCGTGGGTTTTGGGTTTGGGGTTTAGGTTCCAGGGCTCAGAGCGACTTGTATGGCCCGGCGGCATTGGGGAGCTGCTGAGTAGGTCACCTTTCACCTGTTTGGGTAGTATAAGCCTCCTTTGGGGTTTAGGGTTTAGGGTTTAGGGTTTAGGGCCCCCTTACCTAAACCCTGAACGCAAGAATTCATTCGGGGTTCGGCGAGCCGACGGCGGCTCGTCTAAGCCTGGAGCTTCGGTTTCAGGGTTCAGGGGGGGGGGGTTTCAAGGTTTGGAACTTGGGTGCGCGAGTTAGGGACCCTAAGCTTGAAACCCTAAACCCGTACTAAGCCCCAAGCCCAAGATCTTACCAGTAGGATTTGCGGTTTAGGGTCTTCTGCAACTCAGCGCCCGTTGCCTAGGCGAGCATGCGGAAGCGCTGCGGGGATCGACTACCTTCCTTCTCGGAGGAGGCGAGGGCTCCGTGGACCAAGGCATGTGCCTCAAGTCTTTCGGCTTCGGCACGAATTCAGGTTTGGGGGTTTAGGGTTTAGGGTTTAGGGCTTAGGGTTTAGGGTTTAGGGTTTAGGGCTGGGACATGCTTGGAGTGTGTCTGTGGCTTCAGCTGCATTCTGAGGAGTGCGACCTCCTGTGTCATAGGCGAAGTTGGCCTAACACACCTTGGCGACTTTGCCTGACAGATATACTCCTTATTATATGACCCCACCCGCCGACCTCGGGAGCCAAGGCAACCCAATACCCTGAAACCCAAGTCCTCACTTGAAAGCCCAAAGGCCCCAAGGAAGAACTCCAAGGGCGTTTGGGGTTTGCGGCCTACGGATTTGGGGCCCACCGCGCACAGGAGAAGCAGCTGATCAAGGGCACCTCCGAATTTTTCGGCTTGTGACCGGGCTGTTAGTTGAGGGCTTAGCTAGGGGCTTGCAGGGGCCGTGTGCTTGTGGTGAATCTCGTGCTGGAGTTTCTTACAAGTCGGAGATGCTTGAAGGTTGGCTCTCCAAGCCTGAAGCCCTAAGCGCCGAACTCCGAACCCTAAGGTCATTACGGGCTGGTTCTTCACCTAAATCACCGCGCATACTAAGGAACCACTACTCTACAGCATACGTGGCAGCACCCAAGGCGTGGATGATGTGTTGAGTGGCTGACACTGCCGAGGCCTTTCTTAACTGCCAGCCCTCCTGGGCCTGTGGCAGACCATCCGTAAGCAGAAGTTCTCAACCTCAAGCCAAGGTCCTTAACCCAAAGCCCGACAAGCCCTAAGCCCTGCAGCATGTCGCAGGGGCAGGCCAAGACCGTGTCGATGTGGGGGAACGTGCAAGCCGGCGGCTACTTCGATGACCAGGAGGTGGAGCTTATCGATGACCCACGGCACATCGACTGCAATTCCAGTTTGGAGATTGATGTAGGTCTGGTTTAGGGTTTGTGGGCCTTATACGGGTAAATGAACACTGCGAGGGGGTCAGCCAGCCTGGTATCTAAGCCTGAACACCTACCTCCGAGCATCACCAGTCCTTCAATCTTTTTCCAGTCAGCAGATGTCCCGTGGCCCAGGGCCTGTAGACAAGGATACCCTGGTGACGAAGAACAAGGGATCTACTCACCATTATGATTATTCCCCACAGACATGCAACTCGCCATGCTTAAGCCCTAAATCCTGAACCCCCAATTCCATGATTCCCGGGGCCCTTTGGTGCTCCTTAGGTGGGGGAGATCTGACATGGACTGGGGCGTGGTGCCCTGGGGCCTCAAGCACATGTGCGAGTACATCCAGCAGGAGTACAAGCCCGAAGGACTGTTGGGGTTTAGGGTTTAGGGTTCAAGCTGGGGATAGGGAGGGTTCAGGGTTTAGGGTTTGGGAGGAAGTTGGCATTCAGTCGTCTTGGCGTCGTGATGCGCGCCCGCGCATGCAGCACGATGCGTGAAGGAGGGATCTTAGTGACCGAGAATGGCTGCGCCTGTCCGGATGACGATGTCAACGTCGCGAAATTCGACAGCTTCCGAGTGGAGTTCTACCAAGGCAACTCAATCCCCAAACCCAAGTCCCTGAACCTAAACAGCCAAGCCCCGAAACCCCAACAGTGAAACCCCAACCACCGAACCCCCGAAGCCCCTTTGTGTAGGGTTCAGGGTTTAGGGTTTAGGGTTTAGGGTTTAGGGTTCAGGGTTTAGGGTTTAGGGTTTAGGGTTTAGGGCCACGTGGCATTTTGGAATGATTGCCTGCTGCAGGGTACATCGCCCAGATGCACAAGGCCATTGAAGCCGGAGCAGATGTGCTTTGGACTCTATTGGAAGCGCACAACCCTAAACCCTAAACAGCCCAAAGCCCAGAAGCCTTAACCTAAACCCTGAACCCTGAACCCTAAACCCTAAACCCGAAACCCGAAACCCCAAACCTCATCTAACCGAGGTGCGAGGCTACTTTGCTTGGTCCCTGATGGACAACTTCGAGTGGGCGCTCGGGTGCCCCGGCTGTCTCGGTCAAGTTACATATTGGATCTAGGGCTTAGGTTTCCAAAAGAAAAGGTTCAGAAGTTGGGGGTTCCTATACTAAGGATACAAGTCTGCTCGGGTTATATTCGGGGTACTCCTGTTTTGGAAAATGCCATGTCAATGACTGGTATCCACATTGAACAGAGCGCTCCTGTGGTTGAGAGTGACAAGATGCAATCCAGACTCCGACGCTGCTCTTTATTTGACAGGTACTCAAAGCGCTTCGGAATGGTGCACATCGATTACGAGACGCAGAAGAGGCGGTGGGTTTCATCTTGCACAGAGACAGTGGTTTCGCGTCTGAGTGTGTGAGGGGCATCAGGACTGATACACAGTGTTTCTACAGGATTCGGATGACAACCCTAAACCCTGCAACACTAAACCCCATAAACTCTGAACCATAAACCACCCACAAGAAGCAACACCTTAGCTTGAGACAGGACGCCCAAGCAGTCCGCGCTGCTCATCTCGGAGGTGGCGAAGTCGAACAAGCTGACTCTGCCGGAATCCACTTTGCAGGCCGCCCTTGTAACTTTTCGGGTTTACGGTTCATTGTGGTCGTTGGAAGGGCTTCAGGCAGCCTTGTAGTAGAGAGATGGGTTCATCTCACAACTATGTGGGGCAACTTCGTATGTCCTTCACAGTTAATTACGCTTGCCATTAACACTGCATACAGTGCAGCCTTCCGTTGATTCTTACTTTGCTGTTCAAAACTGAAGCCGGCAGCGACGAGCCCCAATTATCCCGACGCCAGTACCGGGGACCTAGCAGCAGTTTAAGGTTGGCTGCAGTTTAAGGTCGACTGTAAATGCCAAGAGAGCTCACAAAAACCACAAAATGGGTCAGCCTCGCCAGGTTCCGACACCGGCCTATTCAGTGTCTGTACTTTGCTGTAGGGTTCAGGGCTTAGGGTTGACCTCACCCGACACAGGAATCCGACTTCGTGATGATCGAGGAGGGTGCCGGGCGCAAGACGACGAAAGATGCACCTCCCGGTCAGAAGGAGGGCTGAGAGCAGCTTCTGCAGTGGCCTTGAGCCGTTCGGTCGAAGGTTTAGCGTAGTGTTTCGAGGCTAGGCTTTCGGGTTTTTTGGGCTAGAAGCAAGACCAGGCACGTGCTTGCATCGTTTTCATCCACGCAACCATGCTTCTCCAGGCACCCTTGCATGAGACATTGGTAGATTCAGGAGGCTGTTTGGGGGCAAGTATGGCTTGTTGGCGGTCACAGGTCTCACGCCCGAGGTCAAGCGGTGCAGATCTGTTCTTTTGACATGGGTGGCAAGATAAGACGTTTTGTCCTCCAAGATTCCGAGCTCTGCTGAACAGCAGTGCTATAGCTCTAGAAGATGCAAGCTTCTCACCTGACAGAAGCCCTCAGCATTCCAATGCTGAACAGGACCAGTATGTTTTGCCTAAGCAACCAGCTCGACAGCTAGATGTGGTGCGGACGAAACACGAGCCAAGCTGCACCCAGCAACACGACGTGAAACATGGATCCTGGAGTGACCCTTATAGGCCCAGATATGTGGAGCTTCTGCACATTCCACGCTTCTGAACTCTTATAAGCTGGTGCTTTGAGCAGCCTACCTAGGGATGCTGCTGTCGTGACTGTCCCGTGTCGAGCTGTGGCTCAAGATACCCAAGAGCTTGCAACCATTTGTTTAGTCATGGCCAGCACAATCTTCCAGCTGCCGCCTGCGTTTGTAGGTGAGCAGGCTGTGTATGGGCCAAATTATCGCGGAGGCCTCGCGCCTCCAGCGGATCACTGGGCCAAGACCGCCCATCCCATGGCCCCCTGGCCTCCCGGGCCACTCCAGCAGTTCCAGCAGCCACTCCAGCAGTGGTGCTGGGCACCAGCTTCCCCAGCGCCCCCACCCATCATGAGCTATGCCGTCGGGCAGGGGCTGTGCTACCAGCCTGCCCCGGCAACCGCCTGGATACCTTTGAACCAGGCACCATATGCACCCATGCCTCCACCCATATTCTATCCAATGCCATGCCCTCAATACCAGCCGGCAACTCCTGCCTGGACTCCCGCTCCCCAAGCACCCATGCCCATGCCTCCGCCACCACCGCCAGCGCACTTCCCACCACCACTCCCTCCCACGCAAGCGCCCCTGCAGGCACCCGCAGCACCGCCCACGGCACATCCGGCGCCCTCCAAGGAGCCAAGCACGTACAAGCCCCGCTGGGCAGACCTTTCGGAGGAGCCCCCAAAGTGGGATCTCACAGATGTCGCGACCTCCTCCCAGGAGCCCCTTCCCACGCTGCTTCCCCGCCCTCCACGTGGCCCGCAAGGGAAGGGGCGAGGGAAAGGATCAAAAGGTCACGGCAAGGGAAAGGGAACGAGAAAGTGGCGCCAGTAAGGGAAGAGTCTCGGCACAAGCATTCCTGCAGCCCTCTCTGAATGCACTCATGTCGCAGTGTTTTCACTCAGCATGAAGCATGAAGCATGAAGCAGCCATCTCGCGTAAGCTGACGCATTCCAGGACCTTGGCTGAAGCTACGCCAGAAGTCGCGGGCCACGGCGACGGCCCGATGCCTGAGAAGGGACGCAGTTCGAACGAGTCTGAAGTTTGAATCGTAGAAGAGGTGACAAAGCCCTCCCTCCGTCGATTGTTTCATCTGTGGACACTTCGCCTAGCGAAGGACTGCCGTCCGGGCACCCGCCAGAAATTGATGTGTCGCAGTTGTGAGACCCAGCTGATTGCAGCTGCAAGCCATTGCAAGCCCTACCTCCTACCCACACCCTCAAATGACCAGCATTCCTGCACATTGTTTATTTTGGGGCCGCAGTTTCTGGAGTTAGAATCGTAGAAGAGGTGACAAAGCCCTCCCTCCGTCGATTGTTTCATCTGTGGACACTTCGCCTAGCGAAGGACTGCCGTCCGGGCACCCGCCAGAAATTGATGTGTCGCAGTTGTGAGACCCAGCTCATTGCAGCTGCAAGCCATTGCAAGCCCTACCTCCTACCCACACCTCAAATGACTAGCATTCCTGCACATTGTTTATTTTGGGGCCGCAGTTTCTGGAGTTAGAATCGTAGAAGAGGTGACAAAGCCCTCCCTCCGTCGATTGTTTCATCTGTGGACACTTCGCCTAGCGAAGGACTGCCGTCCGGGCACCCTCCAGAAATTGATGTGTCGCAGTTGTGAGACCCAGCTCATTGCAGCTGCAAGCCATTGCAAGCCCTACCTCCTACCCACACAGTCAAATGACCAGCGTTCCTGCACATTGCTTATTTTGGGGCCGCAGTTTCTGGAGTTAGAATCGTAGAAGAGGTGACAAAGCCCTCCCTCCGTCGAATGTGTCATCATGTGGACACTTCGCCTAGCGAAGGACTGCCGTCCGGGCACCCGCCAGAAATTGATGTGTCGCAGTTGTGAGACCCAGCTGATTGTAGCTGCAAGCCATTGCAAGCCCTACCTCCTACCCACACCCTCAAATGACCAGCATTCCTGCACATTGTTTATTTTGGGGCCGCAGTTTCTGGAGTTAGAATCGTAGAAGAGGTGACAAAGCCCTCCCTCCGTCGATTGTTTCATCATGTGGACATTTCGCCTAGCGAAGGACTGCCGTCCGGGCACCCGCCAGAAATTGATGTGTCGCAGTGCTGAGACCCAGCTCATTGCAGCTTCAAGCCATTGCCCTACCTACTCGTACTTACACCCTCAAACCACCCACCCATGCTGGCCTACATTTCCTCTATTTTTTTGGGGGGCCGCAGGCTGTTGGGTCCTCCAACATTTCGCAGTCCCAGTCCCAAAAGAGAGCCCTGACGACTCGCTGTTCACGGGCTCAAGCCCCACAGCTCTTTTCATTGCCACTTGACCAGTGTGTGTCATATCTGCTCATTGCGCCTTGGCCGCATCTCGGTGGGTTTAAGGTAACTTAGGGTTTAGGGTTTTCGGGTTTAGGCCGCAGCTTTCAAACAGTCGCCGGCTGCAGAAACTGGGCAGTGTCTGAGCTGTTCCTGCACAAATGAACCCGGTCCAGTAACAGGAGAGGCAGCATCTGTGGCAGCAGGACGCGGACAGTCGTTTGTTTGCAGGGCGCACGCTTGCGTAACCCTAAATCCGCAACTTTCCCTTGGGACGCTCACCCGTGCTCTTCCAGCCCTCAATTTAGGCCCCCAGGCCCTAAGCCCCCAACGGCCGCCAGGAATTCAGTGGAGAAGCCCTCGCCTCAGAAAAGGATGAGGGTTTAGGGTTTGGAGTTTCGGGTTAAGGGTACGGTTAGGGTTGAGGGTTTAGGGAGCGAGCCCGCAAATGCTCGCGGAGCGGAGTACGAGGTTTGGGGGGCTTGAGGGTCTAGCTTTACGGTTTGTTTCTACACCACATTCAAGCCTATTTTCACACCCCTCCACACCTCTCCACCCCCCCGAAACCCCTGCTAAGCACCAGAAGCCGAAGAGCGGGTGTCGGAACTGAGCTTATGAGGACACCTGTGGGCTCTGTCTTGTATGCATTTGCCTGGCTACCCCGACCAAGACTGCTCTTAAATTCCAAAGCGCCCTTGAGCCTGAAAGGCCTGAGTGCAACGGCCCATGAAGCTTCAAGTATCCCTTGAGTGAGCTCCCATTTCTTTCTGAAGGTTCAACTTATAACATGGGTTGGGTTGCCTGACTTAAATCTCTTGAAATCTTGAAAGTACATGAAGTACCCATGAACCTAAGTAGGGCTACCATCATTAATCATTTTTTGTAATATCGGTTGCCTTATAACATTTGTAGCTACCCATGAACCTTCAAGTATCCCATGAGTGAGCTCCAATCTTTGTCCTAGGCCAACGCCACCGAGCTAACGCCACCGAGCTGCCATTGCCTGATGAGTGCTTGTTTTGCCTCAGAAGCAAGATCATGCACTTGTTCTTTCTTGCATACGCGTGCGCGCACTACGGATTTGTTTTTTGACGATGGGTGGCAAGATACGACGTTCTGTCCTTCAAGATTCCGAGCTCTGCTGAACAGCAGTCTTATAGCTCTGCAAAGCTGCAAGCTTCTCACCTGACAGAAGCCCTCAGCATTCCAATGCTGAACAGGAGCATTCCAATGCTGAACAGGGCCTACTAGGTTTTGCCTAAGCAACCAGCTCGACAGCTCGATGTGGTGTGGACGGAACGGTGCGAAGTCTGGATCATTGAGTGCCAAGATCTGTGGAGATTCTAGGCATTCTACCCCTTCTGAACTCCTATCAGCCCTAAACCCATTTCGGGAATGCCTGTAGGGGGTCCTGCTGTCGTGACTGTCCTGTGTCGAGCTGTGGCTCAAAGATGCGCAACAGCGTGTGTTTTGTGTCACCATCCTTCGGCATGTCAAGCACGATTTCTTCTAGCTGCCTGCCACCTGCCTTTGTAGGTGATCTAGGCTGTTTATGGCCTTCAGTATCGCGGAGGCCTCGCGCCTCCAGCTGGAGGCGCGAGGACTCCGCGAGATTGTGGGCCATACACAGCCTGGATCACTTTCAACGCGGCCTGGTGCTCCACTGTCTTGGGGCTACGCCAACGGCGAGGTGGCACTTCGGAACAACCAAAGTTTCGGGTTTAGGATTTAGGGTTCAGGGTTGAGGGGGCTTGAGTGGTTTCTTTCAGGTCTTCGAGTCCAAGTTGCTCAATCAACCCCACACACTGACGACTCCTTGATGAGTTTGGGTTAAGAAGGGACTCCTCTACATAACCCGTATATGTCGTATATAGTCCCTATATACCTAAGTAGCGCCTACATGGTGATTTCTCTACATTATGGTCCTCTTTGGGGGTCCTCAGGAACCCCCCCCTTATTTAGGGTACCCAAAAAGGGACCAAACTCATCGAGAACTAGCCACACATACGCCTGGGGTCCCTTGTAAGGGTCCTTCTGCCTTAGTCCCTGGATTGGGGACTGAGATGAGGTGCAGCACCGCTTGGGGCATTGGGCAACACAGCTTAGAGTTTAGGGGTTTTTCAAGGGGTTGGTTCAGCGTAAAGACAACGTCGAACCGTGCAGGTCAAGCGGATTAGGTTATAAGCCCTATAGGCCTTAAGGCCAGGGATCGGAGCAAGCCAGATGGGCGTAGTGAAAAACGAATCAGACCCCCGAAGGCCCCACAAGCAAATCGGGATCCAAGCTCTCGAAGCCTCCGTAAGTAAGGAGAAGCCAGAGACGGAGCCCTACATCGCGGCACACCACATCATCCGGAGCCACGCGCGGGCGGTGGCCGTGCTGTCAGGGATGTGTTTGAGGTACCTCCTGACCCCTCAAGCCTAAACTCCAAGCCCGTACTTAGTTTGGGGCTCAGAGTAGGGTCTTGTAGTCTCCCAAAAGATCAGGACGGGACTTTCGCATTGAAAACCCTACTTTTAGAGCAAGTAGACTCCAATGTTGCGCTGCAGCTCCTTTTTTTCTGCTAAGAGTGGGGTTTCGGGGTGTACAGACTCGGAGCATGGTCGCGTTAACTACTTCAGAAGTTACGTCAACTTCCGTTTCTCATGCCTATGGCCAACTAGCTGGTTGACAAAGGTAACAAGGGCGGCAGAAGTACACTTATCAAACTTTCGGCATTTCTGTGATGTCTCATACAAGGATCCCCTGTAGTTGAAGATACCTCGCATGAATGCCCAGACTTGGTGCACAGTTTAGGACGCAAGGTTTGTTTAGGCTGACTCTATACGAAGTAGGGTGTATATTTCTTGTACCCCCAAAGGACATCCAATATATACACTCACCAATATTAAAAAGGAACCTTATATACACTCACCAATAACAGTAATTTACAACCTAAAACCTAGAACCTAAACCCTAAACCCTAACCCTAAACCCTAAACCCTAAACCCTAAACCCTAAACCCTAAACCCTAAACCCTAAACCCGCATATAGCTAGTGTGTCGCTGTGGGCTTCGGGAACGAAGGTGACGAGATACCGCGGCGAGTTGAAGGCGAAGCAGGGCGAAGAGGTCGGCGTCACACTCGACATGGACTGGAGGTAGCTTGCTCTGCAGGGTTTAGGGTTTCGGGTTGCTGTAGTCTGTAGTTCCCTTACTGGGTAGCTCCTGAGGATGTTTCACTGTGCCCTTGCTTGGCTTAAGAGGATCATATTCCCGTTGCATTTTTTCGGAGGGTTTCTGGGGCCAACCTGGCTTAGGAATTGTGTCTTCTGCTCGCAGAAGCCCAATGGAGCATGCAATGCAACTTTTATCATGTCTAAGGAGAGTCTTCGTGCTTTGCCGCAAAAAATGGTGCATGGCGTCCAACATCCCGGAATCCGGAACACCAGCATAAAGCCCAAAACCCGAACCCCTAAACCGTAAACCCTCGATAAACCCTCACTCCTTGGCCCTACACTTAGGAATCCGACTTCGTGATGATCGAGGAGGGTGCCGGGCGCAAGACGACGAAAGATGCACCCGTCAGAAGAAGGGCTGAGAGCAGCTTCTGCGGTGGCCTATAGGGCGTTCGGTCTAGGGTTTAGTAGTGTTGAGTTTTTAGGCCTTAGCTCTTTTGGGCTAGGAGCAAGACCAGGCACGTGCTTGCATAGTTTTCATCCACGCAACCATGCTTGTCCATGCAACCTTGCATGAGACATTGGTAGATGCGGGAGGCAGTTTTTGCAAGTATGGCTTGTTGGCGGTCACATGTATCACGCCCGAGGTCAAACAGACCTGTTCTTTTGACATGGGTGGCGAGATAAGATGTTTTGTCCTCCAAGATTCCGAGCTCTGCTGAACAGCAGTGCTATGGCTCTACGAAGCTGCAAGCTTCTCACCTGACAGAAGCCCTCAGCATTTCCAGTGCTGAACAGGACCAGTAGGTTTTGCCTAAGCAACCAGCTCGACCGCTCGATGTGGCGTGGACGAAACACGAGCCAAGCTGCACCCAGCTGCACGGTGTGATGTCTGGATCATTGAGTGACCCTTATAGGCCCAGATATGTGGAGCTTCTGCACATTCCACGCTTCTGAACTCTCGTAAGCTGGTGTCACTTTGAGCAGCCTACGTAGGGACGCTGCTGTCGTAACTGTCCCGTGTCGAGCTGTGGCTCAAGATATCCAACAGCTTGTGACGTGCTTGACCATCATTTGCCATGGCCACCACGATGGTCCAGCATCGCGGAGGCCTCGCGCCTCCAGCGGATCATTGGGCCAAGACCGCCCTCGGCGCCCTGGCCGCCCGGGCCACTCCAGCAGGGCCCCTCCAGCAAGGGCCACTCCAGCAAGGGCCACTCCAGCAGGGGGCCACTCCAGCAGTGGTACTGGGCACCAGCTTCCCGAGCTATGCCGTTAACCGCCTGGATGCCTGTGAACCAGGCACCCTATGCACCCATGCCTCCACCCATATTCTATCCAATGCCATGCCCTCAAAACCAGCCGGCAACTCCTGCCTGGACTCCCGCTCCCCAAGCAGCGATGCCAATACCTCCGCCACCGCCACCAGCGCACTTCCCAGCACCACTCCCTCCCGTGCAAGCGCCTTTGCAGGCACCCGAAGCACCGCCCACGGCACATCCAGCATCCTCAAAGGAGCAAAACACACACAAGCCCCGGTGGGCAGACTTGTCGGAGGGGGCTCCTCCGATAAGTCTGCCCAGCGGGGCTTCTGTGTGCTTTGCTCGCTGTTCACGGGCTCAAGCCCCTCAGCTTTTTTCACCGCGGTCTGACCAGTGCCGGCCACATTTGCTTTATTGCACCTTGGCCGCATCTCGGCGGGTTTTGGGTTTGGGGCTTCGGGTTTAGGGTTGAGGGCAAGCCGCAACTGAAAACAATCGCCTGCTGCATCCTGCTGCAAAAACTAAGCAGCATACGAAGTCGGTATTAAGTGCGTCGCTATTTGTTCTACCGCGGACAGTCGTTTGTTGGCAGGGCGCACGCTCGCCAGCAGTTGCGCAACCCTCAATCCGCAACTCCCTTAGGGCGTTCACCCGTGCTCTTCAAGCCCCCCAACTAGGCCCGCCAGGCCCCAAGCCCCCAACTGCCGCCAGGAATCCAGTGGAGAAGCCCTCGCCTCAGAAAAGCATGAGGGTTTTGGGTTTGGAGTTTCGGATTACGGGCTTCGGTTGAGGGTTTCGGGAGCGAACGAGCGCCTTCAGGAGGGTTTGAGTTTAGGGCAACCCTTTTTTGGTGGGTCTAGCATTACGGGTTTGTTTCTACAACACATTCATCCCTGTTTCTACACCCCTACACCCCTCCACCTCCCCCCCTCCCCGACCCCTACTAAGCACCAGCAGTACGCGGCAGCTTCATGGACCCTAAACCCTAAACCCTAAACCCCGAAACCCTAAACCCTAAACCCTAAAACCTCAGCCGAAGTTTGATGGGAGGGCACCGGGCTCGGGCCGTTCGGTTTGAGGGGAGCGGCCTCGCAACCCTGCAGGTTCGACTTGTAGAAGAGGGACTCGACTTCCAGCTTGGGGCGTCTTCAAGACCGAAACACTAAGTCGAAAAAGGCCGGGTTCGGAACTAAGCTTGTGAATGGCACTTGTAGACCTGTCTTGTAGGCGCCTGGCCACCCTGACCAAAACTCCTCTCAAATTCCAAAGCGCCCTTGCGCCTAAAGGCCTGCGAGGTTTCGCGGTCGAGGTTCAACGCTCATCCGAACAGAACTGATCAAACCCACGATGAAGGGTTTTCAAGACTTCTTTCCCCTGCAACGAACCGTGAACCTGCAAGTATCCTTTGAGTGAGCTCCCATTTCTCACTAGAAGGTTCATTTTGTCATACAAGTTGGGTTGCCTGATTTATATCTCTAGTAGGTACCCATGAACCTAGGTAGGGTTCTAAGTACCTTTATTAAATTGATAGTACAGGTTGCCTTAGTTATAACATGTGTAGCTACCCATGAAACCTCAAGTATCCCAATCTTTGTCCGAGGCCAGATAGCGGCGCCGAGCTGCCATTGCCTGATGAGTGCTTGAAGTTGCCTCAGAAGTAAGATCATACACTCGCTTCAAAAATTCTCATCTACACACACACACACAAACGCACGCGGACACCTTACCCGAGGTCCAACAATGCAGATCTGTTCTGTTGACGATGGGTGGCAAGATAAGACGTTTTGTCCTCCAAGATTCCGAGCTCTGCTGCGAGCTCTGCTGAACGGCAGTGCTATAGCTCGACAAAGCTGCAAGCTTCTCACCTGACAGAAGCCCTCAGCATTTCCAGTGCTGAACAGGACCACTACGTTTTGCCTAAGCAGCCAGCTCGACCGCTCGATGTGGTGCGGACGAAACACGAGCCAAGCTGCACCCAGCTGCACGGTGTGATGTCTGGATCATTGAGTGACCCTTATAGGCCCAGATATGTGGAGCTTCTGCACATTCCACGCTTCTGAACTCTCTTACAGGCTAGTGTCACTTCGTGACTGTCCCGTGTCGAGCTGTGGCTCAAGACATCCAACAACTCGTGACGTGCTTGACCATTTATTTAGTCATGGCCACAACCATCGTTCAGCTGCCGCCTGCGTTTGTAGGTGAGCAGGCTGTTTATGGGCCAAACTATCGCGGAGGCCTCGCGCCTCCAGCGGATCACTGGGCCAAGACCGCCCATCCCATGGCCCCCTGGCCGCCCGGGCCACTCCAGCAGTTCCAGCAGTGGCCACTCCAGCAGTGTTACTGGGCGCCAGCTTCCCCAGTGCCCCCACCCATAATGAGCTATGCCGTTGGGCAGGGGCTGTGCTACCAGCCTGCCCCGGCAACCGCCTGGATGCCTGTGAACCAGGCACCGTATGCACCCATGCCTCCACCCATATTCTATCCAATGCCATGCCCTCAATACCAGCCGGCAACTCCTGCCTGGACTCCCGCTCCCCAAGCACCCATGCCCATGCCTCCGCCACCACCACCAGCGCACTTCCCACCACCACTCCCTCCCATGCAAGCGCCCTTGCAGGCTCCTGAAGCACCGCCCACGGCACATCCGGCGCCCTCCAAGGAGCCAAGCACGCACAAGCCCCGCTGGGCAGACCTTTCGGAGGAGCCCCCAAAGTGCGATATCACAGATGTCGCGACCTCCTCCCAGGAGCCCCTTCCCACGCTGCTTCCCCGCCCTCCACGTGGCCCGCAAGGGAAGGGGCGAGGGAAAGGATCAAAAGGTCACGGCAAGGGAAAGGGAACGAGAAAGTGGCGCCAGTAAGGGAGGAGTCTCGGCGCAAGCATTCCTGCAGGCCTCTCTGAATGCACTCATGTCGCAGTGTTTTCACTCAGCATGAAGCATGAAGCATGAAGCAGCCATCTTGCGTAAGCTGACGCATTCCAGGACCTTGGCTGAAGCTACGCCAGAAGTCGCGGGCCACGGCGACGGCCCGATGCCTGAGAAGGGACGCAGTTCGAACGAGTCTGAAGTTTGAATCGTAGAAGAGGTGACAAAGCCCTCCCTCCGTCGATTGTTTCATCTGTGGACACTTCGCCTAGCGAAGGACTGCCGTCCGGGCACCCGCCAGAAATTGATGTGTCGCAGTTGTGAGACCCAGCTCATTGCAGCTGCAAGCCATTGCAAGCCCTGCCTCCTACCCACATAGTCAAATGACCAGCGTTCCTGCACATTGCTTATTTTGGGGCCGCAGTTTCTGGAGCTAGAATCGTAGAAGAGGTGACAAAGCCCTCCCTCCGTCGATTGTTTCATCTGTGGACACTTCGCCTAGCGAAGGACTGCCGTCCGGGCACCCGCCAGAAATTGATGTGTCGCAGTTGTGAGACCCAGCTCATTGCAGCTGCAAGCCATTGCAAGCCCTGCCTCCTACCCACATAGTCAAATGACCAGCGTTCCTGCACATTGCTTATTTTGGGGCCGCAGTTTCTGGAGTTAGAATCGTAGAAGAGGTGACAAAGCCCTCCCTCCGTCGAATGTGTCATCATGTGGACACTTCGCCTAGCGAAGGACTGCCGTCCGGGCACCCGCCAGAAATTGATGTGTCGCAGTTGTGAGACCCAGCTGATTGTAGCTGCAAGCCATTGCAAGCCCTACCTCCTACCCACACCCTCAAATGACCAGCATTCCTGCACATTGTTTATTTTGGGGCCGCAGTTTCTGGAGTTAGAATCGTAGAAGAGGTGACAAAGCCCTCCCTCCGTCGATTGTCTCATCATGCATGAGGACACTTCGCCTAGCGAAGGACTGCCGTCCGGGCACCCGCCAGAAATTGATGTGTCGCAGTGCTGAGAACCCAGCTCATTGCAGCTGCAAGCCATTGCCCTACCTACTCGTACTTACACCCTCAAACCACCCATGCTGGCCTACATTTCCTCTATTTTTTTTGGGGCCGCAGGCTGTCGTTCCGTGTGATCGTGAGGCTCAGGCATCATGGCGCTGGGTCCTCCGGAGGGGTTCGCAGTCCCAGTCCCAAGAAAGAGCCCTGACGACTCGCTGTTCACGGGCTCAAGCCCCACAGCTCTTTTCATTGCCACCTGACCAGTGTGCCATATCTGCTCATTGCACCTTGGCCGCATCTCGGTGGGTTTAAGGTAGCTTAGGATGTAGGGTTTTCGGGTTTAGGGCAAGCCACAGCTTTCAAACAGTCGCCGGCTGCAGAAGCTGGGCAGTGTCCTTTGTTGAGCTGTTCCTGCACAAATGAACCCGGTCCAGTAGCAGGAGAGGCAGCATCTGTGGCAGTAGGACGCGGACAGTCGTTTGTTTGCAGGGCGCACACTTGCCAGCCGTTGCGTAACCCTAAATCCGCAACTTTCCCTTGAAACGCTCACCCGTGCTCTTCCAGCCCTCAATCTAGGCCCCCAGGCCCTAAGCCCCCAACAGCCGCCAGGAATTCAGTGGAGAAGCCCTCGCCTCAGAAAAGGATGAGGGTTTAGGGTTTGGAGTTTCGGGTTAAGGGTACGGTTAGGGTTGAGGGTTTAGGGAGCGTGCCCGCAAATGCTCGCGGAGCGGAGTACAAGGTTTGGGGGGCTTGAGGGTCTAGCTTTACAGTTTGTTTCTACACCACAGTCAACCCTATTTCCACACCCCTCCACACCTCTCCACACCCCGAAACCCGTACGAAGCACCAGAAGTCGAAGAGCGGGTGTCGGAACTGAGCTTGTGAGGACACCTGGGCGCTCTGTCTTGTATGTATGTGCCTGGCTGCCCGGACCAAGACTCCTCTTAAATTCCACAGCGACCTTGAGCCAAAAGTCCTGAGGGGTTTCGCGGTCGAGGTTCAACGCGACCCGGGAAGCTTCAAGTATCCCTTGAGTGAGAGCTCCCATTTCTTTCTACAGGTTCCATTCGGAATCTAGGTTGGGTTGCTTAACTTAGGTCTCTTATAGCATTCGTAGCTTCCCATGAACCTTCAAGTATCCCCTGAGTGAGCTCCAATCTTTGCCCGAGGCCAGATCGCGGCGCCGAGCTGCCATTGCATGACTCAAAAGCAGCAAGCAACAAGCTTCTCACCTGACAGAAGCCCTCAGCATTCCAATGCATGTTCTTTCTGAGCAACCAGCTCGACAGCTCGATGTGGTGCTGACGAAGCACGAGCCAAGTTGCAGCTGCACGCTGCGATGTCTGGATAATCGAGTGACCCTTATAGGCCCAGATATGTGGAGCTTCTACACATTCCACCCTTCGGATCTCTTATCAGCCCTGAACCCGTTTAGGAATGCCCGTATTTGTAGCATGTGTCACTTCGAGCAGCCCACGCACAGGTGTGACTGGGGATGCTGCTGTCACGTGACTGTCCCGTGTCGATCTGTGGCTCAAGATATCCAGCAGCTTGTGACGTGTTTAACCATTCATTTTGTCATGGCCAGCACAATCTTCCAGCTGCCACCTGCGTTTGTAGGTGAGCAGGCTGTGTATGGCACTGACTATCGTGGAGGCCTTGCGCCTCCAGCGGATCACTGGGCCAAGACCGCCCACCCCAGGGCACCCTGGCCCCCCGGGCCGCTCCAGCAGTTCCAGCCACTCCAGCAGTGGTGCTGGGCACCAGCTTCCCCAGTGCCCCCACCCATCATGAGCTATGCCGTTGGGCAGGGGCTGTGCTACCAGCCTGCCCCGGCAACCGCCTGGATACCTTTGAACCAGGCACCATATGAACCCGTGCCTCCACAGATGTTCTTTCACATGCCATGCCCTCAATACCAGCCGGCAACTCCTGCATGGACTCCCGCTCCCCAAGCCCCATGCCCATGCCTCCGCCACCACCGCCAGCGCACTTCCCACCACCACTCCCTCCCACGCAAGCGCCCTTGCAGGCACCCGAAGCACCGCCCACGGCACATCCGGCGCCCTCCAAGGAGCCAAGCGCACACAAGCCCCGCTGGGCAGACCTGTCCGAGGAGCCCCCAAAGTGGGATCTCACAGATGTCGCGACCTCCTCCCAGGAGCCCCTTCCCACGCTGCTTCCCCGCCCTCCACGTGGCCCGCAAGGGAAGGGGCGAGGGAAAGGATCAAAAGGTCACGGCAAGGGAAAGGGAACGAAAAAGCGGCGCCAGTAAGGGAAGAGTCTCGGCGCAAGCATTCCTGCCGGCCTCTCCGAATGCACTCATGTCGCAGTGTTTTCACTGAGCATGAAGCATGAAGCAGCCATCTTGCGTAAGCTGACGCAATTCCAGGACCTTGGCTGAAGCTACGCCAGAAGTCGCGGGCCACGGCGACGGCCCGATGCCTGAGAAGGGACGCAGTTCGAACGAGTCTGAAGTTAGAATCGTAGAAGAGGTGACAAAGCCCTCCCTCCGTCGATTGTTTCATCTGTGGACACTTCGCCTAGCGAAGGACTGCCGTCCGGGCACCCGCCAGAAATTGATGTGTCGCAGTTGTGAGACCCAGCTCATTGCAGCTGCAAGCCATTTCAAGCCCTACCTCCTACCTACACCCTCAAATGACCCACCCTGGCCTGCACATTGTTTATTTTGGGGCCGCAGTTTCTGGAGTTAGAATCGTAGAAGAGGTGACAAAGCCCTCCCTCCGTCGATTGTTTCATCTGTGGACACTTCGCCTAGCGAAGGACTGCCGTCCGGCACTCGCCAGAAATGGATGTGTCGCAGTTGTGAGACCCAGCTCATTGCAGCTGCGAGCCATTGCAGGCCCTACTCGTAGCGACGAGTAACTAGTACACCCTCAAAGCTACCCACGCTGGCCTACATAGCCATCATACCCTTCATGTTGCATACTTCTCACCCGGTTATCGAAGTTCGGTTTGCAGTCATAGGTCTCCGAAATCGCTGTGGCACCCTGCAAAACGGGGATCCCAGTCCCAAAGAAAGAGCCCTGACGCCTCGCTGTTCACGGGCCCAAGCCCTCAGCTTTTCTCACCGCGATCTGACCAGTTTTGTGCCGCATTTGCGTTATTGCGCCTTGGCCGCATCTCGGCGGGTTTGGGGTTCAGGGTTTAGGGTTTGGGGTTTGGGGTTTAGGGTTTAAGGCAAGCCACAGCTGAAGACAGTCGCCTGCTGCAGAAACTAGGCAGTGCCTTTGTTTCGAGCTGTTCCTGCGCCGATGGACTCTTCCAGTAGCAGCAGAAGCAGCATCTGTGGCCACAGAATGCCAATGCGGTCTTAAGTGCGTTGATATTTGTTATCGTTGGTTTGCACAGGGCGCGCGCGCGCGCGCGCGCGCGCCCGCCAACAGTTGTGCAACCCTAAGTCCGCAACTATTCCCTTATAGGACGCTCACCCGCACCCTTCCAGACCCTAGCCCCCACACCTTCCAAACCCGAAACCCTAAACCCGGTAAACCCTGTAAACCCTAAACCCTACTGAACCGATAAGCCGAAACCCCGACCCGCACTGTAACCCCTCAATCCAGACCCCCAGGCCCCAAGCCCCCCAACTCCCGCCAGGAATTCACTGGAGAAGCCCTCGCCTCAGGAAAAGATGAGGGTTGAGGGTTTGGAGTTTCGGGTAAGGGCTAGGGTTGAGGGTTTAGGGGACGAGCCGCAAAAGCTGGCAGAGGGGAGCATACACCCATGTCCCCCAAGTCCCTATGTACTTGAAAAGCCCCCTAAATAACCCTTAAGGTATTATAAGTGTCCCTCCTTTAGTCCTTTGAATAGTGGAGGGAAACCCTTTTTGGGGGCCGAGCTTCGTGGTTTTTTTCTCCACCACATTCAACCCTGTTTCCACACCCCTTCACGCCCCCCCCCCCACCAAACCCCGACTAAGCACCAGCAGTACACCTCAGCCTCAAGGACCCAAACCCAGCCGAAGTTTGAAGGGAGGGCGCCTGGTTCGGGCTGTGGGTCTGGGGCTTTGGGTTTGAGGGGGTGGCCTCGCCACCCTGAAGGTTCGATTCATAATGTATGGACTCGATTTCTAGATTGGGGCGTCTTCAAGACCAAAGTACTAAATCGAAGATCGGGTTATTTGCCTGCGTACCGTTGCCTTGCTTATCACATGTGTAGCTACCCATGAACCTTCAAGTATCCCTTTGACTAAGCTCCAATCTTGGTCCGAGGCCAGATAGTGGCGACGAGCTGCCATTGCCTGATGAGTGCCATTGACGCTGCCTCAGAAGTAAGATCATGCTCTTGTTTTCAGAATTCGTCATCCACACACACGGACATCTGACCCACGCAGCCCCGCAAGAGACACATGGCTTGTTGGCGGTCACAGGGTATCACCGCCCGGGGGTCACAGGTATCACCGCCCGTGGTCAAACAATACAGATCGGTTCTTCTGACATGGGTGGCAAGACAAGACGTCTTGTCCTCCAAGCTGAACAGCAGTGCTACAGCTCTGCAAGCTGCAAGCTTCTCACCTGACAGAAGCCCTCAGTATGCCGATGCTGAACATGACCTGCTAGAGCCAAGGTGCGCCAGCTATCCACCCGTCTGAACTCCTATCAGCCCTGAACCCTTTTTAGGAATGCCCGTACTTGAAGCTGGTGTCACTTTGAGCAGCCACCGAAGGGATGCTGCTGTCGTGACTGTCCCTTGTCGAGCTGTGGCTCAAGATATCCAAGAGCTTGTGACCATTTGTTTAGTCATGGCCAGCACAATCTTCCAGCTGCCGCCTGCGTTTGTAGGTGAGCAGGCTGTGTATGGGCCAAATTATCGCGGAGGCCTCGCGCCTCCAGCGGATCACTGGGCCAAGACCGCCCACCCCAGGGCACCCTGGCCCCCCGGGCCACTCCAGCAGTTCCAGCCACTCCAGCAGTGGTGCTGGGCACCAGCTTCCCCAGCGCCCCCACCCATAATGAGCTATGCCGTTGGGCAGGGGCTGTGCTACCAGCCTGCCCCGGCAACCGCCTGGATGCCTGTGAACCAGGCACCCTATGCACCCGTGCCTCCACCCATATTCTATGCAATGCCATGCCCTCAATACCAGCCGGCAACTCCAACTCCTGCCTGGACTCCCGCTCCCGAAGCACCCATGCCCATGCCTCCGCCACCACCACCAGCGCACTTCCCACCACCACTCCCTCCCATGCAAGCGCCCTTGCAGGCTCCCGAAGCACTGCCAACGGCACATCCGGCGCCCTCCAAGGAGCCAAGCACGCACAAGCCCCGCTGGGCAGACCTGTCAGAGGAGCCCCCAAAGTGGGATACCACAGATGTCGCGACCTCGTCCCAGGAGCCCCTTCCCACGCTGCTTCCCCGCCCTCCACGTGGCCCGCAAGGGAAGGGGCGAGGGAAAGGATCAAAAGGTCACGGCAAGGGAAAGGGAACGAGAAAGTGGCGCCAGTAAGGGAAGAGTCTCGGCACAAGCATTCCTGCAGGCCTCTCTGAATGCACTCATGTCGCAGTGTTTTCACTCAGCATGAAGCATGAAGCATGAAGCAGCCATCTTGCGTAAGCTGACGCATTCCAGGACCTTGGCTGAAGCTACGCCAGAAGTCGCGGGCCACGGCGACGGCCCGATGCCTGAGAAGGGACGCAGTTCGAACGAGTCTGAAGTTAGAATCGTAGAAGAGGTGACAAAGCCCTCCCTCCGTCGATTGTTTCATCTGTGGACACTTCGCCTAGCGAAGGACTGCCGTCCGGGCACCCGCCAGAAATTGATGTGTCGCAGTTGTGAGACCCAGCTGATTGCAGCTGCAAGCCATTGCAAGCCCTACCTCCTACCCACACCCTCAAATGACCAGCATTCCTGCACATTGTTTATTTTGGGGCCGCAGTTTCTGGAGTTAGAATCGTAGAAGAGGTGACAAAGCCCTCCCTCCGTCGATTGTTTCATCTGTGGACACTTCGCCTAGCGAAGGACTGCCGTCCGGGCACCCGCCAGAAATTGATGTGTCGCAGTTGTGAGACCCAGCTCATTGCAGCTGCAGCCATTGCAAGCCCTACCTCCTACCCACACAGTCAAATGACCAGTGTTCCTGCACATTGCTTATTTTGTGGCCGCAGTTTCTGGAGTTAGAATCGTAGAAGAGGTGACAAAGCCCTCCCTCCGTCGAATGTGTCATCATGTGGACACTTCGCCTAGCGAAGGACTGCCGTCCGGGCACCCGCCAGAAATTGATGTGTCGCAGTTGTGAGACCCAGCTGATTGCAGCTGCAAGCCATTGCAAGCCCTACCTCCTACCCACACCCTCAAATGACCAGCATTCCTGCACATTGTTTATTTTGGGGCCGCAGTTTCTGGAGTTAGAATCGTAGAAGAGGTGACAAAGCCCTCCCTCCGTCGATTGTCTCATCATGTGGACACTTCGCCTAGCGAAGGACTGCCGTCCGGGCACCCGCCAGAAATTGATGTGTCGCAGTGCTGAGACCCAGCTCATTGCAGCTTCAAGCCATTGCCCTACCTACTCGTACTTACACCCTCAAACCACCCATGCTGGCCTACATTTCCTCTATTTTTTTTGGGGCCGCAGGCTGTTGGGTCCTCCGGAGGGGTTCGCAGTCCCAGTCCCAAGAAAGAGCCCTGACGACTCGCTGTTCACGGGCTCAAGCCCCACAGCTCTTTTCATTGCCACCTGACCAGTGTGCCATATCTGCTCATTGCACCTTGGCCGCATCTCGGTGGGTTTAAGGTAGCTTAGGATGTAGGGTTTTCGGGTTTAGGGCAAGCCACAGCTTTCAAACAGTCGCCGGCTGCAGAAGCTGGGCAGTGTCCTTTGTTGAGCTGTTCCTGCACAAATGAACCCGGTCCAGTAGCAGGAGAGGCAGCATCTGTGGCAGTAGGACGCGGACAGTCGTTTGTTTGCAGGGCGCACACTTGCCAGCCGTTGCGTAACCCTAAATCCGCAACTTTCCCTTGGGACGCTCACCCGTGCTCTTCCAGCCCTCAATCTAGGCCCCCAGGCCCTAAGCCCCCAACGGCAGCCAGGAATTCAGTGGAGAAGCCCTCGCCTCAGAAAAGGATGAGGGTTTAGGGTTTGGAGTTTCGGGTTAAGGGTACGGTTAGGGTTGAGGGTTTAGGGAGCGAGCCCGCAAATGCTCGCGGAGCGGAGTACAAGGTTTGGGGGGCTTGAGGGTCTAGCTTTACGGTTTGTTTCTACACCACATTCAAGCCTATTTCCACACCCCTCCACACCTCTCCACCCCCCCAAACCCCTGCTAAGCACCAGAAGCCGAAGAGCGGGTGTCGGAAGTAAGCTTATGAGGACACCTGTGGGCTCTGTCTTGTATGCATTTGCCTGGCTACCCCAAGACTGCTCTTAAATTCCAAAGCGCGCCCTTGAGCCTGAAGGCCTGAGTGCAACGGCCCATGAAGCTTCAAGTATCCCTTGAGCTCCCATTTCTTTCTGAAGGTTCAACTGATAACATGGGTTGGGTTGCCTGACTTAAATCTCTTGAAAGTACATGAAGTACCCATGAACCTAAGTAGGGTTACCATCATTAATCATTTTTTGTAATATCGGTTGCCTTAGTTGTAACATTTGTAGCTACCCATGAACCTTCAAGCATCCCATGAGTGAGCTCCAATCTTTGTCCTAGGCCAACGCCACCGAGCTAACGCCACCGAGCTGCCATTGCCTGATGAGTGCTTGTTTTGCCTCAGAAGCAAGATCATGCACTTGTTCTTTCTTGCATACGCGTGCGCGCACTACGGATTTGTTTTTTTTGACGATGGGTGGCAAGATACGACGTTCTGTCCTTCAAGATTCCGAGCTCTGCTGAACAGCAGTCTTATAGCTCTGCAAAGCTGCAAGCTTCTCACCTGACAGAAGCCCTCAGCACTCCAATGCTGAACAGGAGCATTCCAATGCTGAACAGGGCCTACTAGGTTTTGCCTAAGCAACCAGCTCGACAGCTCGATGTGGTGTGGACGGAACGGTGCGAAGTCTGGATCATTGAGTGCCAAGATGTGTGGAGATTCTAGGCATTCTACCCCTTCTGAACTCCTATCAGCCCTAAACCCATTTCGGGAATGCCTGTAGGGGGTCCTGCTGTCGTGACTGTCCTGTGTCGAGCTGTGGCTCAAAGATGCGCACCAGCGTGTGTTTTGTGTCACCATCCTTCGGCATGTCAAGCACGATTTCTTCTAGCTGCCTGCCACCTGCCTTTGTAGGTGATCTAGGCTGTTTATGGCCTTCAGTATCGCGGAGGCCTCGCGCCTCCAGCTGGAGGCGCGAGGCCTCCGCGAGACTGTGGGCCATACACAGCCTGGATCACTTTCAACGCGGCCTGGTGCTCCACTGTCTTGGGGCTACGCCAACGGCGAGGTGGCACTTCGGAACAACCAAAGTTTAGGGTTTAGGATTTAGGGTTCAGGGTTGAGGGGGCTTGAGTGGTTTCTTTCAGGTCTTCGAGTCCAAGTTGCTCAATCAACCCTACACACTGACGACTCCTTGATGAGTTTGGGTTAAGAAGGGACTCCTCTACATAACCCGTATATATCGTATATAGTCCCTATATACCTAAGTAGCCCCTACATGGTGATTTCTCTACATTATGGTCCTCTTTGGGGGTCCTCAGGAACCCCCCCCTTATTTAGGGTACCCAAAGGGACCAAATTCATCGAGAACTCGCCACACATACGCCTGGGGTCCCTTGTAAGGGTGCAGGCCAAGCGGACTAGGTTATAAGCCCTATAGGCCTTAAGGCCAGGGATCGGAGCAAGCCAGATGGGCGTAGTGAAAAAACGAATCAGACCCCCGAAGGCCTCACAAGCAAATCGGGATCCAAGCTCTCGAAGCCTCCGCAAGTAAGGAGAAGCCAGAGACGGAGCCCTACATCGCGGCACACCACATCATCCGGAGCCACGCGCGGGCGGTGGCCGTGCTGTCAGGGATGTGTTTGAGGTACCTCCTGACCCCTCAAGCCCAAACTCCAAGCCCGTAATTAGTTTGGGGCTCAGCAGAGTAGGGTCTTGTAGTCTCCCAAAAGATCAGGACGGGACTTTCGCATTGAAAACCCCCTACTTTTAGAGCAAGTAGACTCCAATGTTGCGCTGCAGCTCGGGTTTAGGGGTGTACAGACTCAGAGCATGGTCGCGTCAACTACTTCGGAAGACTTCCGTTTCTCATGCCTATGGCCAACTAGCTGGTTGACAAAGGTGAAAGTGATCAACCACAGGGGCGGCAGAAGTACGCTTCTCATACTTTAGGCACTTCTATTATCATTGTCTCTTACAAGGATCCCCTGTAGTTGAAGATACCCCTCATGAAAGCCCAGACTTTGGGACGTAAGGTTTGTTTAGGGACTCTGCATATATATCTAGTTTGTCGCTGTGGGCTTCGGGCACGAAGGTGACGAGATACGAGCGAGTTGAAGTCGAAGTAGGGCGAAGAGGTCGGCGTCACATTCGACATTGACTGGAGGTAGCTTGCTCTGCAGGGTTTAGGGTTTAGGCTTAGGGTTTAGGGTTTAGGGTTGCTGTAGTCTATAGTTCCCTTACTGGGTAGCCCCGTGGGATGCGGCACATGTGCCCTTACTTGGTTTAAGAGGATCATATTCCGGCGCATTTTCTCAGAGGGTTTCAGGGGCCAACCTGGCTTTAGGAATTGTGTCTTAGTTCTGCTCGTATAAGCCCAATGGAGCATGAACAACCGTTCTTTTCATGTCTAAGGAGAGTCGAGTGCTTTGCCGCAAAAAATGGCGCATGGCATCCAACATCCCGGAATCCGGAACACCAGCATAAAGCCCAAAACCCGAGCCCCTAAACCTCAACGCCTCGATAAGCCCTCACTCCTTGACCCTACACTCCGAAGCCTTACTTACAACCCTCCTTGACTACCTATGGACCGGTCCTTAACCCAAAACCCGACAAACCCCAAGCCCTGAAGCATCGCAGAGGCAGGCCAAGACAGTGTCAATGTGGGGGAACGTGCAAGCCGGCGGCTACTTCGATGACCAGGAGGTGGAGCTCATCGACGACCAACGGCACATCGACTGCAATTCCAGGTTGGAGATTGATATAGGTCTGGTTTAGGGTGTGTGGACCTTGCAAAATGATTGTCTAGAAGAGGATACCCTGGTGACGAAGACCAAGGGAGAGTACTCACTATTATTCCCCATACACACGTGCTCAAGCCCTAAACCCTGAACCCCTAGTTCCTTGATTCCTGGGCCCCTTTGGTGCTCCTTAGGAGTGGGAGATCTGACAGGGACTGGGGAGTGGTGCCCTGGGGCCTCAAACAAATGGGCGCGAGTACATCCAGCAGGAGCACCAACCCGAAGGACTATTGGGCTTCAAGTTGGGGATAGGGAGGGCTCAGGGTTTAGGCTTAGGATCGGGAGCCTAAACTGCCCTCAACCCTAAACCCCAAAGCCTAAACCCTAAACCCTAAACCCAAAGCCGCAAACCCTAAACCATCAAACCCTAAACCCTAACCTCACGTAGCCGAGGTGCGAGGCTACTTTGCTTGGTCCCTGATGGAGAACTTCGAGCGGGCGCTCGGGTGCCCTTGCTGTCTCGGTTAAGTTAAATATTGGGGTTCAGGGCTTAGGTTTGCAAACAAGAAAGGGTTCAGAAGTTTCGGGGTCCTATACTGGGGATTAGAGTATGTTGGGGTTATATTCGAGGTACTCCTATGTTGGGAAATGCCCATGTCAATGATTGCAAACCACGTGGAACAGAGCGCTTGATGTTCCTGTAGTCTCTGGGTTCAGTGTGGTTTAGAGTGACAAGCCGCTCATCCACCCTCGTAGATGATGCAATCCAGGCTCCCACACTACTCTGAGGCACGGGTACTCAAGGTTCGGAATGGTGCACATCGATTACGAGACGCACGGGCTTGTTCTTGCACACAGACAGTGGTTCGCAGTCTGAGTATGCGAGGGACATCAGGACCCACACACGGTGTTTCTAAAGGATTCGGATGACAACCCAAAACCCTGCAACCCTAAACGCTATAAACCCTGAACCCTAAATCGCCCACAAGAAGCAACACCTTAGCTTGACAGAGGACGCCGAAGCAGTCCACGCTGCTCATCTCGGAGGTGGCCAAGGCGAACAAGCTGAATCTGCCGGAATCCACGTTGCAGGCCGCCGTCTTAACTTTTCGGGTTTCGGGTTCATTGTGGTCGTTGGAAGGGCTTCAGGCAGCCGTGTAGTAGAGAGATGGGTTCATCTCGCGACTATGTGGGTCAACTTCATATGTTCTTCACAGATACGCTCGCCGTTGAACACCGCATACAGTAAAGCCTTACGTTTTCTTTTTACCTTGCTGATCAGAAATGACCCCGGCACCGACGAGCCCCAGTTATCCCGACGCCAGGATCGGGGACCTAGCGCTGCAGCTTAAGGTTGGCTGCAAACGCCAAGGGCGCCCCCAAAAAAAACCAATCTGGCAGCCTCGCCAGATTCCGACACCGGCCTCTTCACCGTTTGTACTTTGGTTTGCGGTTTGAGGTTTACATAGGGTTTAGGCTTTGGGGTTTCGGAGTTCGGTGTGTTAATTCGCCTCACCCGACACAGGAATCCGACTTCGTGATGATCGAGGAGGGTGCCGGGCGCAAGACGACGAAAGATGCACCGGTCAGAAGAAGGGCTGAGAGCAGCTTCTGCGGTGGCCTATAGGGCGTTCGGTCTAGGGTTTAGTAGTGTTGAGTTTTTAGGCTTTAGCTCTTTTGGGCTAGGAGCAAGACCAGGCACGTGCTTGCATAGTTTTCATCCACGCAACCATGCTTGTCCATGCAACCTTGCATGAGACATTGGTAGATGCGGGAGGCAGTTTTTGCAAGTATGGCTTGTTGGCGGTCACATGTATCACGCCCGAGGTCAAACAGACCTGTTCTTTTGACATGGGTGGCGAGATAAGATGTTTTGTCCTCCAAGATTCCGAGCTCTGCTGAACAGCAGTGCTATGGCTCTACGAAGCTGCAAGCTTCTCACCTGACAGAAGCCCTCAGCATTTCCAGTGCTGAACAGGACCAGTAGGTTTTGCCTAAGCAACCAGCTCGACCGCTCGATGTGGCGTGGACGAAACACGAGCCAAGCTGCACCCAGCTGCACGGTGTGATGTCTGGATCATTGAGTGACCCTTATAGGCCCAGATATGTGGAGCTTCTGCACATTCCACGCTTCTGAACTCTCGTAAGCTGGTGTCACTTTGAGCAGCCTACGTAGGGACGCTGCTGTCGTAACTGTCCCGTGTCGAGCTGTGGCTCAAGATATCCAACAGCTTGTGACGTGCTTGACCATCATTTGCCATGGCCACCACGATGGTCCAGCATCACGGAGGCCTCGCGCCTCCAGCGGATCATTGGGCCAAGACCGCCCTCGGCGCCCTGGCCGCCCGGGCCACTCCAGCAGGGCCACTCCAGCAAGGGCCACTCCAGCAAGGGCCACTCCAGCAGGGGGCCACTCCAGCAGTGGTACTGGGCACCAGCTTCCCGAGCTATGCCGTTAACCGCCTGGATGCCTGTAAACCAGGCACCATATGCACCCATACCTCCACCCATGTTCTTTCCAATGGCATGCCCTCAAAACCAGCCGGCAACTCCTGCCCGGACTCCCGCTCCCCAAGCAGCGATGCCCATACCTCCGCCACCGCCACCAGCGCACTTCCCAGCACCACTCCCTCCCACGCAAGCGCCTTTGCAGGCACCCGAAGCACCGCCCACGGCACATCATGGCACATCCAGCATCCTCAAAGGAGCAAAACACACACAAGCCCCGGTGGGCAGACTTGTCGGAGGGGGCTCCTCGGACAAGTCTGCCCAGCGGGGCTTCTGTGTGCTTTGCTCGCTGTTCACGGGCTCAAGCCCCTCAGCTTTTTTCACCGCGGTCTGACCAGTGCCGGCCACATTTGCTTTATTGCACCTTGGCCGCATCTCGGCGGGTTTTGGGTTTTGGGTTTGGGGTTTCGGGTTTAGGGTTGAGGGCAAGCCGCAACTGAAAACAATCGCCTGCTGCATCCTGCTGCAAAATCTAAGCAGCATACGAAGTCGGTATTAAGTGCGTCGCTATCTGTTCTACCGCGGACAGTCGTTTGTTGGCAGGGCGCACGCTCGCCAGCAGTTGCGCAACCCTCAATCCGCAACTCTCCTTTAGAGCTTTCGCCCGTGCTCTTCAAGCCCCCCAACTAGGCCCGCCAGGCCCCAAGCCCCCAACTGCCGCCAGGAATTCAGTGGAGAAGCCCTCGCCTCAGAAAAGCATGAGGGTTTTGGGTTTGGAGTTTCGGATTACGGGCTTCGGTTGAGGGTTTCGGGAGCGAACGAGCGCCTTCAGGAGGGTTTGAGTTTAGGGCAACCCTTTTTTGGTGGGTCTAGCATTACGGGTTTGTTTCTACAACACATTCATCCCTGTTTCTACACCCCTACACCCCTCCACCCCCCCCCTCCCCGACCCCTACTAAGCACCAGCAGTACGCGGCAGCTTCATGGACCCTAAACCCTAAACCCTAAACCCCGAAACCCTAAACCCTAAACCCTAAAACCTCAGCCGAAGTTTGATGGGAGGGCACCGGGCTCGGGCCGTTCGGTTTGAGGGGAGCGGCCTCGCAACCCTGCAGGTTCGACTTGTAGAAGAGGGACTCGACTTCCAGCTTGGGGCGTCTTCAAGACCGAAACACTAAGTCGAAAAAGGCCGGGTTCGGAACTAAGCTTGTGAATGGCACTTGTAGACCTGTCTTGTAGGCGCCTGGCCACCCTGACCAAAACTCCTCTCAAATTCCAAAGCGCCCTTGCGCCTAAAGGCCTGCGAGGTTTCGCGGTCGAGGTTCAACGCTCATCCGAACAGAACTGATCAAACCCACGATGAAGGGTTTTCAAGACTTCTTTCCCCTGCAACGAACCGTGAACCTGCAAGTATCCTTTGAGTGAGCTCCCATTTCTCACTAGAAGGTTCATTTTGTCATACAAGTTGGGTTGCCTGATTTATATCTCTAGTAGGTACCCATAAACCTAGGTAGGGTTCTAAGTACCTTTATTAAATTGATAGTACAGGTTGCCTTAGTTATAACATGTGTAGCTACCCATGAAACCTCAAGTATCCCAATCTTTGTCCGAGGCCAGATAGCGGCGCCGAGCTGCCATTGCCTGATGAGTGCTTGAAGTTGCCTCAGAAGTAAGATCATACACTCGCTTCAAAAATTCTCATCTACACACTCACACAAACGCACGCGGACACCTTACCCGAGGTCCAACAATGCAGATCTGTTCTGTTGACGATGGGTGGCAAGATAAGACGTTTTGTCCTCCAAGATTCCGAGCTCTGCTGCGAGCTCTGCTGAACGGCAGTGCTATAGCTCGACAAAGCTGCAAGCTTCTCACCTGACAGAAGCCCTCAGCATTTCCAGTGCTGAACAGGACCACTACGTTTTGCCTAAGCAGCCAGCTCGACCGCTCGATGTGGTGCGGACGAAACACGAGCCAAGCTGCACCCAGCTGCACGGTGTGATGTCTGGATCATTGAGTGACCCTTATAGGCCCAGATATGTGGAGCTTCTGCACATTCCACGCTTCTGAACTCTCTTACAGGCTAGTGTCACTTCGTGACTGTCCCGTGGCTCAAGACATCCAACAACTCGTGACGTGCTTGACCATTTATTTAGTCATGGCCACAACCATCGTTCAGCTGCCGCCTGCGTTTGTAGGTGAGCAGGCTGTTTATGGGCCAAACTATCGCGGAGGCCTCGCGCCTCCAGCGGATCACTGGGCCAAGACCGCCCATCCCATGGCCCCCTGGCCGCCCGGGCCACTCCAGCAGTTCCAGCAGTGGCCACTCCAGCAGTGTTACTGGGCACCAGCTTCCCCAGTGCCCCCACCCATAATGAGCTATGCCGTTGGGCAGGGGCTGTGCTACCAGCCTGCCCCGGCAACCGCCTGGATGCCTGTGAACCAGGCACCGTATGCACCCATGCCTCCACCCATATTCTATCCAATGCCATGCCCTCAATACCAGCCGGCAACTCCTGCCTGGACTCCCGCTCCCCAAGCACCCATGCCCATGCCTCCGCCACCACCACCAGCGCACTTCCCACCACCACTCCCTCCCATGCAAGCGCCCTTGCAGGCTCCTGAAGCACCGCCCACGGCACATCCGGCGCCCTCCAAGGAGCCAAGCACGCACAAGCCCCGCTGGGCAGACCTTTCGGAGGAGCCCCCAAAGTGCGATATCACAGATGTCGCGACCTCCTCCCAGGAGCCCCTTCCCACGCTGCTTCCCCGCCCTCCACGTGGCCCGCAAGGGAAGGGGCGAGGGAAAGGATCAAAAGGTCACGGCAAGGGAAAGGGAACGAGAAAGTGGCGCCAGTAAGGGAGGAGTCTCGGCGCAAGCATTCCTGCAGGCCTCTCTGAATGCACTCATGTCGCAGTGTTTTCACTCAGCATGAAGCATGAAGCATGAAGCAGCCATCTTGCGTAAGCTGACGCATTCCAGGACCTTGGCTGAAGCTACGCCAGAAGTCGCGGGCCACGGCGACGGCCCGATGCCTGAGAAGGGACGCAGTTCGAACGAGTCTGAAGTTTGAATCGTAGAAGAGGTGACAAAGCCCTCCCTCCGTCGATTGTTTCATCTGTGGACACTTCGCCTAGCGAAGGACTGCCGTCCGGGCACCCGCCAGAAATTGATGTGTCGCAGTTGTGAGACCCAGCTCATTGCAGCTGCAAGCCATTGCAAGCCCTGCCTCCTACCCACATAGTCAAATGACCAGCGTTCCTGCACATTGCTTATTTTGGGGCCGCAGTTTCTGGAGCTAGAATCGTAGAAGAGGTGACAAAGCCCTCCCTCCGTCGATTGTTTCATCTGTGGACACTTCGCCTAGCGAAGGACTGCCGTCCGGGCACCCGCCAGAAATTGATGTGTCGCAGTTGTGAGACCCAGCTCATTGCAGCTGCAAGCCATTGCAAGCCCTGCCTCCTACCCACATAGTCAAATGACCAGCGTTCCTGCACATTGCTTATTTTGGGGCCGCAGTTTCTGGAGTTAGAATCGTAGAAGAGGTGACAAAGCCCTCCCTCCGTCGAATGTGTCATCATGTGGACACTTCGCCTAGCGAAGGACTGCCGTCCGGGCACCCGCCAGAAATTGATGTGTCGCAGTTGTGAGACCCAGCTGATTGTAGCTGCAAGCCATTGCAAGCCCTACCTCCTACCCACACCCTCAAATGACCAGCATTCCTGCACATTGTTTATTTTGGGGCCGCAGTTTCTGGAGTTAGAATCGTAGAAGAGGTGACAAAGCCCTCCCTCCGTCGATTGTCTCATCATGCATGAGGACACTTCGCCTAGCGAAGGACTGCCGTCCGGGCACCCGCCAGAAATTGATGTGTCGCAGTGCTGAGAACCCAGCTCATTGCAGCTGCAAGCCATTGCCCTACCTACTCGTACTTACACCCTCAAACCACCCATGCTGGCCTACATTTCCTCTATTTTTTTTGGGGCCGCAGGCTGTCGTTCCGTGTGATCGTGAGGCTCAGGCATCATGGCGCTGGGTCCTCCGGAGGGGTTCGCAGTCCCAGTCCCAAGAAAGAGCCCTGACGACTCGCTGTTCACGGGCTCAAGCCCCACAGCTCTTTTCATTGCCACCTGACCAGTGTGCCATATCTGCTCATTGCACCTTGGCCGCATCTCGGTGGGTTTAAGGTAGCTTAGGATGTAGGGTTTTCGGGTTTAGGGCAAGCCACAGCTTTCAAACAGTCGCCGGCTGCAGAAGCTGGGCAGTGTCCTTTGTTGAGCTGTTCCTGCACAAATGAACCCGGTCCAGTAGCAGGAGAGGCAGCATCTGTGGCAGTAGGACGCGGACAGTCGTTTGTTTGCAGGGCGCACACTTGCCAGCCGTTGCGTAACCCTAAATCCGCAACTTTCCCTTGAAACGCTCACCCGTGCTCTTCCAGCCCTCAATCTAGGCCCCCAGGCCCTAAGCCCCCAACAGCCGCCAGGAATTCAGTGGAGAAGCCCTCGCCTCAGAAAAGGATGAGGGTTTAGGGTTTGGAGTTTCGGGTTAAGGGTACGGTTAGGGTTGAGGGTTTAGGGAGCGTGCCCGCAAATGCTCGCGGAGCGGAGTACAAGGTTTGGGGGGCTTGAGGGTCTAGTCTAGCTTTACAGTTTGTTTCTACACCACAGTCAACCCTATTTCCACACCCCTCCACACCTCTCCACACCCCGAAACCCCTACGAAGCACCAGAAGTCGAAGAGCGGGTGTCGGAACTGAGCTTGTGAGGACACCTGGGCGCTCTGTTTTGTATGTATGTGCCTGGCTGCCCGGACCAAGACTCCTCTTAAATTCCACAGCGACCTTGAGCCAAAAGTCCTGAGGGGTTTCGCGGTCGAGGTTCAACGCGACCCGGGAAGCTTCAAGTATCCCTTGAGTGAGAGCTCCCATTTCTTTCTACAGGTTCCATTCGGAATCTAGGTTGGGTTGCTTAACTTAGGTCTCTTATAGCATTCGTAGCTTCCCATGAACCTTCAAGTATCCCCTGAGTGAGCTCCAATCTTTGCCCGAGGCCAGATCGCGGCGCCGAGCTGCCATTGCATGACTCAAAAGCAGCAAGCAACAAGCTTCTCACCTGACAGAAGCCCTCAGCATTCCAATGCATGTTCTTTCTGAGCAACCAGCTCGACAGCTCGATGTGGTGCTGACGAAACACGAGCCAAGTTGCAGCTGCACGCTGCGATGTCTGGATAATCGAGTGACCCTTATAGGCCCAGATATGTGGAGCTTCTACACATTCCACCCTTCGGATCTCTTATCAGCCCTGAACCCGTTTAGGAATGCCCGTATTTGTAGCATGTGTCACTTCGAGCAGCCCACGCACAGGTGTGACTGGGGATGCTGCTGTCACGTGACTGTCCCGTGTCGATCTGTGGCTCAAGATATCCAGCAGCTTGTGACGTGTTTAACCATTCATTTTGTCATGGCCAGCACAATCTTCCAGCTGCCACCTGCGTTTGTAGGTGAGCAGGCTGTGTATGGCACTGACTATCGTGGAGGCCTTGCGCCTCCAGCGGATCACTGGGCCAAGACCGCCCACCCCAGGGCACCCTGGCCCCCCGGGCCGCTCCAGCAGTTCCAGCCACTCCAGCAGTGGTGCTGGGCACCAGCTTCCCCAGTGCCCCCACCCATCATGAGCTATGCCGTTGGGCAGGGGCTGTGCTACCAGCCTGCCCCGGCAACCGCCTGGATACCTTTGAACCAGGCACCATATGAACCCGTGCCTCCACAGATGTTCTTTCACATGCCATGCCCTCAATACCAGCCGGCAACTCCTGCATGGACTCCCGCTCCCCAAGCACCCATGCCCATGCCTCCGCCACCACCGCCAGCGCACTTCCCACCACCACTCCCTCCCACGCAAGCGCCCTTGCAGGCACCCGAAGCACCGCCCACGGCACATCCGGCGCCCTCCAAGGAGCCAAGCGCACACAAGCCCCGCTGGGCAGACCTGTCCGAGGAGCCCCCAAAGTGGGATCTCACAGATGTCGCGACCTCGTCCCAGGAGCCCCTTCCCACGCTGCTTCCCCGCCCTCCACGTGGCCCGCAAGGGAAGGGGCGAGGGAAAGGATCAAAAGGTCACGGCAAGGGAAAGGGAACGAAAAAGCGGCGCCAGTAAGGGAAGAGTCTCGGCGCAAGCATTCCTGCAGGCCTCTCCGAATGCACTCATGTCGCAGTGTTTTCACTGAGCATGAAGCATGAAGCAGCCATCTTGCGTAAGCTGACGCATTCCAGGACCTTGGCTGAAGCTACGCCAGAAGTCGCGGGCCACGGCGACGGCCCGATGCCTGAGAAGGGACGCAGTTCGAACGAGTCTGAAGTTAGAATCGTAGAAGAGGTGACAAAGCCCTCCCTCCGTCGATTGTTTCATCTGTGGACACTTCGCCTAGCGAAGGACTGCCGTCCGGGCACCCGCCAGAAATTGATGTGTCGCAGTTGTGAGACCCAGCTGATTGCAGCTGCAAGCCATTGCAAGCCCTACCTCCTACCCACACCCTCAAATGACCAGCATTCCTGCACATTGTTTATTTTGGGGCCGCAGTTTCTGGAGTTAGAATCGTAGAAGAGGTGACAAAGCCCTCCCTCCGTCGATTGTTTCATCTGTGGACACTTCGCCTAGCGAAGGACTGCCGTCCGGCACCCGCCAGAAATTGATGTGTCGCAGTTGTGAGACCCAGCTCATTGCAGCTGCAAGCCATTGCAAGCCCTACCTCCTACCCACACCCTCAAATGACCCACACTGGCCTGCACATAGTTTATTTTGGGACAGCAGTTTCTGAAGTTAGAATCGTAGAAGAGGTGACAAAGCCCTCCCTCCGTCGATTGTTTCATCTGTGGACACTTCGCCTAGCGAAGGACTGCCGTCCGGCACTCGCCAGAAATGGATGTGTCGCAGTTGTGAGACCCAGCTCATTGCAGCTGCGAGCCATTGCAGGCCCTACTCGTAGCGACGAGTAACTAGTACACCCTCAAAGCTACCCACGCTGGCCTACATAGCCATCATACCCTTCATGTTGCATACTTCTCACCCGGTTATCGAAGTTCGGTTTGCAGTCATAGGTCTCCGAAATCGCTGTGGCACCCTGCAAAACGGGGATCCCAGTCCCAAAGAAAGAGCCCTGACGCCTCGCTGTTCACGGGCCCAAGCCCTCAGCTTTTCTCACCGCGATCTGACCAGTTTTGTGCCGCATTTGCGTTATTGCGCCTTGGCCGCATCTCGGCGAGTTTGGGGTTCAGGGTTTAGGGTTTGGGGTTTGGGGTTTAGGGTTTAAGGCAAGCCACAGCTGAAGACAGTCGCCTGCTGCAGAAACTAGGCAGTGCCTTTGTTTCGAGCTGTTCCTGCGCCGATGGACTCTTCCAGTAGCAGCAGAAGCAGCATCTGTGGCCACAGAATGCCAATGCGGTCTTAAGTGCGTTGATATTTGTTATCGTTGGTTTGCACAGGGCGCGCGCGCGCGCGCGCGCGCGCCCGCCAACAGTTGTGCAACCCTAAGTCCGCAACTATTCCCTTATAGGACGCTCACCCGCACCCTTCCAGACCCTAGCCCCCACACCTTCCAAACCCGAAACCCTAAACCCGGTAAACCCTGTAAACCCTAAACCCTACTGAACCGATAAGCCGAAACCCCGACCCGCACTGTAACCCCTCAATCCAGACCCCCAGGCCCCAAGCCCCCCAACTCCCGCCAGGAATTCACTGGAGAAGCCCTCGCCTCAGGAAAAGATGAGGGTTGAGGGTTTGGAGTTTCGGGTAAGGGCTAGGGTTGAGGGTTTAGGGGACGAGCCGCAAAAGCTGGCAGAGGGGAGCATACACCCATGTCCCCCAAGTCCCTATGTACTTGAAAAGCCCCCTAAATAACCCTTAAGGTATTATAAGTGTCCCTCCTTTAGTCCTTTGAATAGTGGAGGGAAACCCTTTTTGGGGGCCGAGCTTCGTGGTTTTTTTCTCCACCACATTCAACCCTGTTTCCACACCCCTTCACGCCCCCCCCCCCCACCAAACCCCGACTAAGCACCAGCAGTACACCTCAGCCTCAAGGACCCAAACCCAGCCGAAGTTTGAAGGGAGGGCGCCTGGTTCGGGCTGTGGGTCTGGGGCTTTGGGTTTGAGGGGGTGGCCTCGCCACCCTGAAGGTTCGATTCATAATGTATGGACTCGATTTCTAGATTGGGGCGTCTTCAAGACCAAAGTACTAAATCGAAGATCGGGTTATTTGCCTGCGTACCGTTGCCTTGCTTATCACATGTGTAGCTACCCATGAACCTTCAAGTATCCCTTTGACTAAGCTCCAATCTTGGTCCGAGGCCAGATAGTGGCGACGAGCTGCCATTGCCTGATGAGTGCCATTGACGCTGCCTCAGAAGTAAGATCATGCACTTGTTTTCAGAATTCGTCATCCACACACACGGACATCTGACCCACGCAGCCCCGCAAGAGACACATGGCTTGTTGGCGGTCACAGGTATCACCGCCCGGGGGTCACAGGCATCACCGCCCGTGGTCAAACAATACAGATCGGTTCTTCTGACATGGGTGGCAAGACAAGACGTCTTGTCCTCCAAGCTTAACAGCAGTGCTACAGCTCTGCAAGCTGCAAGCTTCTCACCTGACAGAAGCCCTCAGTATGCCGATGCTGAACATGACCTGCTAGAGCCAAGGTGCGCCAGCTATCCACCCGTCTGAACTCCTATCAGCCCTGAACCCTTTTTAGGAATGCCCGTACTTGAAGCTGGTGTCACTTTGAGCAGCCACCGAAGGGATGCTGCTGTCGTGACTGTCCCTTGTCGAGCTGTGGCTCAAGATATCCAAGAGCTTGTGACCATTTGTTTAGTCATGGCCAGCACAATCTTCCAGCTGCCGCCTGCGTTTGTAGGTGAGCAGGCTGTGTATGGGCCAAATTATCGCGGAGGCCTCGCGCCTCCAGCGGATCACTGGGCCAAGACCGCCCACCCCAGGGCACCCTGGCCCCCCGGGCCACTCCAGCAGTTCCAGCCACTCCAGCAGTGGTGCTGGGCACCAGCTTCCCCAGCGCCCCCACCCATAATGAGCTATGCCGTTGGGCAGGGGCTGTGCTACCAGCCTGCCCCGGCAACCGCCTGGATGCCTGTGAACCAGGCACCCTATGCACCCGTGCCTCCACCCATATTCTATGCAATGCCATGCCCTCAATACCAGCCGGCAACTCCTGCCTGGACTCCCGCTCCCGAAGCACCCATGCCCATGCCTCCGCCACCACCACCAGCGCACTTCCCACCACCACTCCCTCCCATGCAAGCGCCCTTGCAGGCTCCCGAAGCACTGCCAACGGCACATCCGGCGCCCTCCAAGGAGCCAAGCACGCACAAGCCCCGCTGGGCAGACCTGTCAGAGGAGCCCCCAAAGTGGGATACCACAGATGTCGCGACCTCGTCCCAGGAGCCCCTTCCCACGCTGCTTCCCCGCCCTCCACGTGGCCCGCAAGGGAAGGGGCGAGGGAAAGGATCAAAAGGTCACGGCAAGGGAAAGGGAACGAGAAAGTGGCGCCAGTAAGGGAAGAGTCTCGGCACAAGCATTCCTGCAGGCCTCTCTGAATGCACTCATGTCGCAGTGTTTTCACTCAGCATGAAGCATGAAGCATGAAGCAGCCATCTTGCGTAAGCTGACGCATTCCAGGACCTTGGCTGAAGCTACACCAGAAGTCGCGGGCCACGGCGACGGCCCGATGCCTGAGAAGGGACGCAGTTCGAACGAGTCTGAAGTTAGAATCGTAGAAGAGGTGACAAAGCCCTCCCTCCGTCGATTGTTTCATCTGTGGACACTTCGCCTAGCGAAGGACTGCCGTCCGGGCACCCGCCAGAAATTGATGTGTCGCAGTTGTGAGACCCAGCTCATTGCAGCTGCAAGCCATTGCAAGCCCTACCTCCTACCCACACCCTCAAATGACCAGCATTCCTGCACATTGTTTATTTTGGGGCCGCAGTTTCTGGAGTTAGAATCGTAGAAGAGGTGACAAAGCCCTCCCCCCGTCGATTGTTTCATCTGTGGACACTTCGCCTAGCGAAGGACTGCCGTCCGGGCACCCGCCAGAAATTGATGTGTCGCAGTTGTGAGACCCAGCTCATTGCAGCTGCAGCCATTGCAAGCCCTACCTCCTACCCACACAGTCAAATGACCAGCGTTCCTGCACATTGCTTATTTTGTGGCCGCAGTTTCTGGAGTTAGAATCGTAGAAGAGGTGACAAAGCCCTCCCTCCGTCGAATGTGTCATCATGTGGACACTTCGCCTAGCGAAGGACTGCCGTCCGGGCACCCGCCAGAAATTGATGTGTCGCAGTTGTGAGACCCAGCTGATTGCAGCTGCAAGCCATTGCAAGCCCTACCTCCTACCCACACCCTCAAATGACCAGCATTCCTGCACATTGTGTGTTTTGGGGCCGCAGTTTCTGGAGTTAGAATCGTAGAAGAGGTGACAAAGCCCTCCCTCCGTCGATTGTCTCATCATGTGGACACTTCGCCTAGCGAAGGACTGCCGTCCGGGCACCCGCCAGAAATTGATGTGTCGCAGTGCTGAGACCCAGCTCATTGCAGCTTCAAGCCATTGCCCTACCTACTCGTACTTACACCCTCAAACCACCCATGCTGGCCTACATTTCCTCTATTTTTTTTGGGGCCGCAGGCTGTTGGGTCCTCCGGAGGGGTTCGCAGTCCCAGTCCCAAGAAAGAGCCCTGACGACTCGCTGTTCACGGGCTCAAGCCCCACAGCTCTTTTCATTGCCACCTCACCAGTCTGCTCATTGCGCCTTGGCCGCATCTCGGTGGGTTTAAGGTAACTTAGGGTTTAGGGTTTTCGGGTTTAGGGCGCAGCTTTCAAACAGTCGCCGGCTGCAGAAAGTGTCCTTTGTTGAGCTGTTCCTGCACAAATGAACCCGGTACAGTAGCAGGAGAGGCAGCATCTGTGGCAGTAGGACGCGGACAGTCGTTTGTTTGCAGGGCGCACGCTTGACCCTAAATCCGCAACTTTCCCTTGGGACGCTCACCCGTGCTCTTCCAGCCCTCAATCTAGGCCCCCAGGCCCTAAGCCCCCAACGGCAGCCAGGAATTCAGTGGAGAAGCCCTCGCCTCAGAAAAGGATGAGGGTTTAGGGTTTGGAGTTTCGGGTTAAGGGTACGGTTAGGGTTGAGGGTTTAGGGAGCGAGCCCGCAAATGCTCGCGGAGCGGAGTACAAGGTTTGGGGGGCTTGAGGGTCTAGCTTTACGGTTTGTTTCTACACCACATTCAAGCCTATTTCCACACCCCTCCACACCTCTCCACCCCCCCAAACCCCTGCTAAGCACCAGAAGCCGAAGAGCGGGTGTCGGAAGTAAGCTTATGAGGACACCTGTGGGCTCTGTCTTGTATGCATTTGTCTGGCTACCCCAAGACTGCTCTTAAATTCCAAAGCGCGCCCTTGAGCCTGAAGGCCTGAGTGCAACGGCCCATGAAGCTTCAAGTATCCCTTGAGCTCCCATTTCTTTCTGAAGGTTCAACTGATAACATGGGTTGGGTTGCCTGACTTAAATCTCTTGAAAGTACATGAAGTACCCATGAACCTAAGTAGGGTTACCATCATTAATCATTTTTTGCAATATCGGTTGCCTTAGTTGTAACATTTGTAGCTACCCATGAACCTTCAAGTATCCCATGAGTGAGCTCCAATCTTTGTCCTAGGCCAACGCCACCGAGCTAACGCCACCGAGCTGCCATTGCCTGATGAGTGCTTGTTTTGCCTCAGAAGCAAGATCATGCACTTGTTCTTTCTTGCATACGCGTGCGCGCACTACGGATTTGTTTTTTTTGACGATGGGTGGCAAGATACGACGTTCTGTCCTTCAAGATTCCGAGCTCTGCTGAACAGCAGTCTTATAGCTCTGCAAAGCTGCAAGCTTCTCACCTGACAGAAGCCCTCAGCACTCCAATGCTGAACAGGAGCATTCCAATGCTGAACAGGGCCTACTAGGTTTTGCCTAAGCAACCAGCTCGACAGCTCGATGTGGTGTGGACGGAACGGTGCGAAGTCTGGATCATTGAGTGCCAAGATGTGTGGAGATTCTAGGCATTCTACCCCTTCTGAACTCCTATCAGCCCTAAACCCATTTCGGGAATGCCTGTAGGGGGTCCTGCTGTCGTGACTGTCCTGTGTCGAGCTGTGGCTCAAAGATGCGCACCAGCGTGTGTTTTGTGTCACCATCCTTCGGCATGTCAAGCACGATTTCTTCTAGCTGCCTGCCACCTGCCTTTGTAGGTGATCTAGGCTGTTTATGGCCTTCAGTATCGCGGAGGCCTCGCGCCTCCAGCTGGAGGCGCGAGGCCTCCGCGAGACTGTGGGCCATACACAGCCTGGATCACTTTCAACGCGGCCTGGTGCTCCACTGTCTTGGGGCTACGCCAACGGCGAGGTGGCACTTCGGAACAACCAAAGTTTAGGGTTTAGGATTTAGGGTTCAGGGTTGAGGGGGCTTGAGTGGTTTCTTTCAGGTCTTCGAGTCCAAGTTGCTCAATCAACCCTACACACTGACGACTCCTTGATGAGTTTGGGTTAAGAAGGGACTCCTCTACATAACCTTTGGGGGTCCTCAGGAACCCCCCCCTTATTTAGGGTACCCAAAGGGACCAAATTCATCGAGAACTCGCCACACATACGCCTGGGGTCCCTTGTAAGGGTGCAGGCCAAGCGGACTAGGTTATAAGCCCTATAGGCCTTAAGGCCAGGGATCGGAGCAAGCCAGATGGGCGTAGTGAAAAAACGAATCAGACCCCCGAAGGCCCCACAAGCAAATCGGGATCCAAGCTCTCGAAGCCTCCGCAAGTAAGGAGAAGCCAGAGACGGAGCCCTACATCGCGGCACACCACATCATCCGGAGCCACGCGCGGGCGGTGGCCGTGCTGTCAGGGATGTGTTTGAGGTACCTCCTGACCCCTCAAGCCCAAACTCCAAGCCCGTAATTAGTTTGGGGCTCAGAGTAGGGTCTTGTAGTCTCCCAAAAGATCAGGACGGGACTTTCGCATTGAAAACCCCCTACTTTTAGAGCAAGTAGACTCCAATGTTGCGCTGCAGCTCGGGTTTAGGGGTGTACAGACTCAGAGCATGGTCGCGTCAACTACTTCGGAAGACTTCCGTTTCTCATGCCTATGGCCAACTAGCTGGTTGACAAAGGTGAAAGTGATCAACCACAGGGGCGGCAGAAGTACGCTTCTCATACTTTAGGCACTTCTATTATCATTGTCTCTTACAAGGATCCCCTGTAGTTGAAGATACCCCTCATGAAAGCCCAGACTTTGGGACGTAAGGTTTGTTTAGGGACTCTGCATATATATCTAGTTTGTCGCTGTGGGCTTCGGGCACGAAGGTGACGAGATACGCGGCGAGTTGAAGTCGAAGTAGGGCGAAGAGGTCGGCGTCACATTCGACATTGACTGGAGGTAGCTTGCTCTGCAGGGTTTAGGGTTTAGGGTTTAGGGTTGCTGTAGTCTATAGTTCCCTTACTCCGTGGGATGTTTCACATGTGCCCTTACTTGGTTTAAGAGGATCATATTCCGGCGCATTTTCTCAGAGGGTTTCAGGGGCCAACCTGGCTTTAGGAATTGTGTCTTAGTTCTGCTCGTATAAGCCCAATGGAGCATGAACAACCGTTCTTTTCATGTCTAAGGAGAGTCGAGTGCTTTGCCGCAAAATATGGCGCATGGCATCCAACATCCCGGAATCCGGAACACCAGCATAAAGCCCAAAACCCGAACCCCTAAACCTCAACGCCTCGATAAGCCCTCACTCCTTGACCCTACACTCCGAAGCCTTACTTACAACCCTCCTTGACTACCTATGGACCGGTCCTTAACCCAAAACCCGACAAACCCCAAGCCCTGAAGCATCGCAGAGGCAGGCCAAGACAGTGTCAATGTGGGGGAACGTGCAAGCCGGCGGCTACTTCGATGACCAGGAGGTGGAGCTCATCGACGACCAACGGCACATCGACTGCAATTCCAGGTTGGAGATTGATATAGGTCTGGTTTAGGGTGTGTGGACCTTGCAAAATGATTGTCTAGAAGAGGATACCCTGGTGACGAAGACCAAGGGAGAGTACTCACTATTATTCCCCATACACACGTGCTCAAGCCCTAAACCCTGAACCCCTAGTTCCTTGATTCCTGGGCCCCTTTGGTGCTCCTTAGGAGTGGGAGATCTGACAGGGACTGGGGAGTGGTGCCCTGGGGCCTCAAACAAATTGTCGCGAGTACATCCAGCAGGAGTACCAACCCGAAGGACTGTTGAGGTTTAAGTTGGGGATAGGGAGGGCTCAGGGTTTAGGGTTAGGGATCGGGAGCCGTCACTATCCTAAGCCCTGAACCCAAAGCCCCAAGCCCTAAGCCCAAACCCTAAACCCCAAACCCTAATTCCTGACCTCACGTAACCGAGGTGCGAGGCCACTTTGCTTGGTCCCTGATGGAGAACTTCGAGCGGGCGCTCGGGTGCCCTTGCTGTCTCGGTTCAGTTAAATACTGGGGTTCAGGGCTTAGATTTCTAACAGAAAAGGTTCAACAAGTTTTCAAGGGACGAAGGGAGGGACTCTTATAAGGGACCTTCGGCGTTATGTAGGGTTCCCATGCTAAGGTTTGTAGTATGTTGGGGTCATATTAGGGGTACTCCTTTTTTGGGAACTGCCCATGTCAATGACTGCAGACATGGAACAGAGCACTTGATGTTCCTGTAGTCTGGGTTCAGCGTGGTTTAGAGTGACAAGTCGCTCATCCACCCTCGCAAATGATGCAATCCAGGCTTCTACACTACTGTGACGCAATGCAAATGGGCATTATTTGACAGGTACTCAAAGCGGGTTCGGAATGGTGTACATCGATTACGAGACGCAAAAGAGGCCGCGGGTTTCATCTTGCACAGTGGTTCGCAGTCTGAGTATGCGAGGGGCATCAGGACCCACACACAGTGTTTCTAGAGGATTCGGATGACAGCCCTAAACCCTGCAGCCCAAAACCCTATAAACGTTGAACCCCAAATCGCCCACAAGAAGCAACACCTTAGCTTGACAGAGGACGCCGAAGCAGTCCACGCTGCTCATCTCGGAGGTGGCGCAGTCGAACAGACTCTGCCGGAATCCACTTTCCAGGCCGCCGTTGTAACTTGTCGGGTTTGGGGTTCATTGAGGTCGTTGGAAGGGCTTCAGGCGCTGCATACCGTATAGCCTTACGTTTGATTTTTTACCTTGCTGATCAGAAATGACCCCGGCACCGACGAGCCCGAGTTATCCCGACGCCAGGATCGGGGACCTAGCAGCAGTTTAAGGTTGGCGGCGGTTTAAGGTTGGCTGGCAGCCTCGCCAGATTCCGACACCGGCCTCTTCATTGTTTGCACTTTGGTTTGTGGTTTGAGGTTTACATAATAGGGTGTAGGCTTTGGGGTTTCGGAGTTCGGTGTTTTAATTCGCCTCACCCGACACAGGAATCCGACTTCGTGATGATCGAGGAGGGTGCCGGGCGCAAGACGACGAAAGATGCACCGGTCAGAAGAAGGGCTGAGAGCAGCTTCTGCGGTGGCCTATAGGGCGTTCGGTCTAGGGTTTAGTAGTGTTGAGTTTTTGGGCTTTAGCTCTTTCTGGCTAGAAGCAAGACCAGGCACGTGCTTGCATAGTTTTTCATCCACGCAACCATGCTTGTCCATGCAACCTTGCATGAGACATTGGTAGATGCAGGAGGCTGTTTGTGGCAAGTATGGCTTGTTGGCGGTCACATGTATCACGCCCGAGGTCAAACAGACCTGTTCTTTTGACATGGGTGGCGAGATAAGATGTTTTGTCCTCCAAGATTCCGAGCTCTGCTGAACAGCAGTGCTATGGCTCTACGAAGCTGCAAGCTTCTCACCTGACAGAAGCCCTCAGCATTCCAATGCTGAACAGGACCAGTATGTTTTGCCTAAGCAACCAGTTCGACAGCTCGATGTGGTGCGGACGAAACACGAGCCAAGATGCACCCAGCAGCACGACGTGAAATATGGATCCTGGAGTGACCCTTATAGGCCCAGATATGTGGAGCTTCTGCACATTCTACGCTTCTGAACTCTCATAAGCTGGTGTCACTTTGAGCAGCCTACGTAGAGATGCTGTCGTGACTGTCCCGTGTCGAGCTGTGGCTCAAGATACCCAAGAGCTTGCAACCATTTGTTTAGTCATGGCCAGCACAATCTTCCAGCTGCCGCCTGCGTTTGTAGGTGAGCAGGCTGTGTATGGGCCAAATTATCGCGGAGGCCTCGCGCCTCCAGCGGATCACTGGGCCAAGACCGCCCACCCCAGGGCACCCTGGCCCCCCGGGCCACTCCAGCAGTTCCAGCAGTGGCCACTCCAGCAGTGGTGCTGGGCACCAGCTTCCCCACCGGGGCTGTGCTACCAGCCTGCCCCGGCAACCGCCTGGATGCCTGTGAACCAGGCACCCTATGCACCCGTGCCTCCACCCATATTCTATCCAATGCCATGCCCTCAATACCAGCCGGCAACTCCTGCCTGGACTCCCGCTCCCCAAGCACCCATGCCCATGCCTCCGCCACCACCACCAGCGCACTTCCCACCACCACTCCCTCCCACGCAAGCGCCCTTGCAGGCTCCCGAAGCACCGCCCACGGCACATCCGGCGCCCTCCAAGGAGCCAAGCACGCACAAGCCCCGCTGGGCAGACCTTTCAGAGGAGCCCCCAAAGTGGGATGTCACAGATGTCGCGACCTCGTCCCAGGAGCCCCTTCCCACGCTGCTTCCCCGCCCTCCACGTGGCCCGCAAGGGAAGGGGCGAGGGAAAGGATCAAAAGGTCACGGCAAGGGAAAGGGAACGAGAAAGTGGCGCCAGTAAGGGAGGAGTCTCGGCGCAAGCATTCCTGCAGGCCTCTCTGAATGCACTCATGTCGCAGTGTTTTCACTCAGCATGAAGCATGAAGCATGAAGCATGAAGCAGCCATCTTGCGTAAGCTGACGCATTCCAGGACCTTGGCTGAAGCTACGCCAGAAGTCGCAGGCCACGGCGACGGCCCGATGCCTGAGAAGGGACGCAGTTCGAACGAGTCTGAAGTTAGAATCGTAGAAGAGGTGACAAAGCCCTCCCTCCATCGATTGTTTCATCTGTGGACACTTCGCCTAGCGAAGGACTGCCGTCCGGGCACCCGCCAGAAATTGATGTGTCGCAGTTGTGAGACCCAGCTGATTGCAGCTGCAAGCCATTGCAAGCCCTACCTCCTACCCACACCCTCAAATGACCCACACTGGCCTGCACATTGTTTATTTTGGGGCCGCAGTTTCTGGAGTTAGAATCGTAGAAGAGGTGACAAAGCCCTCCCTCCGTCGATTGTTTCATCTGTGGACACTTCGCCTAGCGAAGGACTGCTGTCCGGGCACCCGCCAGAAATTGATGTGTCGCAGTTGTGAGACCCAGCTCATTGCAGCTGCAAGCCATTGCAAGCCCTACCTCCTACCCACACAGTCAAATGACCAGCGTTCCTGCACATTGCTTATTTTGGGCCGCAGTTTCTGGAGTTAGAATCGTAGAAGAGGTGACAAAGCCCTCCCTCCGTCGAATGTTTCATCTGTGGAAACTTCGCCTAGCGAAGGACTGCCGTCCGGGCACCCGCCAGAAATTGATGTGTCGCAGTTGTGAGACCCAGCTCATTGCCGCTGCAAGCCATTGCAAGCCCTACCTCCTACCCACACCCTCAAATGACCCACACTGGCCTGCACATTGTTTATTTTGGCGCAGTTTCTGGAGTTAGAATCGTAGAAGAGGTGACAAAGCCCTCCCTCCGTCGATTGTTTCATCATGTGGACACTTCGCCTAGCGAAGGACTGCCGTCCGGGCACCCGCCAGAAATTGATGTGTCGCAGTTGCAGTTGTGAGACCCAGCTGATTGCAGCTTCGCAAGCCATTGCACACCCTACTCGTACCTACACCCTCAAATCACCCATGCTGGCCTACATTTCCTCTATTTTGTTGGGGGAGCCGCAGGCGGTCGTTCCGTGTGATCGTGAGGGTCCTCAAGTTAGCCCGAAACCAGGAATCATGGCGCTGGGTCCTCCGGGGGGTTCGCAGTCCCAGTCCCAAGAAAGAGCCCTGACACCTCGCTGTTCACGGGCTCAAACCCCACAGCTCTTTTCATTGCCACCTGACCAGTGTGTGCCGTATTTGCTTTCTTGCGCCTTGGCCGCATCTCGGTGGGTTTAAACTTAGGGTTTGGGGTTTAGGGTTTCGGGTTTAGGGTTTAGGGTTTAGGGTTTAGGGTTTAGGGTTTAGGCTTTGGGCTTTGGGGTTTGGGGTTTGGGGTTTAGGGCAAGCCGCAGCTGACAACTGTCGCCTGCTGCAGAAGCTAGGCAGTGCGAGCACAAATTCACTGGCAGAGGCGGCATCTGTGGGATTGCGGGGCGGCCTCGCAGCCCTACTTGCATCTTCAACTTGTAGTATAGGTTGCCTGACGTCTAAGTGCCCATGAACCTAAGTAGGGTTCTAAGTACCGTCATTAAAGTTTGTAATATAGGTTGCCTTACTTGTAACATGTGTAGCTACCCATGAACCTTCAAGTATCCCATGAGTGAGCTGCAATCTTTGCCCGAGGCCAGATAGCGGCGCCGAGCTGCCGTTGCTTGATGAGTGCTCTTGATGTTGCCACAGAAGTAACAAAGCTGCAGGCTTCTCACCAGAAGCCCTCAGCATGCCAATGCTGACCAGAACTACTGTATGTTGCCTAAGCAACCAGCCCGACAGCTCGACGTGGTGCGGACGAAACACGAGCCAAGCTGCACCCAGCTGCACGGTGCGAAGTCTGGATCGTGCCCTTGACGCTTGTGGGCCAGGATCCTGTAGCATGAAATCCTTAGACCTAGCCAGCGTGTGCCGGCCTGAGCGTAGATTTTGGCAGCAGCTTCGACACCCTGAACTCCAATCAGCCCTGAGCCCATTTTAGGGATGCCCGTACTTGAAGCTGGTGTCACATTGAGCAGCCTACGTACAGGTGTGCGACTGGGGATCCGGTGACGTACTGTGTCGCTCAAGATACCCAACAGCTTGTGTGTCGCAAGCTGTTGGGTATCTTGAGCCACACGTGCTGGACCATCTTTTCTCAAGGCCACAATGGGACGGACTATCGCGGAGGCCTCGCGCCTCCAGCGGATCATTGGGCCAAGACCTCCGGCGGTGGCCACTCCAGCACTGGTACTATTCACCAGCTTCCCCAGCGCCCCCACCTATCACAATGAGCTATGCTCCATAGCTCATTGTGATGGGTGGGGCGCTAGGGGCTGTGCTACCAGCCTGCCCCGGCCGCCTGGATGCATGTGGTGCTTGGCTTACAGACTCAGAGCATGGGCACGTTAACTACGTCAGAAGTTACGTCAACTTCCGTTTCTCATGCCTATGGCCAACTAGCTGGTTGACAAAGGTGAAAGTGATCAACCACAGGGGCGGCAGAAGTACGCTTATCAAGCTTTAGGTGTTTCGATTATCATTGTCTCTTGCAAGGATCCCCTGTAGTTGAAGATACCCCTCCTTAGTTCTGCTCGCAGGAGCCCAGTGGAGCTATGCAAAGCAACGTTTATCATGTCTAAGGAGAGTCGAGTGCTTTGCCGCAAAAAATGGTGCATGGCGTCCAACATCCCGGAATCCGGAACACCAGCATAAAGCCCAAAACCCGAACCCCTAAACCGAAAACCTTTGATAAGCCCTCCCCTCCTTGACCCTACACTTCGAATCCCTACTTGAAGGTTCATGGGTAGTGATGAGCGTAGGGTTAGAAGTTTCCTAGCATACAGGCTACCTTACTTACAACCCTCCTTGTAACTACCCATGGACTGGTCCTTAACCCAAAACCCGACAAACCCTAGGCCAAGACCGTGTCGATGTGCCCAGAGACTCCACACCCCCTTAATTCAGGAATATCCCTTAAATTAGAGTAGGAACCCTAATATGACTTAAGGTACATTCCTGAATTAAGGGGTTTTGGAGTCTCTGGGTGAGGGAACGTGCAAGCCGGCGGCGACTTCGATGACCAGGTGGAGCTCGTCAGCTCGTCGACCGACTGCAATTCCAGGTTGGAGATTGAAATAGGTCTGGTTTAGGGTTTGTGGGGTTCTTACCAAGTGAAGAAGAATCCCCTTATTGGGTTTAAGCGAACCGTATGTAGAAATGTGCTGTGCGAGGGTCAGCCAGCCGTGTATCTAAGCCCGAACCGAACTCGAAGAATCACCAGTATGCCGCTAGGTTCTTTTCCAGTCAGCATAGCTCCCGTGGCCCATGGCCTCCAGAGGAAGATACCCTGGTGACGAAGACCAAGGAAGAGTACTAGGATTCCCGATAGACATGCAACTCACCGCGCTTAAGCCCTAAACCCTTAACCCCTAGTTCCTTGATTCCTGGGCCCCTTTGGTGCTCCTTAGCTGGGGGAGATCTGACAGGGACTGGGGAGTGGTGCCCTGGGGCCTCAAACAAATGGGCGCGAGTACATCCAGCAGGAGTACCAACCCGAAGGACTATTGAGGTTCAAGTTGGGGATAGGGAGGGCTCAGGGTTTAGGCTTAGGGATCGGGAGTCGTCACTACCCTAAACCCTGAACCCAAGGCCCCAAGCCCTAAGCCCCAAACCCTAAACCCCAAACCCTAATTCCTGACCTCACGTAACCGAGGTGCGAGGCCACTTTGCTTGGTCCCTGATGGAGAACTTCGAGCGGGCGCTCGGGTGCCCTTGCTGTCTCGGTTCAGTTAAATACTGGGGTTCAGGGCTTAGATTTCTAACAGAAAAGGTTCAACAAGTTTTCAAGGGACGAAGGGAGGGACTCTTATAAGGGACCTTCGGCGTTATGTAGGGTTCCCATGCTAAGGTTTGTAGTATGTTGGGGTCATATTAGGGGTACTCCTTTTTTGGGAACTGCCCATGTCAATGACTGCAGACATGGAACAGAGCACTTGATGTTCCTGTAGTCTGGGTTCAGCGTGGTTTAGAGTGACAAGTCGCTCATCCACCCTCGCAAATGATGCAATCCAGGCTTCTACACTACTGTGACGCAATGCAAATGGGCATTATTTGACAGGTACTCAAAGCGGGTTCGGAATGGTGTACATCGATTACGAGACGCAAAAGAGGCCGCGGGTTTCATCTTGCACAGTGGTTCGCAGTCTGAGTATGCGAGGGGCATCAGGACCCACACACAGTGTTTCTAGAGGATTCGGATGACAGCCCTAAACCCTGCAGCCCAAAACCCTATAAACGTTGAACCCCAAATCGCCCACAAGAAGCAACACCTTAGCTTGACAGAGGACGCCGAAGCAGTCCACGCTGCTCATCTCGGAGGTGGCGCAGTCGAACAGACTCTGCCGGAATCCACTTTCCAGGCCGCCGTTGTAACTTGTCGGGTTTGGGGTTCATTGAGGTCGTTGGAAGGGCTTCAGGCGCTGCATACCGTGTAGCCTTACGTTTGATTTTTTACCTTGCTGATCAGAAATGACCCCGGCACCGACGAGCCCGAGTTATCCCGACGCCAGGATCGGGGACCTAGCAGCAGTTTAAGGTTGGCGGCGGTTTAAGGTTGGCTGGCAGCCTCGCCAGATTCCGACACCGGCCTCTTCATTGTTTGCACTTTGGTTTGTGGTTTGAGGTTTACATAATAGGGTGTAGGCTTTGGGGTTTCGGAGTTCGGTGTGTTAATTCGCCTCACCCGACACAGGAATCCGACTTCGTGATGATCGAGGAGGGTGCCGGGCGCAAGACGACGAAAGATGCACCGGTCAGAAGAAGGGCTGAGAGCAGCTTCTGCGGTGGCCTATAGGGCGTTCGGTCTAGGGTTTAGTAGTGTTGAGTTTTTAGGCTTTAGCTCTTTTGGGCTAGAAGCAAGACCAGGCACGTGCTTGCATAGTTTTTCATCCACGCAACCATGCTTGTCCATGCAACCTTGCATGAGACATTGGTAGATGCAGGAGGCTGTTTGTGGCAAGTATGGCTTGTTGGCGGTCACATGTATCACGCCCGAGGTCAAACAGACCTGTTCTTTTGACATGGGTGGCGAGATAAGATGTTTTGTCCTCCAAGATTCCGAGCTCTGCTGAACAGCAGTGCTATGGCTCTACGAAGCTGCAAGCTTCTCACCTGACAGAAGCCCTCAGCATTCCAATGCTGAACAGGACCAGTATGTTTTGCCTAAGCAACCAGTTCGACAGCTCGATGTGGTGCGGACGAAACACGAGCCAAGATGCACCCAGCAGCACGACGTGAAATATGGATCCTGGAGTGACCCTTATAGGCCCAGATATGTGGAGCTTCTGCACATTCTACGCTTCTGAACTCTCATAAGCTGGTGTCACTTTGAGCAGCCTACGTAGAGATGCTGTCGTGACTGTCCCGTGTCGAGCTGTGGCTCAAGATACCCAAGAGCTTGCAACCATTTGTTTAGTCATGGCCAGCACAATCTTCCAGCTGCCGCCTGCGTTTGTAGGTGAGCAGGCTGTGTATGGGCCAAATTATCGCGGAGGCCTCGCGCCTCCAGCGGATCACTGGGCCAAGACCGCCCACCCCAGGGCACCCTGGCCCCCCGGGCCACTCCAGCAGTTCCAGCAGTGGCCACTCCAGCAGTGGTGCTGGGCACCAGCTTCCCCAGCGCCCCCACCCATCATGAGCTATGCCGTTGGGCAGGGGCTGTGCTACCAGCCTGCCCCGGCAACCGCCTGGATGCCTGTGAACCAGGCACCCTATGCACCCGTGCCTCCACCCATATTCTATCCAATGCCATGCCCTCAATACCAGCCGGCAACTCCTGCCTGGACTCCCGCTCTCCAAGCACCCATGCCCATGCCTCCGCCACCACCACCAGCGCACTTCCCACCACCACTCCCTCCCACGCAAGCGCCCTTGCAGGCTCCCGAAGCACCGCCCACGGCACATCCGGCGCCCTCCAAGGAGCCAAGCACGCACAAGCCCCGCTGGGCAGACCTTTCAGAGGAGCCCCCAAAGTGGGATGTCACAGATGTCGCGACCTCGTCCCAGGAGCCCCTTCCCACGCTGCTTCCCCGCCCTCCACGTGGCCCGCAAGGGAAGGGGCGAGGGAAAGGATCAAAAGGTCACGGCAAGGGAAAGGGAACGAGAAAGTGGCGCCAGTAAGGGAGGAGTCTCGGCGCAAGCATTCCTGCAGGCCTCTCTGAATGCACTCATGTCGCAGTGTTTTCACTCAGCATGAAGCATGAAGCATGAAGCAGCCATCTTGCGTAAGCTGACGCATTCCAGGACCTTGGCTGAAGCTACGCCAGAAGTCGCAGGCCACGGCGACGGCCCGATGCCTGAGAAGGGACGCAGTTCGAACGAGTCTGAAGTTAGAATCGTAGAAGAGGTGACAAAGCCCTCCCTCCATCGATTGTTTCATCTGTGGACACTTCGCCTAGCGAAGGACTGCCGTCCGGGCACCCGCCAGAAATTGATGTGTCGCAGTTGTGAGACCCAGCTGATTGCAGCTGCAAGCCATTGCAAGCCCTACCTCCTACCCACACCCTCAAATGACCCACACTGGCCTGCACATTGTTTATTTTGGGGCCGCAGTTTCTGGAGTTAGAATCGTAGAAGAGGTGACAAAGCCCTCCCTCCGTCGATTGTTTCATCTGTGGACACTTCGCCTAGCGAAGGACTGCTGTCCGGGCACCCGCCAGAAATTGATGTGTCGCAGTTGTGAGACCCAGCTGATTGCAGCTGCAAGCCATTGCAAGCCCTACCTCCTACCCACACCCTCAAATGACCCACACTGGCCTGCACATTGTGTATTTTGGGGCCGCAGTTTCTGGAGTTAGAATCGTAGAAGAGGTGACAAAGCCCTCCCTCCGTCGATTGTCTCATCATGTGGACACTTCGCCTAGCGAAGGACTGCCGTCCGGGCACCCGCCAGAAATTGATGTGTCGCAGCGCTGAGAACCCAGCTCATTGCAGCTTCAAGCCATTGCACACCCTACTCGTACCTACACCCTCAAACCGCCCATGCTGGCCTACATTTCCTCTATTTTTTTTGGGGGGGCCGCAGGCTGTCGTTCCGTGTGATCGTGAGGGTCCTCAAGTTAGCCCGAAACCAGGCATCATGGCGCTGGGTCCTCCGGGGGGTTCGCAGTCCCAGTCCCAAGAAAGAGCCCTGACGACTCGCTGTTCACGGGCTCAAGCCCCACAGCTCTTTTCATTGCCACCTGACCAGTGTGTGCCGTATTTGCTTTATTGCGCCTTGGCCGCATCTCGGTGGGTTTAAACTTAGGGTTTGGGGTTTAGGGTTTCGGGTTTAGGGTTTAGGGTTTAGGGTTTAGGGTTTAGGCTTTGGGCTTTGGGCTTTGGGGTTTGGGGTTTGGGGTTTAGGGCAAGCCGCAGCTGACAACTGTCGCCTGCTGCAGAAACTAGTTCCAGCACAAATTCACTGGCAGAGGCGGCATCTGTGGGTTTGTGGGGCGGCCTCGCAGCCCTACTTGCATCTTCAACTTGTAGTATAGGTTGCCTGACGTCTAAGTGCCCATGACCTAAGTAGGGTTCTGAGTACCGTCATTAGAGTTTGCAATCTAGGTTGCCTTACTTGTAACATGTGTGGCTACCCTTGAACCTTCAAGTCCCCCACGAGTGAGCTGCAATCTTTGCCCGAGGCCAGATAGCGGCGCCGAGCTGCCGTTGCCTATGAGCGCTCTTGAAGTTGCCACAGAAGTAACAAAGCTGCCGGCTTCTCACCAGAAGCCCTCAGCATGCCAATGCTGACCAGAACCTACTGTATGTTGCCTAAGCAACCAGCCCGACAGCTCGACGTGGTGCGGACGAAACACGAGCCAAGCTGCACCCAGCTGCACGGTGCGAAGTCTGGATCGTGCCCTTGACGCTTGCGGGCCAGGATCCTGTAGCATGAAATCCTTAGACCTAGCCAGCATGTGCAGGCCTGAGCGTAGATTTTGGCAGCAGCTTCGACACCCTGAACTCCAATCAGCCCTGAGCCCATTTTAGGAATGCCCGTACTTTGAAGCTGGTGTCACATTGAGCAGCCTACGTACAGGTGTGCGACTGGGGATCCGGTGACGTACTGTGTCGCTCAAGATACCCAACAGCTTGTGTGTTGCAAGCTGTTGGGTATCTTGAGCCACACGTGCTGGACCATCTTTTCTCATGGCCACAATGGGACGGACTATCGCGGAGGCCTCGCGCCTCCAGCGGATCACTGGGCCAAGACCTCCGGCGGTGGCCACTCCAGCACTGGTACTATTCACCAGCTTCCCCAGCGCCCCCACCTATCACAATGAGCTATGCTCCATGGCTCATTGTGATGGGTGGGGCGCTAGGGGCTGTGCTACCAGCCTGCCCCGGCCGCCTGGATGCATGTGGTGCTTGGCTTACAGACTCAGAGCATGGGCACGTTAACTACGTCAGAAGTTACGTCAACTTCCGTTTCTCATGCCTATGGCCAACTAGCTGGTTGACAAAGGTGAAAGTGATCAACCACAGGGGCGGCAGAAGTACGCTTATCAAGCTTTAGGTGTTTCGATTATCATTGTCTCTTGCAAGGATCCCCTGTAGTTGAAGATACCCCTCCTTAGTTCTGCTCGCAGGAGCCCAGTGGAGCTATGCAAAGCAACGTTTATCATGTCTAAGGAGAGTCGAGTGCTTTGCCGCAAAAAATGGTGCATGGCGTCCAATACCCCGGAATCCGGAACACCAGCATAAAGCCCAAAACCCGAACCCCTAAACCGAAAACCTTTGATAAGCCCTCCCCTCCTTGACCCTACACTTCGAATCCCTACTTGAAGGTTCATGGGTAGTGATGGGCGTAGGGTTAGAAGTTTCCTAGCATACAGGCTACCTTGCTTACAACCCTCCTTGGAACTACCCATGGACCGGTCCTTAACCCAAAACCCGACAAACCCTAGGCCAAGACCGTGTCGATGTGCCCAGAGACTCCACACCCCCTTAATTCAGGAATATCCCTTAAATTAGAGTAGGAACCCTAATATGACTTAAGGTACATGCCTGAATTAAGGGGTTTTGGAGTCTCTGGGTGAGGGAACGTGCAAGCCGGCGGCGACTTCGATGACCAGGTGGAGCTCGTCAGCTCGTCGACCGACTGCAATTCCAGGTTGGAGATTGAAATAGGTCTGGTTTAGGGTTTGTGGGGTTCTTACCAAGTGAAAAAGAATCCCCTTATTGGGTTTAAGCGAACTGTATGTAGAAATGTGCTGTGCGAGGGTCAGCCAGCCGTGTATCTAAGCCCGAACCGAACTCGAAGAATCACCAGTATGCCGCTAGGTTCTTTTCCAGTCAGCATAGCTCCCGTGGCCCATGGCCTCCAGAGGAGGATACCCTGGTGACGAAGACCAAGGAAGAGTACTATGATTCCCCATAGACATGCAACTCACCGCGCTTAAGCCCTAAACCCTTAACCCCTAGTTCCTTGATGCCTGGGCCCCTTTGGTGCTCCTTAGCTGGGGTAGATCTGACAGGGACTGGGGAGTGGTGCCCTGGGGCCTCAAACAAATTGTCGCGAGTACATCCTGCAGGAGTACCAACCCGAAGGACCATTGGGCTTCAAGTTGGGGATAGGGAGGGCTCAGGGTTTAGGCTCAGGATCGGGAGCCTAAACTGCCCTCAACCCTAAACCCTAAACCCTAAACCCTAAACCCTAAACCCTAAACCCTAAACCCTAAACCCTAAACCCTAAACCCTAAACCCTAAACCCAAAGCCGCAAACCCTAAACCATCAAACCCTAAACCCTAACCTCACGTAGCCGAGGTGCGAGGCTACTTTGCTTGGTCCCTGATGGAGAACTTCGAGCGGGCGCTCGGGTGCCCTTGCTGTCTCGGATAAGTTAAATATTGGGGTTCAGGGCTTAGGTTTGCAAACAAGAAAGGGTTCAGAAGTTTCGGGGTCCTATACTGGGGATTAGAGTATGTTGGGGTCATATTCGGCGTACTCCTATGTTGGGAAATGCCCATGTCAATGATTGCAAACCACGTGGAACAGAGCGCTTGATGTTCCTGTAGTCTCTGGGTTCAGTGTGGTTTAGAGTGACAAGCCGCTCATCCACCCTCGTAGATGATGCAATCCAGGCTCCCCCACTACTCTGAGGCACGGGTACTCAAGGTTCGGAATGGTGCACATCGATTACGAGACGCACGGGCTTGTTCTTGCACACAGACAGTGGTTCGCAGTCTGAGTATGCGAGGGACATCAGGACCCACACACGGTGTTTCTGAAGGATTCGGATGACAACCCAAAACCCTGCAACCCTAAACGCTATAAACGTTGAACCCTAAATCGCCCACAAGAAGCAACACCTTGGCTTGAAAGAGGACGCCGACGCAGTCCACGCTGCTCATCTCGGAGGTGGCGCAGTCGAACAAGCTGACTCTGCCGGAATCCACTTTGCAGGCCGCCGTTGTAACTTTTCGGGTTTCGGGTTCATTGTGGTCGTTGGAAGGGCTTCAGGCAGCCTTGTAGTAGAGAGATGGGTTCTTCTCGCAACGATGTGGCGCAACTTCATATGTCCTGCTGGCCGTTGAACACTGCATACAGTATGGCCTTCCGTTTGATTTTTACCTTGCTGATCAGAAATGACCCCGGCGCCGACGAGCCCCAATTATCCCGACGCCAGGATCGGGGACCTAGCGCTGCAGTTTAAGGTTGGCTGCAAAAGCCAAGGGAGCCCCCAACAACACCAATCTGGCAGCCTCGCCAGATTCCGACACCGGCCTCTTCACCGTTTATACTTTGGTTTGTGGTTTAAGGTTTATGTAGGGTTTAGGGTTTTGGTGTTTAGGAGTTCGGTGATTTAATTCGCCTCCACCCGACACAGGCATCCGACTTCGTGATGAGCGAGGAGGTGCCGGGCGCAAGACGACGAAAGATGCACCGGTCAGAAGAAGGGCTGAGAGCAGCTTCTGCGGTGGCCTATAGGGCGTTCGGTCTAGGGCTTAGTAGTGTTGAGTTTTTAGGCTTTAGCTCTTTTGGGCTAGAAGCAAGACCAGGCACGTGCTTGCATAGTTTTCATCCACGCAACCATGCTTCTCCACGCACCCTTGCATGAGACATTGGTAGATGCAGGAGGCTGTTTGGTGGCAAGTATGGCTTGTTGGCGGTCACAGGTCTCACGCCCGAGGTCAAACAGATCTGTTCTTTTGACATGGGTGGCAAGATAAGACGTTTTGTCCTCCAAGATTCCGAGCTCTGCTGAACAGCAGTGCTATGGCTCTGGAAGATGCAAGCTTCTCACCTGACAGAAGCCCTCAGCATTTCCAATGCTGAACAGGACCAGTATGTTTTGCCTAAGCAACCAGCTCGACAGCTAGATGTGGTGCGGACGAAACACGAGCCAAGCTGCACCCAGCAGCACGACGTGAAATATGGATCCTGGAGTGACCCTTATAGGCCCAGATATGTGGAGCTTCTGCACATTCTACGCTTCTGAACTCTCATAAGCTGGTGTCACTTTGAGCAGCCTACGTAGAGATGCTGTCGTGACTGTCCCGTGTCGAGCTGTGGCTCAAGATACCCAAGAGCTTGCAACCATTTGTTTAGTCATGGCCAGCACAATCTTCCAGCTGCCGCCTGCGTTTGTAGGTGAGCAGGCTGTTTATGGGCCAAATTATCGCGGAGGCCTCGCGCCTCCCGCGGATCACTGGGCCAAGACCGCCCCCAGGGCACCATGGCCTCCCGGGCCGCTCCAGCAGTTCCAGCAGCCACTCCAGCAGTGGTGCTGGGCGCCAGCTTCCCCAGCACCCCCACCCATCATGAGCTATGCCGTCGGGCAGGGGCTGTGCTACCAGCCTGCCCCGGCAACCGCCTGGATACCTTTGAACCAGGCATATGAACCCGTGCCTCCACAAATGTTCTTTCACATGCCATGCCCTCAATACCAGCCGGCAACTCCTGCATGGACTCCCGCTCCCCAAGCACCCATGCCCATGCCTCCGCCACCACCGCCAGCGCACTTCCCACCACCACTCCCTCCCATGCAAGCGCCCTTGCAGGCACCCGCAGCACCGCCCACGGCACATCCGGCGCCCTCCAAGGAGCCAAGCACGCACAAGCCCCGCTGGGCAGACCTGTCCGAGGAGCCCCCAAAGTGGGATGTCACAGATGTCGCGACCTCGTCCCAGGAGCCCCTTCCCACGCTGCTTCCCCGCCCTCCACATGGCCCGCAAGGGAAGGGGCGAGGGAAAGGATCGAAAGGTCACGGCAAGGGAAAGGGAACGAGAAAGTGGCGCCAGTAAGGGAAGAGTCTCGGCGCAAGCATTCCTGCAGCCCTCTCTGAATGCACTCATGTCGCAGTGTTTTCACTCAGCATGAAGCATGAAGCAGCCACCTTGCGTAAGCTGACGCATTCCAGGACCTTGGCTGAAGCTACGCCAGAAGTCGCGGGCCACGGCGACGGCCCGATGCCTGAGAAGGGGCGCAGCTCGAACGAGTCTGAAGTCAGAATCGTTGAAGGGGTGACAAAGCCCTCCCTCCGTCGATTGTTTCATCTGTGGACACTTCGCCTAGCGAAGGACTGCCGTCGGGCACCCGCCGGAAATGGATGTGTCGCAGTTGTGAGACCCAGCTCATTGCAGCTGCGAGCCATTGCAAGCCCTACCTCCTACCCACACCCTCAAATGACCCACACTGGCCTGCACATTGTTTATTTTGGGGCCGCAGTTTCTGGAGTTAGAATCGTAGAAGAGGTGACAAAGCCCTCCCTCCGTTGATTGTTTCATGTGTGGACACTTCGCCTAGCGAAGGACTGCCGTCCGGGCACCCGCCAGAAATTGATGTGTCACAGTTGTGAGACCCAGGTCATTGCAGGTGCAAGCCATTGCAAGCCTCCTACCCACACCCTCAAATGACCCACACTGGCCTGCACATTGTTTATTTTGGGGCCGCAGTTTCTGGAGTTAGAATCGTAGAAGAGGTGACAAAGCCCTCCCTCCGTCGATTGTTTCATCTGTGGACACTTCGCCTATAGCGAAGGACTGCCGTCCGGGCACCCGCCAGAAATTGATGTGTCGCAGTTGTGAGACCCAGCTCATTGCAGCTGCAAGCCATTGCAAGCCCTACCTCCTACCCACACCCTCAAATGACCAGCATTCCTGCACATTGTTTATTTTGGGGCCGCAGTTTCTGGAGTTAGAATCGTAGAAGAGGTGACAAAGCCCTCCCTCCGTTGATTGTTTCATGTGTGGACACTTCGCCTAGCGAAGGACTGCCGTCCGGGCACCCGCCAGAAATTGATGTGTCACAGTTGTGAGACCCAGGTCATTGCAGCTGCAAGCCATTGCAAGCCTCCTACCCACACCCTCAAATGACCCACACTGGCCTGCACATTGTTTATTTTGGGGCCGCAGTTTCTGGAGTTAGAATCGTAGAAGAGGTGACAAAGCCCTCCCTCCGTTGATTGTTTCATCATGTGGACACTTCGCCTAGCGAAGGACTGCCGTCCGGGCACCCGCCAGAAATTGATGTGTCACAGTTGTGAGACCCAGGTCATTGCAGCTGCAAGCCATTGCAAGCCTCCTACCCACACCCTCAAATGACCCACACTGGCCTGCACATTGTTTATTTTGGGGCCGCAGTTTCTGGAGTTAGAATCGTAGAAGAGGTGACAAAGCCCTCCCTCCGTTGATTGTTTCATCATGTGGACACTTCGCCTAGCGAAGGACTGCCGTCCGGGCACCCGCCAGAAATTGATGTGTCGCAGCGCTGAGAACCCAGCTCATTGCAGCTGCAAGCCATTGCACACCCTACTCGTACCTACACCCTCAAATCACCCATGCTGGCCTACATTTCCTTTATTTTTTTGGGGGCCGCAGGCTGTCGTTCCGTGTGATCGTGAGGCTCAGGCATCATGGCGCTGGGTCCTCCGGAGGGGTTCGCAGTCCCAGTCCCAAGAAAGAGCCCTGACGACTCGCTGTTCACGGGCTCAAGCCCCACAGCTCTTTTCATTGCCACCTGACCAGTGTGCCATATCTGCTCATTGCGCCTTGGCCGCATCTCGGTGGGTTTAAGGTAACTTAGGGTTTAGGGTTTAGGGCGCAGCTTTCAAACAGTCGCCGGCTGCAGAAACTGGGCAGTGTCTGAGCTGTTCCTGCACAAATGAACCCGGTCCAGTAGCAGGACAGGCAGCATCTGTGGCAGTAGGACGCGGACAGTCGTTTGTTTGCAGGGCGCACGCTTGCGTAACCCTAAATCCGCAACTTTCCCTTGGGACGCTCACCCGTGCTCTTCCAGCCCTCAATCTAGGCCCCCAGGCCCTAAGCCCCCAACGGCCGCCAGGAATTCAGTGGAGAAGCCCTCGCCTCAGAAAAGGATGAGGGTTTAGGGTTTGGAGTTTCGGGTTAAGGGTACGGTTAGGGTTGAGGGTTTAGGGAGCGAGCCCGCAAATGCTCGCGGAGCGGAGTACAAGGTTTGGGGGGCTTGAGGGTCTAGCTTTACGGTTCGTTTCTACACCACAGTCAACCCTATTTCCACACCCCTCCACACCTCTCCACCCCGCCAAACCCCTGCTAAGCACCAGAAGCCGAAGAGCGGGTGTCGGAACTAAGCTTATGAGGACACCTGTGGGCTCTGTCTTGTATGCATTTGCCTGGCTACCCCAAGACTGCTCTTAAATTCCAAAGCGCCTTTGAGCCTGAAGGCCTGAGTGCAACGGCCCATGAAGCTTCAAGTATCCCTTGAGTGAGCTCCCATTTCTTTCTGAAGGTTCAACTTATAACATGGGTTGGGTTGCCTGACTTAAATCTCTTGAAAGTACATGAAGTACCCATGAACCTAAGTAGGGTTACCATCATTAATCATTTTTTGTAATATCGGCTGCCTTAGTTGTAACATTTGTAGCTACCCATGAACCTTCAAGTATCCCATGAGTGAGCTCCAATCTTTGTCCTGGGCCAACGCCACCGAGCTAACGCCACCGAGCTGCCATTGCCTGATGAGTGCTTGTTTTGCCTCAGAAGCAAGATCATGCACTTGTTCTTTCTTGCATACGCGTGCGCGCACTACGGATTTGTTTTTTTGACGATGGGTGGCAAGATACGATGTTCTGTCCTTCAAGATTCCGAGCTCTGCTGAACAGCAGTCTTATAGCTCTGCAAAGCTGCAAGCTTCTCACCTGACAGAAGCCCTCAGCATTCCAATGCTGAACAGGAGCATTCCAATGCTGAACAGGGCCTACTAGGTTTTGCCTAAGCAACCAGCTCGACAGCTCGATGTGGTGTGGACGGAACAGTGCGAAGTCTGGATCATTGAGTGCCAAGATATGTGGAGATTCTAGGCATTCTACCCCTTCTGAACTCCTATCAGCCCTATCAGCCCTAAACCCATTTCGGGAATGCCTGTAGGGGGTCCTGCTGTCGTGACTGTCCTGTGTCGAGCTGTGGCTCAAAGATGCGCAACAGCGTGTGTTTTGTGTCACCATCCTTCGGCATGTCAAGCACGATTTCTTCTAGCTGCCCGCCACCTGCCTTTGTAGGTGATCTAGGCTGTTTATGGCCTTCAGTATCGCGGAGGCCTCGCGCCTCCAGCTGGAGGCGCGAGGCCTCCGCGAGACTGTGGGCCATACACAGCCTGGATCACTTTCAACGCGGCCTGGTGCTCCACTGTCTTGGGGCTACGCCAACGGCGAGGTGGCACTTCGGAACAACCAAAGTTTAGGGTTTAGGATTTAGGGTTCAGGCTTTAGGGGGCTTGAGTGGTTTCTTTCAGGTCTTCGAGTCCAAGTTGCTCAATCAACCCTACACACTGACGACTCCTTGATGAGTTTGGGTTAAGAAGGGACTCCTCTACATAACCCGTATATATCGTATATAGTCCCTATATACCTAAGTAGCCCCTACATGGTGATTTCTCTACATTATGGTCCTCTTTGGGGGTCCTCAGGAACCCCCCCCCCCCCTTATTTAGGGTACCCAAAAAGGGACCAAATTCATCGAGAACTCGCCACACATATGCCTGGGGTCCCTTGTAAGGGTCCTTCTGCCTTAGTCCCTGGATTGGGGACTGAGATGAGGTGCAGCACCGCATGGGGCATTGGGCAACACAGCTTAGAGTTTAGGGGTTTTTCAAGGGGTTCAGCGTAAAGACAACGTCGAACCCTGCAGGCCAAGCGGACTAGGTTATAAGCCCTATAGGCCTTAAGGCCAGGGATCGGAGCAAGCCAGATGGGCGTAGTGAAAAACGAATCAGACCCCCGAAGGCCCCACAAGCAGGGATCCAAGCTCTCGAAGCCTCCGTAAGTAAGGAGAAGCCAGAGACGGAGCCCTACATCGCGGCACACCACATCATCCGGAGCCACGCGCGGGCGGTGGCCGTGCTGTCAGGGATGTGTTTGAGGTACCTCCTGACCCCTCAAATTAGTTTAGGGCTCAGGGTAGGGTCTTGTAGTCTCCCAAAAGATCAGGACGGTACTTTCGCATTGAAAACCCTACTTTTAGAGCAAGTAGACTCCAATGTTGCGCTGCAGCTCCTTTTTTCTGTTAAGGGTGGGGCTTAGGGGTGTACAGACTCAGAGCATGGTCGCGTTAACTACTTCAGAAGTTACGTCAACTTCCGTTTCTCATGCCTATGGCCAACTAGCTGGTTGACAAAGGCGAACTGGATCAACAACAAGGGCGGCAGAAGTACACTTATCAAACTTTCGGCATTTCCGTGATGTCTCATGCAAGGGTCCCCTGTAGTTGAAGATACCTCGCATGAATGCCCAGACTTGGTGCACACTTTAGGACGCAAGGTTTGTTTAGGGCTGACTCTATATGAAGTGGGGTTTATATTTCCTGTACCCCCAAAAGGACACCCAATATCTACACTCACCACTATTAAAAAGGAACCTTATATACACTCACCAAGAACAGTAATGTAAACCCTGAACCCTGAACCCTAAACCCTAATATAGCTAGTGTGTCGTTAGGGCACGAAGGTGACGAGATACCGCGGCGAGTTGGAGGCGAAGCAGGGCGAAGAGGTCGGCGTCACTCTCGACATGGACTGGAGGTGGCTTGCTCTGCAGGGTTTAGGGTTTAGGGTTAAGCGTTTAGGGTTTAGGGTTGCTGTAGTCTGTGGCTCGCTTACTGGGTAGGCCCTTGGGATGTTTCACATTTGCCCTTACTTGGCTTAAGAGGATCATGTTCCCATTGCATTTTTTTTCAGAGGGTTTCAGGGGCCAACCTGGCTTAGGGATTGTGTCTCAGTTCTGCTCGCATAAGCCCAATGCAGCATGAAAGCCCAACACCCGAGCCCCTAAACCGCAACCCCTCGATAAGCCCTCACTCCGTGACCCTACACCTTTGGTGCTCCTCAGGTGGGGGAGATCTGACAGGGACTGGGGAGTGTTGCCCTGGGGCCTCAAACAAATTGTCGCGAGTACATCCAGGCCAGCAGGAGTACCAACCCGAAGGACTGTTGAGGTTTAAGTTGGGGATAGGGAGGGCTCAGGGTTTAGGGTTAGGGATCGGGAGCCGTCACTATCCTAAGCCCTGAACCCAAAGCCCCAAGCCCTAAGCCCCAAACCCTAAACCCCAAACCCTAATTCCTGACCTCACCTAACCGAGGTGCGAGGCCACTTTGCTTGGTCCCTGATGGAGAACTTCGAGTGGGCGCTCGGTGCCCCTGCTGTCTCGGGTATGTTGAATATTGTGGTTTAGGGCTTAGGTCTCCAAAAGAAAAGGTTCAAAAGTTTCGGGGTTCCTATGCTCAGGATTAAAGTATGTTGGGGTCATCTTAGGGGTACTCCTGCCCGTGTCAATGACTGCAAACACATGGAACAGAGCACTCGATGTTCCTGTAGTCTGGGTTCAGTGTGTAGGGTTTAGAGGGACACGTCTCTCTCATCCACCCTCGTAAATGAGGCAATCCAGGCTCCGACACTACTCTGACGCAATGCAAATTGTCTCTATTTAACAGGTACTCAAAGCGGGTTCATCGATTCCGAGACGCAAAAGAGGCCGCAGGTTTCATCTTGCACAGAGACAGTGGTTCGCAGTCTGAGTATGCGAGGGACATCAGGACCCACACACGGTGTTTCTAAAGGATTCGGATGACAGCCCTAAACCCTGCAGCCCTAAACACTGTAAACGTTGAACCCTAAATCGCCCACAAGAAGCAACACCTTAGCTTGACAGAAAACGCCGAAGCAGTCCACGCTGCTCATCTCGGAGGTGGCGCAGTCGAACAAGCTGACTCTGCCGGCATCCACTTTGCAGGCCGCCCTTGTAACTTTTCGGGTTTACGGTTCATTGTGGGCGTTGGAAGGGCTTCAGGCAGCCTTGTACTAGAGAGATGGGTTCATCTCGCGACTATGTGGGGCAACTTCATATGTCCTGCTGGCCGTTGAACACTGCATACAGTATGGCCTTCCGTTTGATTTTTACCTTGCTGATCAGAAATGACCCCGGCGCCGACGAGCCCCAATTATCCCGACGCCAGGATCGGGGACCTAGCGCTGCAGTTTAAGGTTGGCTGCAAACGCCAAGGGAGCCCCCAAAAACACCAATCTGGCAGCCTCGCCAGATTCCGACACCGGCCTCTTCACCGTTTATACTTTGGTTTGTGGTTTAAGGTTTATGTAGGGTTTAGGGTTTTGGTGTTTAGGAGTTCGGTGATTTAATTCGCCTCCACCCGACACAGGCATCCGACTTCGTGATGAGCGAGGAGGTGCCGGGCGCAAGACGACGAAAGATGCACCGGTCAGAAGAAGGGCTGAGAGCAGCTTCTGCGGTGGCCTATAGGGCGTTCGGTCTAGGGTTTAGTAGTGTTGAGTTTTTAGGCTTTAGATCTTTTGGGCTAGAAGCAAGACCAGGCACGTGCTTGCATAGTTTTCATCCACGCAACCATGCTTGTCCATGCAACCTTGCATGAGACATTGGTAGACGCAGGAGGCTGTTTGTGGCAAGTATGGCTTGTTGGCGGTCACATGTATCACGCCCGAGGTCAAACAGACCTGTTCTTTTGACATGGGTGGCGAGATAAGATGTTTTGCCCTCCAAGATTCCGAGCTCTGCTGAACAGCAGTGCTATGGCTCTACGAAGCTGCAAGCTTCTCACCTGACAGAAGCCCTCAGCATTCCAATGCTGAACAGGACCAGTATGTTTTGCCTGAGCAACAGTTCGACAGCTCGATGTGGTGCGGACGAAACACGAGCCAAGATGCACCCAGCAGCACGACGTGAAATATGGATCCTGGAGTGACCCTATAGGCCCAGATATGTGGAGCTTCTGCGCATTCTACGCTTCTGAACTCTCATAAGCTGGTGTCACTTTGAGCAGCCTACGTAGGGACGCTGCTGTCGTAACTGTCCCGTGTCGAGCTGTGGCTCAAGATATCCAACAGCTTGTCTGGGTTTGCGGTTCGGACATTTTTCATTTATTGCCTTTGGGTTGTGCTTTAGGTAGGGCATTTGCTTGCACGTGTTCTGTCAGTCATAGCTTCTGGGTTCAAGGAGATGGCCAAGAGAAAGTGGGAAGTCAGGTTCGGCGAATCTCTCGCCGAATCGGACTTCCCACTTTCTCTTGGCCATCTCCAGGCTCAGTGTTCAGGGTCAGGATCATAAACGTCCCTGACAGCACCCAAGGCAAGCCCAAGCCCTCAGGGTCAACCCTCTCTCTCTCAGCCCTGTCATGTGCGGCATCCGCGACGACGTCCACGCTATGGAGGCCAGGAGCAACAGGGTCATGGGTCTATTCAGTGTTTGGCAAGTTTGGAGGGACCGACCTGGTCCTTCCGATTCTAATATTACTAAAGACTAGCATTTGGTCGGGAAAGAGGACTTGCGAATTCCGAAGTGACCGATCTGGTCAACGTCAGGGTCAGTGGGAAAGTGCGGTGGGCATGAATGAAGGGGCAGGCTGGGACGGTGAGTGACCGATCTGGTCACTTCCGCTTCTGAGGTTCCCGAAATGAGTATTCATGCAATAATAGAATACTGTGCAACAACTTAAGTTAAACAACTTGGTGGGTGGAGGCGACCGATCTGGTCGTCTCCTCAGGAAACTGGGGACTCCAGACATGATTAAAATTCAATGTAGTATATTTTCAACCGGCAATTTACATGACAATGAGGTGGGGTGGGAACTCGGTCGGGCGGTGGCAGTTCGGATACGATTGTAGTGCCCTTGTGCGCAGGGACCGATCTGGTCCTCTGCGTCACTGCATCAAACTTAAAACCCAGGGTCGGGTGGGAAATTGTGTGAGGGACCGATCTGGTCCTCTCTAACACATTGACATCGTTCATTGATTAACTGTGTTATTCCTGGAGGGACCGATCTGGTCCTCTCCATCAGTGACTAGTCAGTGGCTCGGGGGGCGGGTCTTTGTGCGGACGGACCGATCTGGTCCTGTCTAATGAATGAAATTATATTATTGGTAAGATTACGGGTCAAGAAGAGCTGCAAGCTTTGGGGCACGTAGCCTAGCGGAGGGACCGATCTGGTCTCTTCGCAGCCAGGATGATGAAGTGGAGGCTCGGAGAGGGTCACCCCCAACCCCACCCCCGCCCGGTTGTTTAAAGCTTAAACCCACTAAGCCCTTCCCTAAACCCTAAACCCTAAACCCTAAACCCTAAACCTTAAACACTAAACCCTAAACCCTAAACCCTAATCCCTAACCCCTAACCCCCAGTCCCTAGTCCCTAAACCCTAAATTTTAAACCCTAAAACCCTATCTTTGACCGGAGGCAGCTGAGCCGTCGCCATGCCACTCTGCTGCTGCTGCTGCTGAGGCCAGGGTCACGGGAAATGGGCACTCCACTGGCCTCCCAGCATTCAAGCCCAAATAAATTTGGTGAGTTTTGGGTTCACGTGTCGAATGTAGGGCAGAATTAATTGCTTGCTACATTCAGGGTCAAATGATCCACTGTGTTGCGCAAGACATTGTTGCCCAAGCGGCAGTTGTCACATAGCCTCAACGGCAGGCAGTGCAGGTAGTCAGGGACACTGCAACAAGTCACATTCCAGTGAGTCCGACTTCAAACCTATTGTTACAGTGAGGGTCATGCATCCAAATTCGCATGGGCGTGGTCGCAAGCGCAAGAAGAAGAACAAGAGAGGTGGCGAGGGGTGTCGTTTGAGACGCTTTGAGAGGTTTTTGACAAAGCAATATGGCGAACCTCGGGTCAAATGAGTAAGATTCTTTTAATTTTAACTTTTGATTTGATTCATATCAAATTGAGTCTGAAGCGTATCTGCTGCCTGAGCTGAGCACAGCTTAGAACCTGAACCTGGAAGAAGACGACGAGGAGGAAGGGTCACATCAGCCGGAGGATGAGCCGATTGAGCCATCAACTGCCTCAGCTTCTGGGTCAAAGTCAACAGGGTCAGCTCCTGCGTCTGCATCTGGGCTGGTTCAGCATCCTACGCTAAGAAAAATTAGCACCAAGATTAAGTCAGTCAAGTGCTCGTCGTGTAATTTGGTAGTAACGATTGGACGAAGCCAAGTCAAGGCATCGTTGGCGTTGACTTCGAAGGCTAGCCCAGCTGTGGCGCCCAAAGGGTCAGCGCTGCCCCAAGCAGTAGGGGAGCCGTTGCCTGAAGACGCCAGACCTCCCCCTCCACCGCAGCATGAATTGGTGGAAGTAGAGATCGAGGCGGCGCTGGCCAGGGTCAGTGATGATGCAACTTCGCATGAATTGCTGCCCGTGGAACCAACGGAGGCTTGGGCGGACGAAGCTGGGATGACTGGTGAAGAGTCCAGCTCCGAAGAACTTCTCCCCGAGACGCATCCGGACCGTCTGGGTCAAGTGCAGCGCATGGCAGGTCGTACACCTTCGGCCCCCATCTGCACGGATGCTTCCGGACGCCAAGTCCCTGGACAGGGTCAGAGTGCCAGTGAGGAGCAGGGTGTGGAGTCGGACTCGGAACTGTTCGGGCACGATCCGTTTGAAGCAGCTGCTGGGGTTTACGAGACTCCAGGGTCAGACGAGCCTTCGACTTCTGTGCCGGCGCCCCCAGTCTCTACTTCACCAGGGTCACCTTGCACAGAAGAGCCCTCGAGGCCCATGGCTTCTGCGCCGGCACCCGCGCCAGGGTCACCTTGCACAGAAGATCCCTCGAGGCCAATGGCTTCTGCGCCGGCGCCCGCGCCAGGGACGCCTCTCACAGTGCCACCGCCTCAACATGCTGGCCCTGCAGCGCCGCCTCCTGCAAAGGGGTCAAAATCGGCGTCTTCGTCTTCCAGCTCATCCTCGTCGTCCAATTCTGAGCCAGGGTCAGAGGAGGTGACTGAATTTCAGCAGCGTCTGGAAGGTATGGTCAAGCACGCCCTTGCGAAGTACCTGCCAAAGGCTGTTGCGAAGGCCGCGGTCTTGGCCCAGCGCACGGTCCCATCGTTGCATTTAAAGTACAATAATTTTAAACTCGGCTGAATCTAAAGTTTGGGTGGCTGAATAATTTACCCATTAATCAATCAATCTGTTTGCTGTGTTTCAGACAACTCAGGCGCATGAGCAGCTGGCCAAGGAGAAAGCCGAGGCCAAAGCGCTCAGGGCCAAGAAGGCTGCAGAGCGACAGGTCAGGGTCAAGCCAAAGCAGGAGACACCGGCCGTCCTGCACCAGATCGATGGCTACTTGCTCGCGATGGACCACATGCGGGGTCAATCCCTGTCAAGGAGCATTCCTGGCACCGCAAAGGCAGGGTCATCGATGCCTTCAGGGCCGACAGCGTCTTCAACGCCCAGGCCTAGACGTCCTCCAGGGTCATCGGCCCCCACGCCTAAGGCGTCAACACCTAAAGGTGTCCCCGACGACAAGTCTTCGCCAGCACCTGCAGTGCCGAAAAAACTTCTACTGCAAACGCGATCATAATAACTTCCTGATGAACCCAACTTGCCCTGACCAAGCCAAGAAGCTGGGCCGCCTTTGACTTCCACAAACCTTTTAAACCCGAAAACTTTAAACCCTAAACAGTAACCCCTAAACCCCTAATCCCTAGACCCTACACCCTTAAAGTCACTGCGGGTTTTCCGACTCCTTGCTCTCGGGCAGGCGGCCCTCCGCCGCTGCGGGCAGGCCTCAGGGTCAGGCAAGGCCTTGATTCGGAGTTGTGGAGGTAGGTGTGTCAGCTTGGCATTTTGTCTGCAGTGCGCAAGTCAATCTTTGCATTCAGTGCTGCAGCGTAGCATCAAGGGTCACATGTTCTCCTGTGCCTTCCAACACAGTCAGCAGCCACTGCCTGCTTCCTGCTGCCAGGTCAGCGCCTTCCACAGTCAGAGGATCATTGACGAGGAGGTGCCGTTCCGTTTGCAGTTCAGTCAGATGCTCTGAGAAGGATTTTTTTGAGTTGAATTAAATTGCAGCAGCACCTGAGAGCCATGGTTGGAGCTGCATGAAGGGTCATGACACAATCACAGGCTCACAAGGACGAGTAGAAGTTGAAGTGACGAGCTTAATTTATTTTATTCAGAGCAGAGACAATTGCAACAATCGACTCAAAATTTCAGGGGAATCTTGCCTGTGGTCTGTTGTGAGATTCAGTATTATTATTGTCCTGTGAAGCGATGTCTGGCCATCAGGGTCAGCAGTGGGCCCAGGATGGCCACCATGGGCAGCAGTGGGCCCAAGATGGGCAGCAAAGGGCCCGAGATGGGCAGCAAAGGGCCCGAGATGGGCAGCAAAGGGCCCGAGATGGGCAGTGGTGGGCCCAAGATGGGCAGTGGTGGGCCCAAGCTGGGTGGTGGGATGGTTGGGCCTGGCAGGATGGCTGGAGCCAGGGTCAAGATGGTCATCAGACCCAGCAGCAAGATCGCCAGGGTCAGTGGACAGGCGATGGCCACTTAAGCCAGGCGGCCCCTCCGTCGCAGCAGGGTCAGGACAGTGCTTGGAATCTGGTCCGGCAAGGGATACCGCCGCAAATGCTGCCAGACAATCAGGGTCAGGGCGGTCGAAATGGTGGTGGCACGCAGCGTCAGGGCAGTCAGTCAGCGGGTGGTCAGGGTCAGGCTGCCACTGGCCAAGCGGGCTCTGGTGGAGATGGTGGTCAGGGTCAGGCTGCCACTCGCCAAACGGGCTCTGATGGACATGGTGGTCAGGGTCAGGCTGCCACTCACCAAACTGGCTCTGATGGACATGGTGGTCAGGGTCAGGCTGCCACTCACCAAACGGGCTCTGATCAACATGGTGGTCAGGGTCAGGCTGCCACTGGAGACAGTGGTCAAGCTGGCACTCAGTCTGCGGCCTCTGGTGTTGGAGATGGCGGGCAGCAGCAGGGTCACCAAAGGCGCAGCGATCAGGGCCATGCTGAGAACCGTGCCCGAAGCCTGCCTGCCTGGTCCCGCAAACCGCGAGTGCCACGCCAAAACGATGGCGAGCTGTCAAGGCCAGCGCAGAGACTTGGCAATAATTGGAACGTGAGTCTTAGAGGTTTTCGTTTTGGTTGGGTCATTGTGACGCAACCTCCTCGTGCTTCTCAGGACCACCCCGCAGCGGGCCCAGAATTGGGAAGGGTCAGCGGTGCTCGGCTACCTGACGCCGAACGTCGTGCGCATGGCAGAACAGCATTTCGACCACGGGGCGCAGCAGGTTCCAAGGATTAAAATTAGTATTGCTTTCAGCTTGTTCCTGAAGTCAGGGTCAATGTGGGTTTCTGCAGCCAAAGTGTCAGGGTCAATGTGGGGGTTCAGCAGCCTAGGTCCTCTACTTGTTGTTCAGGGTCAGGGAAGAGTGGGCGCGCGACTTCCTCCGCTACTTGAAGAACTGCCCCACAGCCGAGTTCCCCAAGAACCCTTCCGCGTGGTTGATACACTCCACGGCCAACGTCTTTGGAGGGCTTCGGCAATCCTTCGATGAAGACGCCGAGGCTGCATTGGAAGCGGTCGCTCCCGTCGGGGTCAACGTAGTCAATCAGGCCACGGAGGTCTTGTTGCTTTTCTCCACTTCAGTGCAATTTTTTCTTGCTTTATTAGTATGTGAGCCTCCCTAGGCTTGAACAAGTCGTCGGCCCTACAACCCGCCAGCCCAGGACCGAGATCCTTACCGGCGTCGGGGTCAACTTGTCCCACCTGCCTCGACTGCGCTTTCTCTACTGTTTCAGCTACGAGGGTCAGTTGCGGGCTTCGATCATTTTGACACTTGGCCACAACATTTTTGCATTTGCAAACTTCAGCTGCTTTAGTTGTCTTTGTAGTAGAAACTGGCGTTAAGTCTCTGGAACCAAAGCCCATCGACTGCTGAGGACCACTGCGATCCAGGCCCACTACAAAAACCCAGAGCAAGAACTGGGAGGGTGGATCACCAGCCGCGTGAACCACGAGCTACCAATGGTCGAGAATCGTGCAGTGTAGTCTGACAGGGTCACAATGTAGTACAACACTCATCGTTTCATAAACAACAGCTAGCAAGGTCAGTGTGATGCCTGTGCCCCTGTTTAGCTGCATCTGCGCCGTGCAATGATCATTGTGCAGTCAGGGCCATTTTGCACTCTGTGCCGCTGCCCGAAGGGCTGCTTTGCACTGCTGAATTGCCAATTTGTGGTGTCAGGGTCAGCAGACTTAATGACGAATATATTACTGCAGAATAATTTTAGTATGGTATAGTAGTAAGCAGTGGCAAGAACGAAGCTGGAAAGAAAGTAGCTGCACCGTCTGACTTCCTGGCTCCACAGTCCCATGGCTTCCCAAGCAAAAGGTTGAGCGTGCAAGTGCCTGCCTTTTGTCTGTCAGGGTCAGAGTCCATGAGGGATCACGCAGTGAGCGTGTTTCTGTGCGTGCAGGTGCCTTCGCCACGGCTTCGTTCAGGGTCACAAGGCCACGGATGCCCAGGCAGTTTGTGTGTGCATCTTGCGTTTGAGAGTGCAGTGCTGAGTCAGGGTCATGCTTGGCCGTTTTGAATTCGTGGGTGACACTCTTCTTGCCATTGCTCTGTCGCTGTCTTGCGGTGCAATGAGGCACATCTCGCTCACCTTCCAGCCCGGGTCAGGACTGTCATTCAGTTTAAGTTGAATTTTAGAAGGCTAAGAATAACATTGTTGTGGTTTAGGAAATAATAACATTCTTCTTGTCCTAATGGGTCACTGGGTCCGCCAGGGTCATCAGCTTGGACTGTATTAATCAATCATCAAAAAGCTCTAGGCTCAACAGCAATCGAAACTCACAACTCCAGACCTCTCGGCCTGGGGCCCGGCGCCGGGGCCCGGCGCCGGGGCCCGGCACTGTGTCTTGTTATAAGTTGTAATAATAATAATAATAATAATAATAATAAGACTCATTCCTATTATGATACAAATTTTGAAGTCTTATGAAATATGTGAAACTTATCTGCAACAATAATTGTAATTTTAAATTATTATTAAACATTATTATTTTTAGTTGTATGTATTATCTACTTATAACATATACACAGAGGCCCGGCGCCGGGGCCCTGCGCCGGGGCCCGGCGCCGGGGCCCGGCGCCGGGGCCCGGTGCCGGCTTGTGTTATGATTATATATACATATATATATATACATACAGACTATCTAGATTTATTCTCTTATAACGAACATATCAGATGATCTATTATAATATCATTTCGTAGAAATCTCATTAATTGTGGAGATATATCTTGCATTTTAGTTATGATACAGATTATTAAATAAGATGTTACCTTGTTAATATTTAAGAAATGTAAACATTACTGGGCGGGCCCCGGTGCCGGGCCCCGGTGCTGGGCCCCGGCGCCGGGCCCCGGCGCCGGGCCCCGGCGCCGGGGCCCAAGCAGAAAACCCAGTAAAGCCCAAAATACGGATGGCGGCTTGTTACATAGCAACCAAACTTTAACGAGCATGGTCAAAAAGAGAAACCTCTGATTTTCAGACGGGGACCGAGCCGGTCCTTTGCAAGTTTCTTTTTTGGCAGGGACCGGTCTGGTCCTTGCCAGGCATATGTAGGCAAAAGATTCAGGGAAGATCACCGAAAAGAGATGATGGGACTGATCTGGTCTTGTCATTATGAAACAAAGGGCCCGGGTCATGGTGGTGGACCGACCAGGTCCTCTACTCAGTGAGACATCCTTTTTACAACCCTGCAATTAAAGTATTTGAATTTAAACCTTATTATTATCAACCCTGAAACAGACCTTGCCTGCCACTCCCAGGGCCCTACCGATGGGGATGGCTTGCCCAAACTAGTGGCCATCCTCACACACCATTGGCCGGGTGTGGGGCGCCCAGGTTGCTCTTTGGAGACTGCTGGCTTTGTGGCCATCTGGCTTATGGGCAAAGCCTTTGACAGCAAGACGCATGGGCTAATGTGCTTGCTGGGTCAGCAGGAGACGCGTGTTGAACACACGCTGCAGCAGCCTGGGCTTTGCACGGAAGGCCTTCTGTTTGTAAGGGTCAGTGTGGCTGAACTGCGGCACTGGGTGAGCGACTAAACCCTAAAACCCTAATAAAACCCCAATACCCTGAAACCCTAATACCTTAAAACACTAATACCCTAAAACCCCAAAACCCTAAAACCCCCAAAACCCTAAAACCCTCACACCCTAACACCCCAAAGCCCTAACTAAAACCCTAAATGTTAAAAATTTCAAAACCTGAAACCCTAAAACCCTAAAACCCTAAACCCTAAAACCCTAAAACCCTAAAACCCTAAAACCTTAATAACCCTAATAACCCTAATAACCCTAGTAACCCTAGTAACCCTAAAACCCTAAAAACCCTAAAACCCTAAAACCCTAATTTTAAAACCCTACAACCCTACAACCCTACAACCCTAAACCCTAAAACCCTGAAACCCTAATAACCCTAATAACCCTAAAACCCCAAAACCCCCAAACCCCAAAACCCTGAAACCCTAATAGCTTAAAACCCTACTAAAACCCTACAACCCGAACAATAAAAACCCTAAACCCAAAACTCTCAACCCAAAACCCTACTAAACAATTTAGGTTTAGGGTGTCAATTTCAGGTTTTAAGGGTTTAATTTAGTAAGGGTTTAGGGTAAACTCAGTCACTCCTCCATGAGGACCTGAGGACCTGGATCCTGTGCAACTTCTAGGCCTGGGCCTGGGTCTCAGGGTCACTCACTCCAGGGACGAGCATCAGAGTCAGTGTGCTGGCCAGCATCCTGTCATCTGAATCATTGTGTTGCGCCACAGCCTTTCCAGTGCCAAGCCTTGAGTGAGAGATCTTAGCTCGGTCCTGTTTCAGTCATGGGCGACAGGACTGACCGACATAGTCTCTCACTGTCTTGAAAAAATCGTGTCCGTGTCTTTCCTCATGGGCCACCCCGTCACCAGGACAGGGTTCACGGCCTTCACCCAGCAGACCTTCGACAAGCTGAGGTTGCGCATGGAAAAGGGTCAGAAATCCAAGCTGGCCACAGAGTTTTTTGGGACTGCCGAGGAGGCAATTGCTGCTGCTGCGTTGCTCCAGGTCCATGTAATCGTGCAGCTCTTTTACTTGCCAGCCCTGTTCATTGTTCTTGCTAGGCAGTGTGGATGATGCTGCGTGTGGCTTCTCGCGAGACCAGAGGGCTCAACCTCCAAGTGAGCAACCCAAGCGACCCAACAGACGCAGACAAGGAGCCAGGGCCATGCAGCAAGCAGACTGTAAAGCTGCAGCAGGAGTACTTGCATTCCTTGGGCACGAAGTACTTCTACGTCTTGAGGGTCAAGTTCCACAACTTTCAGCAGGCGTTTCAGAGGAAGCTTTTGACGAGTGTCGGCAAGGATAAATTTGAAACGTCTGAGGCCTTTTGCTTGGCGTCTGACGCCCAGGGTTATGACATCGATGTCACGATTCACTGGCTGTCGGTGATTCGTGAGTGTCATTATGAGCCTGAACCCAGGGTCTTTACGTTCTACCACATCAACGACCCAATCCAGAGTAAGGTCAGAGACGTTGTGCTTCGGCACTTGAACGGCCCTCACCCACCAGGGTCATTTGCCCTGTTCTACGTGGACTTGGACAAAGCCGCCATGCTTTGCTGGCTTTGCCGTAAGACGGGGCGTAGCGATCCCATTGCTTTCCAGGTCATGACCACAGACTTGCCGGAGGGCAACATGTTGGTTGCCAACCAGGATACAAGCCCTTTGCTTGTGTCCTGGCTTTGTTTTGTCATTGTAGGCGAAGAAAGCACAGTCGCAGCGCTTCTATTGTTGTTCTAGTTACCAGTTGCGCTTCTGTGCCAGCCAAGCCCAGGATTTTTGGGCAGGGTCAGCAGACGACCTGAACAAAGCCTATGTCTCCCCCATCAATGTCAGGGTCAGCCTCACCCCGCTTGTCACCAAGTCCTGGAAAGCAATGGAGTCAGAAGCGACCGAGATGTGGCGGAAACGCAAAGAGCAAACGCTGCGGGACAGGGTCAGCGAATTGGAAGCCACTTTGCAGTACTACCGTGAAGACCTGGCAGTGTGTGCCAAGAAAGCTCGGGTCAGCGAGCCGGACAAGGAACTGTCTGTGGCATTGTTGTCAGGATCGACCGGGTCGACTGCAGAAGCGGCGACTGCGGCGGGAGAATCCCTGTCGTGAGACTGATGTCAGGGTCACACAGGTCACAGTCCGGCTAATGAGATGACATTGAAACAGTGTCTCAGCAGACAACGGCGCATGATTGCTTTGCATCACATGGACTGTGGCACACGATTTCTTCAGGAGGGCTTGCTTCCATGCTTGGCTGATTTCAGCGCCAAGCTGCCCTCGGCTTGATTTGAATTGTTTGCATCCCCAGGACCTGGACTTTAGAGGATGCGAGGGTCATTGCACAGATACAGTGAACAGTCCGTGCTTGAACCTGTGACGTAAATTGTTCTGAGGACATGTGACACAGTGCAGAAGAACTCTCATCATGCACAGCTGCCGTGCTCAAGTTCATGTCAAGGTACCTGAGCGTGACGAAGTTGTAGTGCCACAATGTCGGAGAAAACAATGGGTAGGTCTGAGAATCCATGGGCAGATCTGAGTCTGAGAGTGTTCCAGCAATGGTGGGCGTCAAGAAGGAGCCTGCTGCCTTGAAGTTAGAACCCTCCCGGGTCAAAAAAGAGATAACTCTTGTCACTGTGAAGACCGAGAAGTCAACGCCTGCAAGGGTCAAGCGCGAGCAACAGTTGGTCAGTGTGGAAGAGTTGGAGAGAAGGAAGAACCACCGCAAGGAAAAACAGCAGTCATATGAAAAGAACCGCGCCAACCGGAGAAGATCCAGGCCAGGTCTGTAGGGTCGGCGACGCAGGACAGCGTACTTGCGTGACATGCTGACTTTGACAGGGTCGATTGGAAGAAGCTCGCGATAGCCGAGTCCCAGCACGACATCATGGTAGGTGAGGCAGAAGACTTGAGGACAGACACGAGGGGACACATGCCTGTAGTATTATGTGTTAGTCTGAATTCTACACTGTGACAGAGAGTTCTAAGTTAAGTAGATTGCGAGGCAGGAGATCGACAAGCTCCAATTGAGGGTCAAGAGCCTGGAGGCCAGGCCGACGGGCCTTTTGCCGCGCTGCGCGTTCTCATTCAGATTTTTTGCAACCCCTGTCAGGAAGCACTGTCGCACTGCAAGGGTCAGTGTTCTGGCTGCAAGTCTTCAGTCGCTGGCTGTTGGGTCGTTTGCTCTTGGTGCAAGGCTATCTGAAGCCCAGCAGAAGAAAGAGGTCATGCACACGACTATGAATGCTTGTGAGGCACAATGGACTCTTGCCAAGTGAGGGAGGATGCATGTCTGCTGGTGCTCGCCTTGGAGCGTACTTTGTTTCCAGTCTCAGCTAAGGAAGAAAAGAGCCGAGGCTCTCCAGGTTCAGCTCCAATGGCACGAATCAGTCCGAGATTGGGTTGCTCGATCTAGCCGGGAAGTGTTGCAGGCAGCAGCCGGTGGCAATGTTCACCCAGAGATGAAACACCTCGTCTCATGGCTCCGCTTTGAGGGGTTGCCTGTTGTACAGGAAGCTGGGTCACACAGACTGTGACTGTTAGCGGTCCGGTCTGTCTCGGAAGGGTCACCTTCCCTTGGGGTTTGTTTTTCTGAGGCTGCCTGGGTCATCTTTGCCCGACTGGACAATCGTTCAATGAGAGTCAGCGAATCGGTGGGGGAAAATTAACGGGGTCCCTTCATGTTGCTGCGCTGTGACTGCTGTTGGTGCGAAGCAAACCGTCTGATTCTCAACCTGATGTGGTCTCAAGGTCAATGTTTGCCCTGGTTGGACGGCCAAGGTCTCAGTCCGGCCCCGATGACAATGATCATGCTCTGAAAGGTTTCTCTGAAGTTCAAGTTTGGGAGTAAGGGCTCGAAATTTGAAACTGCAATATGATGATCATGGAACCTGTGTGACTGTGAATCTTCCTCCAATTGAGTCCTCGTGTGTCTGTGGGTGATTGGGGGAGGGGGTGGAGGGAGGCAAGGGGGGGCGGGGGGGGGAAAGACACGCAACCAGGCAAGAAAGGCAGCCACGGCAAAAGTGGCAACCTCCCAAAGTGTAATTTTACCATGTCACTTTGTCTTGAAACGCCCCCCAGGCTAACGTTAGCCTCGGGGCGTTTCGGATCATGTTTCTATGTTGCGAATAGCCTTCAATTCCGCCCGGCCTCTTGAGGCTATTCGGGCTGTCCAGCCATGATTCGAAACGCCCCGAGGCTAACGTTAGCCTGGGGGGCGTTTGGCTGCAGTTCAAAACGTGTTATCCGTAACTGGTCCCAGTGCCAGGCAGACTTCCATAGGGTCACTTTGCTCCACACCGACGCTTTCGAGGCCAGGTCTGCACCAGCTGCTGTCTGCCTGCCCTAGATTCCACTTTGACATCAAACTTGTGATTTTGCCATTGCTGCATCATTGATGAGCCAATCAAGTCACCAGTTTCCCCCGGCCTTTCTTTCTGTGAGGGTCATGGATGCATCGGCCTGGGCTGCCTTTGTGAAGCGCCGTGGACAGTGGTTGGTGGACAGGGTCACGGGCTGGAAGCCAGACAGCATCGACACGCAGGGTGAGAGGATCGGAAGTGATTGTGCTGGCATGGACACGTGCATCATGGCTTTGAAGAACATGAGGGTCAGCTGCACGGCTGTGCTGCTCGGCAATGTTTTTTAAGGGTTTTGAGGGTTGAGGGCCGGGGTTTATTCAGGGTTTAAGGGTTTAAAACGGGTGTAATTTAAGGGTGTCAGGGTTTAAGAGTTTAAGGGTACAAGGGTTTAAGGGTTTAAATAAGGGTTTAAGGGTTTCAGGGTATTAAGGGTTATCAAGGGTTTAAGGGTTTAGGCTTTGGGGTTTAGGGGTTAAATAGGGTTTAGGATCAATCAGGTTCAGCTGCGACATCGACCCAGTCTGCCGCCAGTTTCTCGCGGACAACAGCAAGCCCCAGTACCTGTACGAGGACATGACAGGGTCACGGCCCGTCCATGACATCAGCGGGTATGTCTGTGGCTTTCCATGTCAACCTTTCAGCAAGCAAAATTCAAGCAAGAAGGCTGGGTGGAAGCACCCGGCCGCAGCTTTGGTGAAGCATGTGGTCAGGGTCACTATGGAGCAGCGGCCAGTGTGGAGTGTCTATGAGAACGTGATGAACATCCTTTCACACCGCGCTCGCCTGTTTTCTATCTTCCGCGCCGGGGGTCTCCTGGACCTGTACACAATGTTCTGTGTGCCAGTTTGCCCCCACCGCTCACTGGGTCTGCAGTGCACCAGGCCCAGGTTGTTCTTCATCCTCGTGCGCAAGGATGTGCAGGTGGCTGACAGACCCCTGATGTCAGCTTTGGTTCACACCTTGGTAAGCAGTGTGAGACCAGGGTCGGTCCAGAAGCCTCGCGCGGGCCCCCGTCTGAGATTCAAGGGTCTCGAGAGCAAGGGGGGCTGGAAGACTCTGCATGAGCGTGTTCGGGACCATCTGCAGCTCACAAGGTCACGTGGAAACCTTGCTTGCGACAACCTCACAGAGCGTGAACTAGATCTCTTGAACATGGTCGTTGAGGCTGCAAAGATGCAGGGTCAGGGCGAGCTGTTTGTCGACGTGTCCCAGAGCATCCACAGAGCCCCCGCGCTGTGGGACGTTTTGCCGACCCTCACGACCAGCAGCAAGGTGGTCAGGGTCAGCGGCAACGGCAAGGAGTGCCGACTGTTGTCTGCCACAGACAAGCTGGGTCACATGGGTGTGAACCCAGACAGCCTCGTCATCGATGAGTCCGTGCAGAGCCGCCTGTGTCGCCTGGCTGGAAATGCGATGCACGTGGACGCTGTCGCCTTGGCCATGGCACTGGCTATGGCCCTGGTCGATTGGCGGAAGGCCAACATCGTCCAGGGTCAGCCGTCAGGATCAGACTGTGTGGCAGGGGTGCCGGCAGGGTCAACGAAGTTTGTCCTGCCGCCGCAGGTGCTGAGCTGGAAGCTGCTGGAAACGGAGAGTGGGCTGCGCAAGCTCCAAGGAAAGTATGTGAAGCGAGCCCGAGTCAAGGACAGGGCCAGAACATTGTTGCAGAAGCCTGCTCTGCCAAAGAAGCAGCCGCGGGCCAAAAGAGCCTCCAATGCCAAGGTCAAAGGAGCTCACTCAGCTAAGCCACCGTTGCCCAAAAAGAGGCGCGGAGATCCCCAGCCGAAGCTTGTGGAGACAAGTGCGGCCAGCCGTTTGAAGCAGTTGTTTGCATAGCTTGTCAGGGCCATGCAACGGACGAGTCCTGACGGCGTCAAGAACAATATGATTCAGTCAGGACTTAAATGACTCTATTGTGTTTGTGGCCATTGGAAGTGGCTTGTCCGTGCTCGCAGGGTCATTGACCCACTGCGACTATGAGTGAAACGACGGAAAACATAGCCGACATAGCCCGCAGCGTGCGCCAAGTTTTGTGCTCTGTTTCAGCTGTGCTTGGTATTGTTGATGCTGCTACATGTTTGGGAATTGCGCTTGGCCTGCGCAGCCATTTTTTGATTTGTGTCAAAAGCGCGCCCTGCTGGGCCAGGCCATTCGACTGACAATGGCAAGCAGCGAAGGCGCTGTCAAGCGCCGCCGTGTTTCGGTGAAGACGCACGGCGAGCAGGGTCAGGAGGATCCGGAGGCTGAGGAAGCGGCCGGGCTGGCAGACATGGTGGAGCCTGCGGTGCCGGCCGTGCCGCTGTTTTGGTCACTGCCGGCAGACGAGAACGAGCCGGCGGAGTCAACCCTGCGACACTTGATTCCCTACACACGCAGCGAGGCCTGGAAGTGGCTGCTGGGTCATGGCAAGTCTCTGCTGGGCAAGTCGATTCCGAAGTCTTTGGAGGCTGTGCAGCCTCTTAAGATCCAGGAGGGTCAGGGAATCAAGGAAACCTGGGACCTGAGCAACATGAAGAAGGCATTGAAAGGCCACGGCGTCTATGAAGCTGCGGCGACTGCTTGGGTGCTGTCCATCGACGCAGAGGGTGACGCGAGCTGGAAGTCTCTTGTTTTGTTGGGTTCCCAGGCCAGGCTTTGACAGAATGCACAGTGCTTTATTTTGATAATTTAATGCTTTTGAATATTCTTGTGTCACGTGCTTGTTGCAGGTCTTTGTTCCTGGGGAGAAAGGCCACATCTTGTGCCCGTTCACCATGTCCGGCACAGTGCCCAAGATCCCGGCCGACACCTTGCCGACCAAGATCAATGTCATCTCAGGGTCACGGCTGCTCAGCAGCTTCTATGTTCAGCTGGCCCAGGCTTTCAAAGAGAATAACGAGGACAGGGTCAATTTGCTGATGAAGGCAAGCTTGTCGTGGACAGTCACTGTCTACGTGAATGTCTCCCCCCAGGGTCGGTTGCTGGAGGAGAACAAGCTGAACACCGCCATGAAGGCTGCGGGAAAGCATCTAGGCGAGTCGTGGCTGTCATGGTCACTGCGCGCACTTCAGATGGCTAGCCTCGAAGATGTCAAGCTTTCAGGGTCAGACAAGTCGGCAGCTGACCTGAACCGCACCGGGCTGACACTAGAGGGCAAACCGGTCAACAAGAATCACACCCAGTGCTTGATGCTTCAGAGTCAGCTGCTGTCCGGCACCTCGGTTCAGCTGCTGAAGGACATCGAGCGAATTTATAGCCCAAAGGCTTTGACGCAAGACTACACCAAGATCATGCGCGTGTGCAAGGTGTGTCAAGGTCACATGGTGGTGGTGAAGAATATCCTGCCGGGGGCTGAAGCTGTGGAGATATTCCTCAGGAGCGCGCTGGTGACGCTCCACAGAAGGGTCACGGACGCTGCCTTCTTCTCCATCACGACCATCGACCCTCAGAACAAGGTCGGGTATGTCAGCCTCGTCCTCACCCGGTACCGCATCATGCACTACCTCAGCAACCTTGTTGGCTTTGTGGAAGAGTCTGCCAGCAAGAAGGAGATGCAAGATCAGGTTTTGCACGTCTTCCAGGACCCGTTACTCTTCCACGCAACGTTCCCTGTGTCAGAAGAAGGGGTTCTGGATGAGGAAGTTGCTAATCGAGTCAAGGCTGGTCTGGGTCACAATTGCAGCCGGGAGCTCTTGTCCCTTTGCCAGAAAATCACTGAGGGTCACTTCGACGAAGCCCTCTTGACGCTCGCAGCTGATGCCGAGCTGGAGAAGACACTCTCCAGTTCGCACAAGGAGGATGACAAGGTGGTGGGCGTGCTGGTTGCAGCGATTCGGCAGTTTGGGAACTTGCTGGAGTCTGTTCGCCAGGGTCAGTCGCGAGCCCAGTCAGTGTCCTGATTGTCAGTTTGAAACTTGTGGCCTGAGTTCAAAGCCTAAGCTTAGTTTCGTGTCCAATGAAAAGTTGCACATCTCAGGTCTGTCTCTGGAATGTCACAGGGTCCGAATCTCTCCTTGAGGACCTTGTGCAGGATGGCTTCCAACCCCGAGGACCCCATGAAGTCTGCCATGGAGGAGCGGAAGGAGGTTTGGAAGCGAGCGCAGAATGCCAGAAAACGTCTTTGCTTGGTCTCCGAGGCCAAGACTGTCGCTGAGATGCAGGCAGCCGTGACGCGGGCAAAGGAGGCCTTCAAGATACGCTTCAAGTTGAATGAGGGTCATGAAGTGACCATTCTGGCCATGGATTGTGCTTGGGGCACACAAAAGAAGCCATGGCAGGAGGCTGCCCAAACGGGGTCACTGAGCAAGAGACAGGTGGAGGCTGCGTTTGACTACATGAACAGCTCTTGCCAGAAAAGTTTCGAGCTCGGCTTCGCCTTCGATGGGCGGTCCAAGGCACGAAGATCAATGCTGGCGGAGCTCACTGGCTTTGAAAGCATGAGCGAAGGCATGCTGATGTACCAAGAGCCAGAGCCAAAGAAGAATCCGGAGGGTCAAGTTCGCACACGCCGGCTGCCATTCTCGGCTTTGCAGCATGAGATGTACTACTGCAAGTTGGGGTGCGGGAGCAAGTCCAAACTTGCCGCGCGCGCAGACGATGGGTCAAGTGTCTACAAGGGCAGCTGGACGCTTCGTCGGCCTGACTGCAGCCCTACAATGTCACAGCAGGCAAAGAGGACCATGGCCGAATCGGTGGGCATTACAGGGTCAATAGACATTGCGCCGGATGGATACAGCGCAGACCAGTCTGTGCCCTTCATGTGGTCAGAGTCAAAGGGTCAGGCCTTCTGGACTGAGTTCCTCTCTGCCTGGAGGGTCAAGCTTGTTGTCGACTTGAAGGGGGCCCCCCAGCTGGCGTTGGCCTGCGTCGAGTCTGGAGTGCACTATGTGGCCTTCGCAGGGTCAGCTGAGCAGGCCTCGTGGCTCTCCAACGTGCTGGACCTCGCGTCGCTTCGAAAGGTGGTGTCCCAGGGTCATTACCTGTTTGAGAAGGATTTGTCCCAGGCAGTCCAGGACTTGTTTGCGGACGAGCTGGAGACCCCGCTCCAGGACACCATCCCAGTGTTGCCAGGGTCAGAGGATGACGAGGAGCAAGCAGCCTAGACTCAGGGTCAGACCAGGGTCAGAGAATATGTGCCCAGCGCGTCGAAGAGACGCGGCATCTGTTTTCCATGGTCAGACTCACTGAAGAGGTGTGCTGCCATAATAAGTCTTCTGATTCACTGGCTCTTCTGACTACGTGAGACTCAGATTCAGTGTACAAGTGTGATGATACAGATAATAATATAGCTCAGCTTTGATGACTCTGATGAGGGTCAGTGGTCTGCAAGACATCCTGGATACTGCCTCATGCAGTCGCCGGCAGACAAGACAAAATGAATTTGCATTTGTGCCATGTTCAGCACAGACCATGCTAGCGTCATGTTCCTAGGGTCTCTTGTGTCCGTGTCGTGCAACGGAGTTCGCTTGGGCAGGTGAGCCATTCGTCTTTCAGATGGTTCCGCTGCCGCAGTGGGGCCCCTGGATTTGGTGTAGGAAGGTGTGTGCGTGTGTGAAGTCAGACTGATTCAGATTCAGTGTCTACAAGTGTGATGATACATCCCCAAAGCCCAGCTCCTGGCATGTCATGTTTGCAGGGTCTCTTGTGTCCGTGTCGCGTGACAGAGTTCGCTTGGGCAGGCGAGCCATTCGTCTTCCAGATGGTGCCGCTGCCGCAGTGGGGCCCCTGGCATTGGTGCTGTAAGAAGGTGTGTGTGTGTGTGTGTGTGTGTGTGTGTGTCTGTGTGTGTGTCTGTGTGTGTGTGTGTGTGTGTGTGTTTTCT
>CAJNDS010002446.1:0-25000 GCA_905221605.1 Symbiodinium natans
GGGAGAGGGAGAGGCAGAGGGAGAGGGAGAGGGAGAGGGAGAGGGAGAGGGAGAGAGAGAGTGCGAGAGAGAGAGAGAGAGAGAGCGAGAGGGCGAGAGAGGGAGAGAGAGGGAGAGACAAACAGAGAGAGGGAGGGAGAGAGCTCCTCTGAGATCGCTACTATTAAACTAAACCACCCTCAAGTCCCCGATGCTGGGAGCAGGGGGGCAGGAGCTCCCCCTAAGGAAACCTCCTTTTTTCCTGGTAGTCTGGGGCCTGAACCCTAAACCCTAAACCCTAAACCCTAAACCCTAAACATCCCTTTGTTCCTGGTAGTCTGGGGCTCAAGGAGTTTGAGCCCCATCAACGCTTCCCCAGCTCCGACTCCCTGAGCTTTGGGGCTATGTAGGGCTTATAGGGTTTATAGAGTTTGTAGAGTTTATGAAGTTTATAGGATTTGTAGGGTTTATAGGGTTTATAGGGTTTATAGGGTTTGTGCAGTTAATAGGATTTGTAGGGTTTATAGGGTTTATAGGGTTTATAGGGTTTATAGGGTTTGTAGAGTTTATGAAGTTTATAGGATTTGTAGGGTTTATAGGGTTTATAGGGCTTATAGGGTTTGTAGAGTTTATGAAGTTTTTAGGATTTGTAGGGTTTATAGGGTTTATGGGGTTCATAGGGCCTACAGGGCTCAAGGTTGGCATGGTGTTTGGACAGGCTCGAGCGGTTTTGTGGCTTACCCAGGCGCTTCAACCCTATCCTTTTGTCCCGGGCACCTGGCTTGCCTCAGTAGCACCCTAAAAATCAAAAACCCCAAAGCAAGGCACCTCATGAAAGGGTGTAGTGCACGGTATAAGCCCCGAAAGGGTTGCAGTTTAGCAATGGACTTGTGATGACAGGCGCGCCACTGAAGCCCCAATAAATCTTGCTGACAAAGGCTGCTTGGCAAGCCAGTCATGTCACTGTGGTGATGATGATGATGATGATGATGATGGTGGTGATGATGATGATGATGATGATGATATACGGTTCACGAGAATGAACTAAACGCATGAAGGCACTGGATTTAGCAAGAACTGTGAGGCACTGAGGGTCTCATAGAAAAAACCGCAGCCAATCTCCCGGTGCTGGGGCCCTCCCATGAGTCATGAACGTCTGGAAGGACGGCGCTCGAGCGCAAAAGCCGCAATTCAACCACCACCGGAGGCCCTCCACTGATCGGTGCGGGGTATCGTTTTTTCGCATCATGCCTGCGCGTTTCGCGTGCGAGGCTCCATGATAAGAGGCAGTGATGTCTCGTCGGCGTTTTGGGGCATATGGCGCAAGTGGCTTAGGGTCGGGTTGAGGGTTTGAGCTAGGGGCGAGATGCCGTGCTGAGTGGCAGAACCTACAGGAATACCCAACTTAAACCTTAAGAGCAGATCACCAACTCTCAGATCAGCCCCCTGCCAACCTACCGGCCTCGTAGCCACCGTTGGAGGGGATACCTGTCATCACACCATGCGGCGCAAACAGGAGTGCCTAGGGTTTAGGGTTAGGGTTTAGGGTTTAAGATTCATACATTTGACGCTCGAACGAGGGTCCCCAGGATCATAAAACTGAACTGAGAGGAATGAAGGTTGGACTGGCAAGGGCCGCTACACCCAACAACCCTACACCGCGAAACCTCATACGTACCCTAAACCGCCTAAACCCTTACACCCACTGAACCCTAAACCCTGAACCCTAAACCCTAAACCCTAAACCCTAAACCCTAAACCCTAAACCCTAAACCCTAAACCCCTATTGGGGAGGAGGGCTTTCATCATCCCTGGGCCTTCGGCAGGCATGGTGTCTGTCTTTTGGACCTTTTTTAGGCTGCGCAAGTCGACAGGCAGGGTGCGCCCCAAAAAAACAGAACAATCAGAATTTAGGGTTTAGGGTTTCGGGTTTAGGGTTTGGGGGTAGGTTTAGATTTTAGGGTTTAGGATGGTTTAGAGTTTAGGGTTTAGGGTTTAAGGTTACAAGTACTAAGAATACCGAGCCTGCGTTGGCCGCGAATATGTCGATGGGGCCAGCGACGGCCTCCCCACAGTTGAATTAGGGGGCATAAGGAGGGACCCTTCGAATCGGGCCCTTAATCTAGTTCCCCTAGAAAACCTCTATAAACATATGAATATTTTTATGTCTTGGAAAGTCCCTATTTTCCTGAGCAGCACTGAAATAACCCCCAAACAACCCCTAAGGTCCCTTACAAGGGTCCCCTCCTTTAGTTCTGTAGGTACAGAGATGGCCGGGTCTCAGATTGCCAGACGATGGAAGTTGGGCAGAAGCTGCTGCATTCTCCCGCACACCCAAGTCCGACTGCCCGGTGCTTCAACATATCCTAAACCCGAAACCCTAAACCCGATATGAGGCCACTAAACCTTCATGGCCAAGACGTATGTAGATCCCGCAACTGCCCTGAAATCCTGCAACCCCGATACCCCAACTGTGCGCCATTATGCCCTACATCCTAGGTTTCAGGGTTAGGGCTTAGAGTTTAGGGTTACAGGTTTCGGGTTTAGGGGTTCCTAAACCTGCATCGACTTGCATCGGAAGAAGTGCTTTGCCTGCTTGGGCCATCTGGGTTAGGAGGCTTGTGGCTTGATGATAGCACTCTGTGAGGCTTAGTTTAGAGTAAATCGGGTCCAAGAGGGCTTGTACGGAGGTTTCCTAAAGCGTGTGTAGCTTGTTTGGGAAAGATATCAGAAACATCGTATTTTGGGGTAGAGTAGGTGGGCCCCTAATCTGGGAGATGCCCATATGCGTAGTTCTCTGAAGTAGGGCCCCTGTATAAGATCCCTGTATAAGGGTGCCGCCATATAATGAGTACCCCAAAAGGGACCCTAAATTAGAAAACTGCCCATACACGTGCTCGGACACACACCCAGTACTGCGGGCTTGTTGCATCACGAGGAGCCCTCAACCCTGAGCTTGGCTTAGGGTTTATACGGCTTCGGGTTGAGGGTTGAGGGTTGAGGGTTTAGGGTTTAGGGTTGAGGGTTTAAGGTTTAGGGTTTAGGGTTAGGGTTTTGGGGTTTGCTGCAAGATGGCGCAGAAGCTGTGAAGGCTGGGATGCAGAGTAGCCTCGCAAGCTTGGTGACATGCGGCGATCATGACCCGATTGTGGAGGGCCATCTAACATTTCATCAGGCGGCAAAGCCATCTAACATTTCATCAGGCGGCAAAGCCACCCTAACATGTTCCTTTTAGGGCTTAAGCCTATAAAGTCAATTCAACTGCCTGCTTCCAAAATACTTCTTCCGTCCAGGCAGGGGGCTTCAAGGGTTTGAGGAGGGCTTGCTTGCAGGAGGATGTTTCAAGCAGGGTGGGCCACGCACAGGAACGCAGAGAGGGGAAGGAAGGTACCTATCTTTCAGAACGGACTCCCCAAACCCTAAACCCAAAACCCCAAGGCCAGTCCCTTAACCCTTAAACCCAAAACCGGCCCGGGGGGACCCAGGGTTTAGGGTTTAACTAGGGTTTGGGGTTTAGGGTTTAGGGTTTAGGGTTTAGGGTTTAGGGTTTAGGGTTGGGGGGGCTCATCTTGTGTGCGCCCTCAATTGCAGAGAGCCTCTGCAATGGAGATCAAGCGCCGCACATCCATCTCCTCATCGGTTGACTAGGAAGTTCATGGTACTTTGTTAACTGTACTTAAAACTGTACGTATAAGGGTTTAGGGTTTAGGCTTTAGGGTTTTAGTTTACAACTGTACGAATATCTGTACCTAGAACTGTACTTAAAATCATATTAGGGCACGTAAGGGGCTTATGAGTGGGTTGGAAGTACAGTAGTTGGTTGATAAGTACCATGAACCTCCAAGTAGGGGTTTTCGTGCGTCAAGAGCGCAATTTAGGGACGTTGTAGGGAAAATGATCGGGGGGTAGTAGAATCCCTATTAAGGACTGTCAGTATAAGGGGGAACATTCCAAAACGTAATCCTTAAGAGTTCAGAATACTGGGGCGGCTCTCTCTGCATGAGCGTATGGGCGATAAAACTGACTCAAAATCCAATAACCTAGGCCGAGGGTGGGAAGGGGGGGAGGGGGGGGTTGGGGGAAACTTGTGGATTTCAACCCTCGAAAAAGGGGAATCAGGGTTTAGGGTTTAGGGTTTCGGGTTTCGGGTTTAGGGTTTAGGGTTGCTGGAAGGGTGCGTGGTGGGACGCTGAATTCTGAATCAGCAAGCCCAATCCTGCGCCACATTGCAGCGCACAGGAATGCCGTCCAACTCCGCGGCCACTGCTCGAGCTGACTCCTTTTCAAGGGATTCATCAAAGAGACTTTTCTTTTTAGGGATTCCTGTGAAGCTCCGATTTTCAGCCCCCTTACAGAGACAATACATATGTTTGGAGAGTTGAGGTCTCAGAAGTTTAGGGTTGTGGATCTCCGGGGCTTGGTAGTGATTGGGGTTCTCTCAGGTTTGGGGGTTTAGGGTTTAGGGCTTAGGGTTAAGGCTTTAGGGTTTCGGGTTCAGGGTTTAGGGTTCAGGGTTCAGGGTTTAGGGGGTTGAGGGAATGGGGGGCTGGCCTTCAATGATGTGCGGGTGCCTCAGATTTTTTGCAGATGGGTTTAGGGTTTAGGGGTTAGGGGTTCAAAAGAGCTTTTGCCCAAACTCAAGGGACTAAAGGAGGGACCCTGCTAACGGACCCTTAGGCGTTCTTTGGCGGGGTTAATCAGCACTCTATAAGGTATATGTACAGGTTATATGGGTTTACGATATTAGGGGTACCTTCTTGGGGTCTTTACTCTAAGGGAATCCGACTATTTGGGGGTATATATCACGGGTCCCTTATTTTCGTAAACCCCCATTCTGGGAATAAGATTCAGGGTCCGTTCTAGCGGTCCCCCCCTTCTAGCCCTTAAGAAACCCTCAAGAAACACCAAGCCATGCCAAGATGGACTCGGAACGACCTCCTAGAAGGGTTTAGCTTAGGGTTTAGGGTTTAGGGTTTAGGGTTTAAGGTTTAGGGTTTAGGGTTTAGGGTTTAGGGTTTAGGGTTGAGGGTTGAGGGTTGAGGGTTGAGGGTCGAGGGTCGAGGGTTGAGGGTTGAGGGTTGAGTTAGGGAGCCTCCGTGGAAAAAAAGAAACACCCTAAACCTTCCACAGTTCAGCTATGGGTGTAAGTTTTGGGCCTTATAGGGCTTAACTATAGGGTTTAGGGTGGTTTTAGGCTTTGCAGGTCGGAACCCTAAACCCCTGCAAGTAAAACCCGAAGCCCTACAAACCCTAAACCCTAAACCCTAAACCCTAAACCCTAAACCCTAAACCCTACAAACCCTAAGCCCGTTTGCGGTGCTCCCCCACCTCAGTGAGGTCAGCAACCACCACGCGCTTCGCACCCAGGCTTTTGAAGCGACGGCACAGTGCGGCACCTAACGGTGTGGAGAGCGGGGTTTGGGGTTTAGGGTTTAGGGTTTAGGCTTTAGGCTTTAGGCTTTAGGCTTTAGGCTATAGGTGGACTTTGGGGTTCGTGTGGGGTAAATAGGGGGGGGGGGTTTAGGGATGTAGGGGTGAGGTCAAGGCAGTTCCGCACTTGTAGCTGACTCACACATTTGACCTAAACCCTAAAGCCCAAACCCCAAACCCTAAGACCTAAACCCTGAACCCTGAACCCTAAAACATTTCCGTGTTGAGGGCTCGGCGTGGTGGTCATTTCCAAGCTCGGGCCCTGCTTTTCGCATGAGACATGCGACTGGGACACCCTTTGCGCACCTCAAAATCCCCGCCTAGCCAGCTGGAGCCCTGTATTCTTTAGGGTTCAGGGTTCAGGGTTTAGGGAGGGTTCAGGGTTCAGGGTTCAGGGTTCAGGGTTGAGGGTCTAGGGTTTAGGGTTTTAGGGTTCAGGGTTTAGGGTTTAGGGTTTAGAGTTTAGGTCGAATGTGAGTCAGCTACAAGTGCGGAACTCCCTCCCAGCAAGTGACCTCACATAGCTCAACGGGTCTCATAGAAGCTTACAACTTAGATACTCCATCCGCGGCCGGAAAAAAGTTGCGAAACTTTCACGATACACCCTAAACCCTAAACCCTAAACCCTAAACCCTAAAACCCTAAACCCTACAAACCCTAAAACCCTGAACCTCGAAACGCCAAGAAAGCTGAAAGGCTCAAGTAGCTGCTGAAGTCCCACGCCGACCCTGCAGCTCAAAGGTGGGGGGGGGGGGGGGGGAAGGGATGGGAAGGGATGGGAATGATGGGAGGGATGGGAAGGGATGGGAAGGGATGGGAAGGGATGGGAAGGGATGGGAAGGGATGGGAAGGGATGGGAAGGGATGGGAAGGGATGGGAAGGGATGGGAAGGGATGGGAAGGGATGGGAAGGGATGGGAAGGGATGGGAAGGGATGGGAAGGGATGGGAAGGCTTCAAAAAGCAAAAGAACAAGTCTACCGATGCTCAGCCAACGAAGCCGCATCTCCTAAAGAACTATACGTGGATGTTTAATGGGTGCTTTGAAACCCCAATGATAAGTCTACTTAGAACCTACTTGAGGGACTTAGGGGCCGTATAAGCACAGTTATCATTGAGGTTGTACGTGCCCATGAATTTCCAAAGTACGCCCTCATACCCCAAAGCTCAACACAAACTCGTCGCGCTGAGGCAGGCGCCAATTCCGCTTCCGCCTTGCTAGGCTGTGGCGATGGCACGAGGTTGACATGGGCCCTCGTGGTCTCTCATCTCTATAGATGGGAATTCGGGTTTAGGGTATTTAGTGCTTGTTTCTCATAATTTTGTGAAATTCCCCTTGGCTGCACTTAGGAGGGTAGCTATAAGTTAAATTTTAGCTGCTGTACTAGGAAACCCAATAAACCCAAAAAGGCTAAGGATCTAAAGTTACAGTAAAGCACCATAAAGTCCAAAATGCAAATATGGTTTCGCCTGATTTCGCCCCAGATGCTGTATGAGTATGAACCTCAACACAACTGACCCAGTCCCACCTGTGTCGGCATTGGGCCATCGTAGCTTAGGTCACGCTAAACCCTACACCCTACACCCTAAACCCTAAACCCTAAAACCAGAGGTTTAATGACTACTGGACTGCTAAACCGAACTCCGAAAACCTTCCCGCAATCCCCAAACCCTTCCATGGCCAGGGACTTCGGGGGAGTCTCGGGGCTTGGAGCTTTCAGGGGTTTGGGGTTTAGGGTTTAGGTGGCTTAGGTGCCTGAGGTTGAGTCATTGAGGGTTTGTGGCATAGGCGTGCCTCCGGTGACGACGCAGACCTTCCCTGCGACAGCCGATGGTTCCGCCATGGCAGCTTGCAAAAACCCTTCTGAGCCCACAAAAGAGCTGCCCTAAGCCCTAAGCCCTAAGCCCTAAGCCCTAAACCCTAAACCCTAAACCCTGTTTGGGATGTCTGCGAGTCCGAAAATCCAAAACTTTGAGCTACATGTTGCGCATTGACATTTGCAACCTACGTATGTAATTAACGCATCTACGATGAAAGAATGTTTTTTTTCCTACGGGCTTGCGCGCCTGCACCGTGCTGGCCCATCATCCGAAAATTACCGGGCACGCGATGCATTCTTCTGTCCCTTAGCGTGCTGACGCGGTTTAGGGTTTAGGGCTTATGAGGTTCATGGCCAGGGTTTGGGTTTTAGGGTTTTGGTGTTTCATTCGTGCTTTGCGGAGAGGTGTGAGCCGGAGCCTAAGAACACGAGCCCGCGAAAAGCAATAGCCCCGAAGTGGACAAGGTTTGCTTTGTCGTGAATCCCTGTGGGTTTAGGGTTTAGGGTTTAATTCGGGTTTAGGGTTTAGGGTTTAGGGTATAGGGTTTAGGGTTTAGGGTTTAGGGTTTAGGGTTTAGGGTTGAAGGTGTAGGGTTTAGGGTTTAGGGTTTAGGGTTTAGGGTTTAGGGTTTGGGGTTTAGGGTTTAGGGTTTAGGGTTTAGGGTTTAGGACGGACCAGTGTAGGAGCGAGTTTGGGATTTCGGGCCCACCTTTTTTCGCTCGAAAGCCCGCGCGCCGCAACAGATCCTGCGGTCGAGCGGATGCTATGGCTGCTATTCCAGCACTGCAAGCATGGGAACCTCGTCTTGAGGTCCTAAACCCCAAACCTAAACCCTTGGTGTCTTGTTCAGGAGCTGCAACTAAGTTACCTGAATAAGGTGAACCCTATCCAGGTTTCTCAAGTTCCTTTGCAAGAAGCCAGATTCGAGAATCGGGATCCAGATGTGTTAGAGGGTTCAGGCTTTAGGGTTTAGGGTTTAGGGTTTAGGGTTTAGGGTTTAGGGTTTGGGGTTCATCAATCTGCTGCTTCAAAGAAAAAGTACTAAAGTATAGTACTCCAAAACCCAGAGACGCAAGCTCCCACGGCTGGACGCAACGGTGATTTTGTGCGTGCAGGTCCCGGGCTCAGGGGTTCGGGATCGACGCAACCCGACACCCTCTCGCATCCCTGTCCTCTACTAAATCACTGTTTTAGGGTTTAGGCTTAGGGTTTAGGGTTTATGATACTCCCCCCCCCGAAAATAGTACGTATGATAAGTAGACCTATACCTATGAAGACTCCGTAGACTGTATAGACATGGAGCTACACACACATGTACACGGACAGGCATGCATGTACGTTGTTTTTTAACTCTTGTGAAAAGGTGTATGTGTATATGTACATATGTTCTTTTCATACAACTGTGTAAGTGTTTATGTGTTTTTTCTGTGTTTTGTGCTAACATGTATCTCGGGGGGGGGGGGGGGAAGGTGGTGGAAACGCAACCAGCTCCTAAAACCCTGAAACCCTAGATCCCGAAAACCCAAAAGCCTAAACACTAGACTAAACCCTAAAACCCTAAACCCCTAAACCCCCAAAACCCTAAAACCCCAAAACCCGACAGCGGGGCGAGAGTTTGAAGGGCAGAAGGGGGGGGGGGGGGGGGGGGTTGTGGATTCGCGCATGCTCTTCCAGGGGTCTTGGGGGTCGTAAGATTCCCTGATAATAAGGACCCCAAGAAGGCACCGCCATGTGTGAAGGGAAACCTTCAGGGGGTACAACCTTACTAACTCATGACTGGGAGAGTATTAAAAGCTTAACGTTCCATTCCTTCTTGAGTCTAATTTAAGTACCCTTAAGGATGTAACATGCTACCCCACTATGACAAAGCTTAGGGGTGCGTGCTGCAACCCCTTGGCTAAACCCTAAACCCCTAAACCCCTAAACCCCTAAACCCCTAAACCCCTAAACCCTAAACCCCTAAACCCCTAAACCCCTAAACCCCTAAACCCCTAAACCCCTAAACCCCTAAACCCCTAAACCCCTAAACCCCTAAACCCCTAAACCCCTAAACCCTAAACCCCTAAACCCCTAAAAGCCCCAGACAGGGCGTGCATCGTCATCTGCACTGCTCCTCGGGAATGGCGTCCGGCATGGTTGGCCTGTACTTGTTGGGGTTTAGGGTTTAGGGTTTAGGGTTTAGGGTTTAGGGTTTAGGGTTTAGGGTTTAGGGTTTAGGGTTTAGGGTTTAGGGTTTAGGGCTTACGGCTTAGGGGTTAGGGGTTTAGGGTTTAGGGTTTCGTTTATTTAGGGCTCAGGGGTTCGCCCTCAGCGGTTAGAGGGTTCTGTGCAAAAAAAAAAAAAAAAGCATCTCCATGTTGTCAGGCCTGGTGTTCAGGGCTTCTGCGCTTTCTAAGTTGCGGGCCGTTCAAGATTCGGAACCCTCTAACCCCGCACCCTAAACCCTAAACCGCAAAGCCCCTAAACCCGAAAGCCTCAAAAACCCCATGTCCCCAAAGCAGCGCGCTAAACTTCCTCAAAACCCCAACAAACCTCACCTCAAAAACCCGAAGCCCTAAAAAAACACCCAAAACCCAAAACCCCCTCTGAAATATAAGAAAGATGTCTGCGAACCCAAGGGGGCTCGGCGCCTCCGCTGGTGTTTTGTCGAGGCAACGACCTACCGACCCAGATCTCAGGGGTAGGGTTTAGGGTTTAGGGTTTAGGGTTTAGGGTTTAGGGTTTAGGGTTTAGGGTTTAGGGTTTAGGGTTTAGGGTTTAGGGTTTAGGGTTTAGGGTTTAGGGTTTAGGGTTTAGGGTTTAGGGTTTAGGGTTTAGGGTTTCAGGTTGTGGTTCGAATTCGGGTTCCTGTAATAGAAGATCGCACTAAACCCTAAACCCTAAACCCTGGCCTAAACCCTAAACTCTATTTGAGGAAAGGCGCATGCATGGCTTGTACAAGGCTTCAAACCGAAGAACCAAAGATCCCCACATCGCGGTTTAGGGGGTATGAGGACTTAACTTGTTCTTTGCTGCTCGGGGTTTCTTTGGGTGCTGGGTCTAGGGTGGTAGGATTTTTGACCGGAGTTACAGAATTTAGCAAACATTAGAGACCCCGTGTTCACGGCTCAGCAATTATTACTCCTCAAGCCCGAAAAGACCCTTCATATCCAGGGCTTAATCACTAGAATAAGAAGTTTAGGGGGGGTTCATAGACGTAACTATTCTGATCCCTATATTTGTCTCATAAAGCCCCTTGAAGCCTCAAAATGCCGAAAGGCCTACGATTCAGGGGCTTGCAGCTTCTAGGCACCCTCAGCCCTAACACCCTGGAACCTTAAAACCCCAAACCCTAAACACCAAGCCCCAAAACCCCAGAAACCCTAAACCCTAACCCTAAACCCTAAACCCTAAACCCAAAACCCTAAACCCTAAACCCTCAGGCGGATGCTTTGTGGCTCTCGGAAGAGCCCCAAGTCACTCGCTTAGCAACCCCTCAGCCCGTACCCAACCGACCTGCTCCAGAACAGTTTGGTTCGCACTGGGAGGATCCAAGGTCATCGCTGCGAACTCCTGGCGGTTTTTCAGGGTTTGGGGTTTAGGGTTTAGGGTTTAGGGCTCTCAAGGCTCTTAGGGATTCAGGGCTTGTTCGTCTCCAGGGTGTTGTGTCTTTGAGGTCTTCAGAGGTTCAGGACTTGGGTCTGACGGGTTCGAGGAACCCCCAAAACCCCTGGTTTAGGGTTTAGGGTTCAGGGTTTAGGGTTTAGGGTTTAGGGTGAATGCCGGGGCCCCGGACTTTGACGAGATCTTCCCTTCGAAGTGGCTGCACCGTCGTTTCTCGCAAGAAGACCTGCACATCCATTTACAGGCGCACGGGCATGAGAGGCTTCTAAGGTTGTGTGATGGCTTAACCCTCGTTTAAACGTTGGAAGTTAGAGATCTTAGTTGCTGAGTTCATAAGCCAAAAAAAGTCTACACTGAAGCTGTAGGAGGTTATAGCATCCCAAAAAGTGCAAAGTGTACCCTAAACCCTAAACCGTAAACCCTAACAGCTAAACCCTAAACCCTAAACCCTAAACGCTAAACCCTAAACCCTAAACCCTAAACCCTACTCCCTCAGCTACTAAGAGATGATGGTCTTTGTGGTTTAGGGGTTCAGGGTGGACAGCTTTGGGACTTTAGGCTTTCAAGGTTGAGAAGCCATGCGTAGATCCAAACGAGCACAAGCCGGGACCCTCTTTAGGGTTTTGGGTTTAGGGTTTAGGGTTTAGGGGTTTAGGGTTTAGGGTTTAGGGTTTAGGGTTTAGGGTTTAGGGTTTAGGGTTTAGGGTTTAGGGTTTAGGGTTTAGGGTTTAGGGTTTAGGGTTTAGGGTTTAGGGTTAGGGTTTAGGGTCTAGGGTCTAGGGTTTAGGGTTTAGGGTGGTTTAGGATTTAGGGTTTAGTAGGGTTTAGTAGGGTTTAGTAGGGTTTAGTAGGGTTTAGTAGGGTTTAGTAGGGTTTAGTAGGGTTTAGTAGGGTTTAGTAGGGTTTAGTAGGGCTTAGTAGGGTTTAGGGTTTAGGGTACGGGCCCAGAAAGCAGGCAGCAAAGAGATCCCGGACACGCCTGTAGCCTTAGGTTTTGGGGGCCCCCTTTGAAAGATCCGCAAGGGAATGTAAGGGACATTTTCGGCGTTTTCTAAGGGACCCCCTTGAGGGGTACCCTAAGCCCTAAACCCTAAACCCTAAACCCTATACCCTAAACCCTAAACCCTAAACCCTACAAACTTGGGTGTCGGAGCTTGGACCCCCCTGACCGCCTCTCGGGTCCTGCTAAGATCCCAGTTCTCCAAGAAGTCATGGACCTTGAAAGATTAGGGTTTAGGGTTTAGGGTTTTGGGGTTTAGGGTTTGGGGTTTAGGGTTTAGGGTTTAGGGCTAGGGTTTGGGGTTTAGGGTTTGGGGTTGAGGGCTGGGTTTAGGGTGACCAGCGTGTGCATGAGGGGCGCGGAGCTACATAAGGTCAGACATAGCGCCTTTAACATTCAGACAGACCCTAATTGAACCCTAAAGCCTAGAGCCTAAACGGCAGGTAAGAGTGTTTTGCTTCTTGTCGCGGGGGTTTTGCTAAAGGGTGCGGGGCGCGTTCTTCCTTTGCTCGGTGCGGGGGCGCGGTCATCATTCTGCTGCGGGTCGGGTGCCGGGGAGGGGTTCGTACATCCTATAACCCCTTAACAAAGCCCTTTACGGGGTTGACGATGGGGATTCTAGGGCAAGTATACCCTATAAACCCCCTTGAAAAGGCCCTTTGTGTGGGGTTGATTATGGGGATTCTAGGGCCTAAACCCTAAACCCTAAACCTTAAACCCTAAACCCTAATGGCCCATCCTGGTGGGGGGGAGGGGGTGGCGCCCCTTCTTTCGTTCATGTGCAGGACCCACCCCGGGGCCTGGATGTATGCACCCTGAACCACAAACCGCAAAGGGTTTAGGGTTTTGGGCTTAGGGCTTTGGATTTAGGGTTTAGGTTTTAGGGTCTCGGGTTCAGGGTTTAGGGTTTAGGGTTTAAGGGTCTGGCTCCGGGCTATTCCACTATAACGGAACTTACTTCGCTAGAGTTTGAAACACGCAGAAACCCTGGATCCTGCAAGCAGGCATACCCGATTTCCGAGCTCACATATAACTCCAAAGCCCGACTTAAACCTAAACCCTGCACCCACCTTAGACCTCAACCCGAAACAGTCAAAAAACGGAATGGGGCTCCGGCCAGACATACCATTCGCTTCAGGGCCTGCATTTTGTGGCTATATCTGAGACAGGGCGCTTGTGGGCTTAGGGTGTTTAAGTTTAGCTTTAAGCCTAAGCCCTTAGCCCGAAACCAAAAAACCCTGCACCCTAACCCTAAACAAACCATAAACCCTAAACCCTAAACCCTACACCCCAAACCCCAAACCCTAAACCCTATACCCCACCCACTCGCCCGAAAAGAAAAGCAAGCACCTTCTCAAGGGTCAGGGGTGGCTTAGGGGTTATGGTTTAGGGTCTAGGGCTTAGGGTGTAGGGCTTAGGGTGCAGAGTTTACGGTTTAGGCTTTGGGGGTTTATGCTTTAGGGTTTAGGGCCGCCACAGCTTCAAGCTTGACAAATGCAGGGACCCGGTGGGCCTCCGAGCTTTCTCGGAGGATGTCATAGCTTCAGCCCGAAAAGAAGGGACAAGGCGTTTTATGGTTTATGGTTTAGGGTTTAGGATTTAGGGTTTAGGGTTTAGGGTTCAGATTTTAGGGGTTATAATGCATGGTGTTTGGGGTTTGGGTGCTGTTCTTTTTTCATCATTGGGTTTAGGGTTTGCAGGCTTGAGGTTTAGGATGCGCGCAGAACATCTCACGCAGATATTTGCGCTGCAGCTGGGACGACCTGGAACATGGGACGCCCCCATTGTACTGGGTTTAGGGTTTAGAGTGCCGGGATTAGGGTGGCTTGGGTGGGAATTTAAAACCTAAAACACTAAACCCAAAGGATAATCAACTAGGGGGTATTCGGGTAGTTGGACATGCTCCAGAATTAGACCGCCTTGAGGGAGCTAGTAGTTGCCCAGAGCAGCACTATGAGGAACAAGCATGACACATATGACCCATTGTTTTTAATCACGAAGGGTTACGGCGACAGCACGGCGACAACACCGCCTAAGAAATCATTAGTTTAAGAAACGAGCCCCCCGGTAGGGAATACAAAACGTGAAAAAGCAAGACGAAGTCAAGAGATCGAGAGCACCGTATGCCTGGGGAACAAAACTTCTGAACTTTCGTTGCTTTTGCTGTGCCACCCCCACCCCCCTGAACCCTAAACCCTAACCCTAAACCCTAAACCCTAAACGCTAAACCCTAAACCCCAGCTTCCTCGTCTTCTTGCTCAGCAGGGGCATCTGCATAGTCCTTCGGCGAGGACTGGAGGTCTGCATGGCTCTTTGTTTAAGGTCTACCACTACCTTTACCTACTGTTTTTGTGGGTGAAACCTACTAACTAAGGGGCAGCTTGTACTAAAGCAGAGTCCCAGGTAGGGCTTTTGTAGAATGACAGGGCTTTTTCTACAGTGCAGGGTTCTTAGGGCGGGCTGATGTGCTCCGGGGCGACCTCCACGACCAGCAAACTGCCCAACTTTGGTCTGTCAAAAAGAAGCCGTAGAAAGTTGCGGAGGTGCGCTGTGGGAATTCGAGTTTTTGAGGGCTTCAGGGCTTAGGATCAGGTGGATAGCACAAGCGTGAGGTATAGTCGGCTTTGGGGTTTACTGCTCAAGCTCGTCCCTGATTTTGCGCATGCGGGGGCTGGTGCGGGGAGAGCGAGAGAGAGACAGAGGGGGAGAGTCAGAGAGAATCTGACCGAATCGGTGCGGTTAGTTCGGATCCTCTTTTTTCTGCTGCAGCATAAGCCCTGAACTCTTCCAGCTGCCTGGGTCTGAGCTGTGAACATTGCACCCCAAACCTCTGAGCCAGGAGTAACCCAGGAATGAAAAGGGTGCCCTTTTTGGTTTAAAGGGGCTTGTAAGGGATACAAACTCAAAAAAGGGAAATAAGGGCCTACTCTAAGTCCTAGAACCTCATCTAGGTGGATGGCTTGTCCTGCTCACCCAGCACGGCACGGTAGACGCTTGCCTTGCTTGGCTGAAGCCACCCAGCAAGGCGTGTGTCGCTTGGGCTTACGGTTGACGAGAAAGCTTGACTCTACTTGTCTTTGATATTTATGCATATGTGCTAAGTGCATGTATGTGTAAAGAGTTCTGTATATGTAGATGTGCATGTGCATGAGCATGTCTATGCAACCATGTGCTTGTATGTATGTTAATCAGCGTTTTCGATTTATGCCTAATGCTTTTCGTTAAACTCTCAAACTCTCGCTTATGCTTGTGATTGTGCTATGCCTATTCAAAAACTTGCACTTACTCTTGAACAGGTACGTATACTTCCTTTACTAGCACGTATACTGCTGGTTATACCGTGTTTGATAGTATACTTATGCTTAAGCTGCTACTTATGGTTATGGTTGCATGCATATACTACTAACCTGACGCACAATATTACTAATCCGAAAATACTCATATGCATACGTGTATACATATCTCCACTGGGTCTGTTGGTTCTTGCTCATGCTCATATCTTTTCAAGCCAACCAGGAGCCACGTGCGTGCTGCGTTTTCCTTTCTTTGTTGCACTCGCTTTGGCGAGGGGAGGCTGTTTTATCCTAAGATGACTGAGCTGATTTGACCCACAGAAGATGCCAGCTTTTGCATGCCTAAGTGCACACGTGTATGTGCAAACGCAGGAACATGTATTCACATCAGTTTCATGTTACTCAGCAAGCTGGGGCAGGGAACGCTATGCCCTAACCCTAAGCCCTAAGTTTTGGTGAAGGAAGGTTTGGTTGATACTGTTGCACCCTGGCAGGACAAGCTGCCACATTGTGATGCCCGCGCCGTGGTAGAGTACCCGTGACGTCGTGTCACGACAATCGTAGGGTAGTTACATAACCCTAAACCTTAAACCCTAAACCCTAAACCCTAAACCCTAAACCCATGGTCCCTTCATATATGGGCCCTTAGAAGGGGACCCCGTATACGGCCCTTATGTACCCGACACAACCCAAGGACCCTTACTTCGGAACCCTTCAAACCTTGGGGACTAAATGAAACCCAAGACTGCGGTCACATACCCTATACTACTATAATTCTATTAAGGTATATGAACCATAAACCGGGCTCTGGGTTCAAGGTTAGAGTTTAAGGTTTGAAGTTTAAGGTTTAAGGTCTAAGGTTTGAGGTTTAAGGTTTGAGGTTTGAGGTTTAAGGGTTCAGGTTTAAGGTTTAGGGTTTAGGGTTTAGGGTTCAGGGTTCAGGGTTCAGGGTTTAGGGTTTAGGGTTTAGGGTTATCTAGGGCTGAGGCCTAGGGTTTAGGGCCGCGGGTGTAAAAAGAGCTCGCGAACTGTGGGCCCGGCCCGCATCTGGGCCCGAATCGGATTGATGGCCTCAGCCAGGTTGTCGGGTTCACCCTAAACCCTAAACCCTCAACCCTAAACCTTAAACCCTAATGTCGTACCCTGATTAGTCTGGACCCCTCCAATAATGAAAAGTTTTCCAAAAATTATTCAGGAGACAAAAATTCGATTGCCCCCCCCACAATAAAGTAAAGTTTTTCGGGCATGGGTTTCGGAAGAGAGAACAAAGGAGAGCAAGATGATTCTTACCTTTAGCTTTAATTACTGAGCTTACCTGAGCTTTCCTGAGCTTACCTGAGCTTAGCTCATCTGAGCTTACCTGAGCTTAATTACCTAAGAGGAGAGGGAGAGGAAGAGGAGAGGGAAGAGGAGCGAAGGGGAAATGAAGAGGAGCCGGTGGGAGGGGCCCGGGGCCGAAAATTCGTTTGGGGGGTCCCTTTTTTTGGTGACACTACTGCGGGGGTGGATTTAGTTTGGGGGGGGGGGGCCCCCCCAAACACTAATCAGGATACCACATTAAACCCCAAACCCTAAACCCTAAACCCCTGAACCATGCAAACCGGCGTTCAAGTCTTGGGTTTGTTTGCAGAAACTAGCACGCAGGGCTTTAAGCCTTAGCATTCGCCCAAGGAAATCTTGCTGCCCAAGCAACAGAGGACAAACTACATCCGAAACCCTAAACCCTAAACCATAAACCCTAAACTCGAAATCCTTGTAGGTAGGGGCGTGGAACACCAGACTCGTGCTGGAAAGCCGTTGACGTGAGGCGAACTTCCTGAATCTCCGCCATCAACCCAAAGATGCTGACGAAGCGGTTCTAAACCAGAAGGGTCTAGGGTCTAGGGTCTAGGGTCTAGGGTTTAGGGTTTAGGGTTTAGGGTTTAGGGCTTAGGGTTTCGGGTTTAGGGTTTCGGGTTTAAGAACACCTCGACACCCAGGGCCCCCAGCAGAGATCCGTAAGGGTCTGCTGCGCTTGGCAATCCAGAGAGGGACGAAGAACGGCAAGATATAACATAGGAAGTATGCTTGATATAAAGGTCGTGATACAGCCGCTTCGATCATGATGAAAAGCAGAACTGCAATAGTCAAAAATGACAAATCAGAAACTAGCACTGCTGATCACAACAAGAACAGAATCCTAAACATCAGCATTGTCATAAGAGTCAGATAAGAAGGAGTAAGAATAAAAGCAAGAGTAATAGCAACAGCAATCGTCATGGCAAGAGTGAGAGTACAAGTAGTAGAATAACCATAAACCTGAAACCTAAAACCTACTAAACCCTAATCCCTAAACCCTAAACCCTAAACCATACACCTTGAACCCTGAACCCTGAAACCGAAACCGCCAGGCCACAAGGTTTCCGAGTCTTTGAGCGTCGGATGTCTATCAACTCCAAGGCACACCGCTGGCTTCGAGCCTCTGGGCAACATCCCCCTGAGGCGAGAGGGGTTTAGGGTTTAGGGTTTAGGGTTTAGGGTTTAGGGTTTAGGGTTTAGGGTTCAGGGTTTAAGTTTTGAGCTCAGGGTTTGGGGTTTAGGGTTTAGGGTGCTGCGCACCCTGCTTCATATGCACGCTAGCGCTTGGGTTTCTTGAGTTGGTTTAGGGTTTAGGGTTTAGGGTTTAGGGTTTGGGGTTTAAGGTTTAGGGTCAGGGTTTAGGGTTTAGGGTTTAGGGTTTAGGGTTTAGGGTTTAGGGTTTAGGGTTTAGGGTTTAGGGTTTAGGGTTTAGGGTTTAGGGTTTAGGGTTTAGGGTTTAGGGTTTAGGGTTTAGGGTCTGGGGAGAAAGGGACAGTCCGCTTCTGCCGCTCGGCGTTGCAGATTCTGGTTCTTAAGCCAGGCCTTTGAGCTCGGATCAGGAAGGCTTCAGGGTTCAATGCTTAGGGTTTAGAGCTTAAGGTTTAGGGTTTAGGGTTTAGGGACTATTCCTGGAGGAGCTGCAAAACTCGCCCAGGACCGACCTAGCGAGGATAGGTCTTTCACGTGCTGTGATTGGTTGTTCCTGTGTACTACTCAGGGTTTAGGGTTTAGGGTTTAGGGTTTAGGGTTTAGGGTTTAGGGTTTAGGGTTTAGGGTTTAGGGTTTAGGGTTTAGGGTTTAGGGTTACTAGTCCCAAGAGTAAACTAGGAATAAACAGGGTACCCTTTTGGTTTTAAGGGGATTATAAGGGAACCCCAACCCTAAAAAAAGGAGGAAAAAAAGCCCGGTCCTAGTACTATTGCTACTGCTAACAAAATTGTTCGGAGTTGTGTGACAACTATTGCTATTGCAACTACCCGAAGTTTGCATGCGTAAGGCAGGTTTCTGCGGAAGAGGTTCTGCTTTGAGCAGACTGAACCCGAAAGCGTTATGGAAACCCCCAACGGCCCAACTACACTAAACCCTAAACCCTAAACCTTAAACCGTAAACCCAAAAACCCAACTACCCTACCTGAAAGGAGAAGGGGGGGGGGACTGGAGATTGGGGTAGTTCTGTCCAGAATGGCATCCCAAGTCCCAAAGAGAAGAAGAGCAGCAGAAAATCCTAAACCCTGAACCCTCAACCGTAAACCTTAAACCCTAAACCCTATAAACCCTAAACCCTAAACCCCAAACCCCAAACCCTAAACCCTAAACCCAAAGAGAGAGAGAGAGAGAAAAAAAAAAAAAAAAGAAGAGCAGCGAAGGCCTTGATCTGAAGAATCTGTAGCTTGTTCTCTGCGGGATCCTGCGCCATCCCTGCCACCAGGCCATGGAGCTGGGTTTACGGTTTAGGGTTTAGGGTTTAGGGTTTAGGGTTTAGGGTCTAGGGTTTAGGGTTTGGGGTTTGGGGTTTGGGGTTTAGGGTTTTGGAGTAGTCTAAGGAGGTCGGCTATATGGTCAGCTCTCTTAATCATGGTCCCTTGTGGGTGCACTACTATGTGGCGGCCCCCATTCTTTAGGGTAGCTACCCAAAAAGGGACCAGCATCTTTTCAGAACATCTCGCCAGTCTCCAGTCTACCCCTAGAAGGACCTTCAACACAGCAGACTTCGGTCAGCTTTCCCCTAAGTACCCAGTCTAGTCAACGGGCTTGGAGGCCAAGTAAGGGGTCGCTGATGTTCGTAAACTCCCAGATGTACAAATAAACGTGGTTTGCTTGTGACTCAATCTACTGTAAAGCTAGATCCCTAAACCCTAAACCCTAAACCCTAAACCCTAACCCCTAAACCCCCCCCCCCCCCCCATTTCCGTGACCTCTCCAGCTTGGCAAAGGCAGTCGCTCTCACTTTCCCCGGAGAGGACCTTGGAGGTCTAACGTCCATGGAAGTTTAGGGTTTAGGGTTTAGGGTTTAGGGTTTAGGGTTTAGGGTTTAGGGTTTAGGGTTTAGGGTTTAGGGTTTAGGGTTTAGGGTTTAGGGTTTAGGGTTTAGGGCACGTGCAGGGCTTAAGGCTTGCGTGCCTTGCAGACTGGAAACTGCAATCGCCCTGAATCAAAAGCCCTGCAAAACCTACGAGCCCTAAACCGTGTGGCTAAGGATTTAGGTAGGGTTTAACCATCGGATCCCATCAACCCTAGGCTTCAGAATCTAAGGTTGAGGGTTTAGGGTTTAGGGTTTAGGGTTTAGGGTTTAGGGTTTAGGGTTTAGGGTTTAGGGTTTAGGGTGTAGGGTGTAGGGTTTAGGGTTAAGGGTTAAGGGTTAAGGGTTTAGGGGACCCGAAACAACCTCCCCCAAAGCTGCGAACTCTGAACAACTCCAAAGCCTGCAGATGATGAGGGTCGAGCTGGTTGCTGGCCCCGAGGCGGGAAATCCAACTGTTCAGGCGGTGCTGTCCCGCGTCCCTTCTGTACGACTCCTCAGGCCTAAACCCTAAACCCTAAACCCTAACCCTCAACCCTAAACTCTCTGCCCTTCCATCCTAGACTCGGCTCAATGGTTCATGGGGCTTCCTGGACTTCCACTGGGAAGATTTGATCACCTGTCAAAGTTGCGAGGATCGAGATGTTAAAGGCGAATGCGCTGAAACCCTAAACACTAAACCCTAAACTCTAAACTCTAAACTCTAAACCCTAAACCCTAAACCCCTTTCCTTCTTGCTGTGCGCCGGCACGGACTCAATTGGTCCACCCCTTGGCGCACTCGGCGCAGGTCTTGAGCCCGTCACAGCGAAACTCTACTCCAGCCCTACAAGGGTTTAGGGTTTTGGGTTTAGAGTTTAGGGTTTAGGGTTTAGGGTCTATCCGGCTGGTGTGCTTTTGCCTCGGAGTTTAGGGTTTAAGGTTTGGGGTTTAGGAGATGACAACAACTTACGCCTCAAAAGCCCATGAATGTGTTGGAGAAGACCTCACTGAGATTTAGGGTTTAGGGTTTAGCGTTTAGGGTTTGGGGTTTAGGGTTTAGGGTTTAGGGCTTGGACTTGAGGGATTCAGGGTTTAGGGTTTAAGGGTTCAGGGCTTAGGCCTCAAGACTTCGGGCTCGAAGTTGCTTAGGGTTGCAGTGGGAAAGAGCTGTTGAGGAGAACCAAAACACCTACGGCTCGAACCCCAACATTTCCACACCCCAGATCCTCAACCCTCAACCTGCAACCCTGAATCCCGAAATCCTAAACCCTAAACCCTAAATCCTAAACCCGAAATTCTCAATCCTCAATACTCAACTCCCTACGTTTGGAAGGCTCAGGGATAGGGTGTAAGGTTTGAGGAACTTTTTCCCCGTCAAGATGCCCCGCAGTAACAGGCAAGCTGAATTAGGCACTCTCTCTGCACCGCCAGTGTCCAGACTAGGGATGAGCGGTGCCGAAACATAAGCCCTGGAACCCTAAACCCTAAACCCTAAACCCCAGACCCTAAACCTTAAACCCCAACAATATTGTGGTGGTTCGGCTTCCCTGAACTCTAAGCCCTTTTGCAATCCAGAAGCCTGAGCCTGAGACCACCCCTAAGAAAGCCGTGAGCCCTCCTAAACCCTGAACCCTAAACCCTAAACCCTAAACCCTCAACCCTGAACCCTAAAACCCTAAACCCTAAAACCCTAAGCCCTAAACCCTGAAACCCTGAGCTCTAAACCCTTTCAGAAAGCCTGTGCCCAAGCCTCCTTTAAGCAAGAAACAGCCCTCAGCTTTCAGGACTTAGGGAGGCTTAGGGGGAGTTGAGGACCATGGCAGAGATAAAGACAGTTTATCGTATAAATGCTATGCCAGCTAGGGTTCAGGGTTTGGGTTTCGGGTTTACTGTTTAGGGTTAGGTTTAGGGCGGTTTAGGCGTATAGGGTGTACGCCCCTCGGACCACAGATGCACAAGAGGACTAGAGGTCAGGGCTTGGCGTTGTGTGCGGGATCTCGTACCCCGAAGGATGTAGCCCGAAGAGGTTCCCTTAATATGCTCCTACTATGGCCCTTAAATTCCCTTAGGGGATCCTTATAAAGGGCCCCGAAACCCAAGGGTACAACCTTAGGGGTCCAAGGCAGAGTCCCATGAAGAGGCAAACCCTAAACCCTAAACCCTAAACCCTAAACCCTAAACCCTAAACCCTAAACCCTAAACCCTAAACCCTAAACCCTCTGCCTGCCGGGCCCTGGTGGTGGGAAGTGCCAAGTGGACCCCTGCTCAGAGGCCGCGCTGGCGAGAACGCCGTGCAGTTCCTTTACGATCATGTGCTGAGTCCCGCCGGTAAGTATGACTATCATAAACCCTGAAGCCCTAAACCCTAAACCCTAAACCCTAAACCCTAAACCCTAAACCCTAAACCCTGAACCCTAAACCCTAAACCCTAAACCCTAAACCCTAAACCCTAAACCCCCGGAACGTATCTTCAACCCTAAGCCGCTAAACCCTGAACCCTGGCCCTGTTCGGGGTCTGGTTTTCGTTTAGGGCTCAAGGAGACAAGGTTGGGTTGAGAGGGTCGGGGTTTAGGGATTTAGGGCTTAGCGGGTGCTTAGCGGGCGTTCGTGGGCCTTGGAGGGGTTTAGGGTTAGGGGTTCTGGGTTTGGGGTTAGGGGTTAGAAGATAAGGTTGAGGGATTGCATGCGGTGCTGAATTGGAGGGCGCGACAGAATCCCTGCACCTGACAAAGTAAGGCGCTCGAATGCACCAAGCATACCTCATTCTAAAGGGCACAGGGGGGGGGGGGGGGGGGGGGGAGGGGTGCTCTTCTAGATTGGGCTCTCGGGGGTCCTTTCTACTCCGGGGGTCCTTTCTATAGAGGCTTCTTCCATGAACCTCAGGGTAAAGGTCTCTAATTTAGCCCCCGTGCAGGTTAAACCCGAAACCCGAAACCCTAAACCCTAAACCCTAAACCCTAAACCCTAAACCCTAAACCCTAAACCCTAAACCCTAAACCCTAAACGTTCTCCGAGCCAGGTCTGGCGCCTCTGAGAGCGTGACATTGACTGCCAGGACCGGAGCAGCGCCAAGTACAGCTGCCCTCTAAACCGAAACTCCTGTAAACCCTAAACCCTAAACCCTAAACCCTAAACCCTAAACCCTAAACCCTAAACCCTAAACCCCAAACCTAAACCCCAAACCCCAAACCCCACACCTCACACCTCACACCCCACACCCCACACCCCAACTTCCTGAGCCCTGCGCCCTGTTCTAGGTGCTTGCAGCAAAGGAACTCGGTTTACGACAACGGTTGCACATAGAAGTAGGCGGAAACGGCCTCCTAAACCTCAAAACCCGCTCCCTCTAGACCCTAAGCCCACAGCCCGAAACCTAAACCCTAAACCCAAAACCCTTAAATGCCCTGAAGTAACCTGGTTTGACCCTCTGCCTCTGGAAGACTTGTCTGCTACTCCCGTCCTAGCACAACCGATTCAGAGAGACTTGGGTATTTCCCAGTCTTTAGGGTTTGGGGTATAGGGTACCCCCCTAGTATACCCCGAAATGCTGGAAATCCTGATTTTGGAAGTCCTGTAAGGGTTACCCCTAAACCTTAAACCCTGAAACCTGAAGAACCTTAAACCCATAGGGTTTAGGGTGGTTTAGGGTTTTGACTGAAGGCTGTTAATATCTTTTCCGGGGTCCCAAAAGGTTTTGGATGTTTTGTAAGACTTGAAGAGTTGATTAGGACTTTTATGGCTTCGGTTTTTAGGGCTCAGGGCTGAGGATTTAGGGATTGGGTTTTACAAAACCTGACCCCGTTGTCTTACAAGACCCTGAACCCAAAAACCCTCGAACTCCGGGATGTACTTAGCTTAGGGTGTAGGGTTTGGGGTTTAGGGTTTCGGGTTCGGGTTTGATATTTGGGGCTTAGGGTTTAGGGTTTAGGGTTTCGGGTAGACCTTGCGCCGCTTATCCAGAGGTTTGCTGGAGCGTGCGAGCCTCCTCCTCGGCGAGGAGCGCCTGGACCAAGAGAGCCCCAGAATAGGGTTTAGGGTTTGGGGTTTAGAGATTAGGGTTTGGGGTTTGGGGTTTGGGGTTTGGGGTTTGGGGTTTAGGGTTTGGGGTTTAGGGTTTAGGGTTTAGGGGGTTTAGGGGGCTTAGGGGGTTTAGGGGTTTAGGGGGTTTAGGGGGTTTAGGGGGTTAGGGGGTTTAGGGGGTTTAGGGGGTTTAGGGGGTTTAGGGGGTTTAGGGGGTTTAGGGGGTTTAGGGGGTTTAGGGGGTTTAGGGGGTTTAGGGGGTTTAGGGGGTTTAGGCGGTTTAGGCGGTTTAGGCGGTCTAGGGGTCTAGGGATTAGAGTTAGGGCTTAGGGTTTAGGGCTTAGTTCATAAACAGCCATAGAATCGTATCATGATCATAACCCTCACGAATAATCATAGAACCATACACTCAAGCGAGATTCACCCGATACAGTAAGCAAAAGACATGGTGTGGGGCTAGGTGACGGAGTATAAAGCCCTCCAGGCATTGAGACATTGACGACGCAGAATGAAAACACTAAACCCTTGAACACGCAACTCTTTTGACCTCTAAATTCAGGGACCTGTGCCCCAATAAGATTCCCCCAACATGCGGCTTCTTCTGGGGCTCCAAGTATCTTTCGGGAGCCTTACACTTACGTGGTATGCAAAACGAAGCCATGTTTGGGAAAACCCCTAAGCGCTTAGCCGCTCTCTGGTTGGCCTCCGTTTTTTCTCGCCCAAAGTCACGCTCTCTGCTACTCTACGGGGCTGCATGGTGTTTGCAGATTGGGCTTGGGGTTTGGGGTGTGGGATTTGGGGTTTTGGGTTCAGGCGTCAGAGTCCTCGCACGTGGGATTTGGGGTTGGGTTCAGGCGTCGGAGTCCTCGCACCAGCATGTTGATTGCATTTGAGTTTTAGGGGCTTGTGCGGCTGGAGGGGGGAGATAACAGTCAATACAAGACTACCATTTGAAGCCCTGATACCTTGAACCCTAAACCCTAAACCCGAAACGCCAACCAAAAGAGCTGCTGCCCAGTGGGTTCTGACACGCCGGATGTTACCGACGGAACAGACGCTGGGCATTCTCCAGGAGGGTGGCCATCACAATGACCACACACTCCTGGGCGCACACTCACCCTAAACCCTAAACCCTAAACCCTAAACCCTAAACCCTAAACCCTAAGCCCTAAACCCCAAACCCCAAACCCCAAACCCCAAACCCTGAACCCTCCTAGGGTGTAGAGAGTGTAGGCAAAGGTGTAGGCTAAAGCAAGGCCCTGAACAAAAACATTACCAGCTTGAGGTGGTCCTTCTGGGAAGATAGGATATATGCAGGGCTCTGCTTATGAGGCTTCAAGGCTTCTCTAAATTCACTGGACTAGGGTCGAGAGTTTAGGGGTTTAGGGTTTGGGGTCTAGGCGTTGATACACAAGCACCAGACACCTCAGAGCTTCGTTAGGGACGGCCAAAGGCACCAATGCCACTTTCCGCGGGTGCAAGTTTGTTGGTTCGCAGTTGCAGCAAGGAACCTCTGAC
>CAJNDS010002446.1:30000-42500 GCA_905221605.1 Symbiodinium natans
TTGAGAGGGCTGGTTACTTACAAGGGGACCTTAAACCAAAAACAGGGGAAAAAGGGGAACCACTGGGCGAGCAAGGTTTTGAGGGAGGCTTCATGGCGCAGTTTCGGATCACGGCTCTGACTTACCATGTATCTTACATGTTGGGCCAAGAGTAACCTAGGAATAAGAAGGGTGCCCTTTTGGGCTTTAATAAGGGAGCCTAAACCCTAAAAAAAGGGAATAAGGGCCTACTGCGGCCTACTCCGGGTCATAGTGCATGTTGGGCATATATTTCCTCGCAGGCTTTCTGGCAAAATATCCACCATGGAAGACACCCAAAAGTGTAGACCTGAAGCTCAAGTGTGACAACGTCGGAGGCTTTCCAACATGAGTAAGACAAGGGGAGACCTGGGGACACACAAACCACCGGAAGACCCGTAGATATCTCGACTAGTCGGAAACCCTAAACAGTGTACTGCTTGGGGAAATACAATGATGAGTACTCTTGCAAGTACTTGTATTGCGTGCTTCTGTTTCTGCGGGGCAAGGGGAAAGGGGTGCGTGCAGACTGGCAATAATTTCTGAATGACATCGAGCCGACGTCGATTCATTGTCTTAGGCCTTTCAGGCAGCCGGAACAGAAAATCTAAACTTGCTAGCCCGTCGCCCCCAATGAGGTGCCCAGTCGCAACATTGACGCCGTTCACGTGCGTCTGGTCTAGTGTGAGCCTGCACAGAAACGCGCATGTCGGGTTTGAGAGGTGAAAAAGGGTTCAACCCCACAAAGACACGAGGGCGCGTACTCCTCTGCGGAATCCGTAAACCATCAACATAACCTCTACCTGAATACTTGGGTAACGACAGGCGACGAGTGACACGGGCATTCGGTTGTGGTGCCAAAAAAGGACGACGGACGTGCACGCGGGTAAGTGTGCGGTACCAGTGTGTGTAGGGGCAGGATACACATGGGGGTTTACGAAAATCGGGGACCCCCAAAAATAGACCCCAAAAATTGTAGGATAGCCTTCTAGTAAAGACCCCAGTAAGGTACCGCCACATGCGTGGGTGTCATAAGTCGGTTCGTGTCAAGGCAGGGACAGTGGTTCCACTTACGGCAACATGCCTGTGCTGTGTGCAGGATAAAAAGCACTGAGCTGCTCTGCGAAGGGAAAGCATGAAGGATACATGATAGCCGGCAACAAGGAAGCCATCTGCTGCGGCATAATATATCATATTCCTGCGGTTCTTACTGCGTAACCTGGCATTAATTCAGCACAGGAGATCGGAGGATTTTGCGAAGATTTGAGCTAGAGAGCTTGGCACTAGGCCAGGCATGAACATTGAGAGTAGAAGAACCAAAACAGATGATCGACTGCACAGCGTATGCTGCTGTATCTTGGTAGAGTTTGGGGCCAGTCTGAGTATGTACGCTGACCCTTCTGGTGCTGCAAATGAATCCCCTTCAAAGCATCATGAGCCTCAAACTAATTACTACGCTTTGAAGGGTTTTGGGCTGCCCCCAAGCGTCCCAAGTGACCCAAGTGACCCAGCTGACTCTTTGAAGTGTCCCAAGTAGTGGCCCAAGCCTTCCCACGCGCGTCTACACTCACCTACATTTGTAGGCCTCAGTTCTGCTGAAACCCAAGCCTTCTGCAACCCGCTCCGCCTTGACAGTATGTTGATGCTTCTGAATACTCGGTTGGTCTCCGAACGTCTTCCTACTGGTTCTTAGTCCGGAAAGAGGGAATTCGGTACCTTTTTCACCCTTTCAAGGATTATGTAGGGCACCTACTTTCCTCATTCCCTGCTAAGAACCAGTAGGTCTTGCTAGAAGCGCGTCTGCATCCGCAACTTGGTCGGCAGCTTCTGCTGAGTGGTCGCGCCCTATGCACGGGCTGCTATCTCTGAGCTGCAACCTCCAAAGGCCACGACGACGTGGATTCGTGCATGATGGGGCTTATGAAAGGGTACAGCTTTAGAGGTCCAACAGGTTGAGTGAAGGCCTGTTGGTACGGTTAGGGTGTAGGGTTGCTGGAAACACGTAACCCTGAAGCACTGCAATCCTCAAGGCCTGCAAACATAAACCCTAAACCCAAAACCCTAAACCCTGAGTCCGTAGACAACTATGTAGGATCCAGGAGGTAGCCCCCAATAAGAAATGTAAAGGTGGTAGGGAATTCTTGTCAGGGTACTCCTTTGGCGGGGGGGCGGACTGGGGAGCCCCCTAAACCCTAAACCCTAAAGCCTAAAGCCTAAACCCTAAAACGCTCGCCCGCACCTGTGGCCCAAGGATTTCACGGTATCTCCGATGTCAACGTCCACGTAAAGCTCGTGCACCTCTTTGGGGCTTGAGGTCCTTAGAGTAGGCCCTGGTTCCCTTTTCTAGGGTCTAGGTTTCCTTTTAGGCCCCTTTGAACGAAAAGGGTCTCCACTTTTTATTCCAAGCTTACTCCTGGGTATCGAGGGGTTTTAGAAGGCTTAGGGAGTAAAGCCTCTGTAGGGCTTAGGGTTTTAGGACTCTTAAGGGCTTAGGGTTTGAGGCTCTTAAAGGCTTAGGGCTCAGCGCTCTGAAGGGTTTAGGACTCTGAAGGGCTTAGGGCTTTAGGATTCTTAAGGGTGTAGGCATTGAGGGCTCTTAAAGGCCTAGGGCTCAGGGCTCTGCAGGGTTTTAGGACTCTGAAGGGCTTAGGGTTTTAGGACTCTGAAGGGCTTAGGGTTTAGGACTCTGAAGGGCGTCGGACATAGGGCTCTTAAGGGTGTAGGGTTTAGGGTCTAGGGTCTAGGCTCTAGGGTTTAGGGTTTAGGGTTTAGGGTTTAGGGTTTAGGGTTTAGGGTTTAGGGTTTAGGGTTTAGGGTGTAGCTCTTGGGGGGTACCTACAGACGTCATGCCTCAGGCTTCTCACACCGTTAAGCACCCCTGGACTCCTCCCAAACCTACCCTACCCTACCCTACCCTCCCCCTAACCCCTAACCCCTAACCCCTAACCCCTAACCCCTCCCCTAAACCCTAAACCCTAAACCCTAAACCCTAAACCCTGAACCCTAAACCCTAAACCCTAAACCCTAAGCCCTAAGCCCTAAACCCTAAACCTAAACCCTAAACCCTAAACCCTAAACCCTAAACCCTAAACCCTAAACCCTAAACCCTAAACCCTAAACCCTAAACCCTAAACCCTAAACCCAAAACCCAAAACCCAAAACCCAAAACCCTAAACCCAACACAAAAAACAAAGGGAATAAGAGCAATACTGGGCTTCCTAGACCCCGAAACCCTAAACCCTAAACCCCAAACCCCAAACCCTAAACCCTAAACCCTAAACCCTGAACCCTGAACCCTAAACCCTAAGCAATGGGTCCTTGGCCAGGTGATCGGCGGTGTAGCCTTCGGGGTTGCCTCGCGCATGGAAAGGGGCTTAGGGTTTAGGGTTTAGGGTTTAGGGTGTAGGGTTTAGGGTTTAGGGTTTAGGGTTTAGGGTTTAGGGTTTAGCGTTTAGCGTTTAGCGTTTAGCGTTTAGCGTTTAGCGTTTAGCGTTTAGCGTTTAGGGTTTAGGGTTTAGGGTTTAGGGTTTAGGGTTTAGGGTTTAGGGTTTAGGGTTTAGGGTTTAGGGTTTAGGGGGGCAGTGAAGCTGGAAGCCCTGCTAGACCCAGGAGTAACCTAGGAACAAAAAGGGCACCCTTTTTGGTTTTAAGGGGATTAGAAGGGAAACCCAACCCTGAAAAAAGGCAATAAGGGCCTACTCCGGGTCCTAGCCTTTCGTGGCTTCGTCAAGATAGACAAACGCAGAACTCAAATCTTCAATGTCCAAAAAACTGAAATCCTAAACCCTAAGCTCTACGGCCTACAGTAAATACTACGCCCCTAAGCCCAAACCCCGCCACGCACTTCACGCCATGGTAGGCATGATTCTTGCCGAAAAAAGTCCCAAGCTCTACACTCCCTGTGGCTGTGTGTTCTGCCTGCGTATGCGTGGGTGTGGTTTAGGGATTTAGATTTGGGCACTCCAGGGAGTCTCTGGGGTTGGGCACTTCAGGGAGTTTTTTTGGGGTGGGGCACTCCAGGGAGTCTCTTAGGTCGGGCACTCCAGGGAGTCTCTGAATTTGGGCACTCCAGGAGTCTTTGTTGGGCACTCCAGGGAGTCTCTGAATTTGGGCACTCCAGGGAGTCTCTGTGGTTGGGCACTCCAGGGAGTCTCTGGGAGTAGAAGAAAAGTTCAGGGCGAGGAGAAGAGTTGAGTTTAAAATCTAACAACCCCACACCGAAGGTGGGGAATAATAATAATCGTACTAATAATCATAATAATTCATGATAAATAATAATAGTCAGTAATAATTAATAATAATAGTCACAATAATAAACTAAACCCGACAATCTTAAACCATTATCAGAAATGCAATGGTGCTGCTATGACGACTCTGCTGATGATGGTGGTGGTGATCGTGGAATAGCACACGCCTTTGCACTTCACGTGCGGGCTGCCAGGCAAAAGCGAAACTGTAGAGCAAGGAGAGACGTGCAACGTGCACGAAGTGGCACACAGTCACATCCTACTGCTCAATGGAGCTGCCCCAGCTTTGGTGAAAGAGCGCTGTGCTGCGCAAAGGCTGAGCGCAGCGGTCTGGTCAGCTTCCTGCTCAAAGCACGAATTAGATGCGCGTCATACACACGCAGTTGTGATCACTCCCGTAAGCTCTGCCTTTGTGATCCTCCACCTCGGGGTTTACGCCGTCACCTCCAACCCAGATGTGATCAGCGGTCACGCCGCATTTCAGGGTACGCTTCGCATGGATGCTTCCCCGGCAGTGGCGGAGCAAAGGTTTACCATGATGATCCAGTGGAAGTGGCATCCAACTGTCTCGGTCCTCCTTGATGAGGTCGCCGAGCTCGTTGAAGTCGCCACCAACGATGACCTGGCAGCGAACTGGGTTTGAGGAGTGGGAGCATGGGCTACACCCCTACATCCTAAACCCTATGCCCTAAGCCCTAAGCCCTAAGCCCTAAACCCTAAACCCTAAACCCTAAACCCTAAACCCTAAACCCTACATGTCACAAACTACAAGAAGGCCCCCCCCCCACCTTGTTCACGCGGACCGGGCTACGCTTCAACATGTCCCGCTGCGTGTCCCGAATCAACTTCATGGCTTGCCTGGGTTCAGGGTTCAGGGTTCAGGGTTCAGGGTTTAGGGTTTAGGGTTCAGGGTTTAGGGTTTAGGGTTTAGGGTTTAGGGTTTAGGGTTTAGGGCAATATACTATGGGTGCCTGTCTTGGACGATGAGGGGGGAATGAAAGAGTTTCCCGAGCTGCCATCGAGTTGCTGAGCTTTCTTCAGATTTTCTGGAGCATTGCCTTGAACAAGATGCTCGGAGTTGCCATAATGGCCCGCATGGAGCCCAGTGACGAGCACCGTCTCGTCTGTCTCCACATTCTTGAACAGCTGGCTTACCAACGTCCCGGGTCGCGCGACTCCTGGAATTTCGGCCTTTGTTAAGGAGTTCGGACATGGCTTGAGAACGGGCCAATAAAAGATCTTGATGCCCTTGTCGCCATCGATTGTTCGATAGCCCTCGCCACGAAATGCTGCTCGGTTTTCTCTGCCGCTCTCTGGGCAGATGATTATGTCATACTCTTGGGAGGACAAGTCGTGAGCAGCATCCTTCGGCCGGACTGACTTCCTGAACTTTGCTTCAGCCCCAGCTGCGGCGTTCCAGACAGCTACATAGAGCTGACCGGGCTGACCAGGAGATTCATCGGAAGCTTCATCATGCGACACTGTGAGTTCGTACTCTTCGAAAAATAAGTCAAAGCAGCATGCCTGCATGATCCCCGAAGAGGCCTCTGGGGAGGGGCAGAGAGGGAATGATCTGACTCTGAAGCTTGGACCGACAAGTTGTATATACAACTAGTACGTTCAGGGCAGCGCTCGGATGTTGCATGAGAGCCCTAGATGCTAAACCCAGTGCTTGTTCTTCACAGTGCCAAGCTCAAGTCTTCCATGCACCTAAAACAAACAGAAGTCCCGAAACGCACGACCAAGATGGAGCTCACGAGCTACTTGCGAGCGATGAGCAAGATTGCTGTGGCTTTCTCGGCTCTAGGTTGGGCTTAGATCCATGTAATTTAGAGGTCGGAATAAATACGAATGGTATTTCCTTATCATCTCTTTATAAGCATACGATAAGAACCCCCAACACCTTATTCCAACCATTAAGGCCCCTACATTAGGCCCTCAAGTGGAAGGTGCACAACGAGCACCATCGGATCATCTGAAAACCGTCTCAGATGGCTCAATCCCCATCGGAGCCAAAGCTCAAAACCATCTAAGACCTGCTTGAAGGTCCACATGGAGATCCCTTAGGTTCTTCAGGTGGGTTGCCTTACTTAACAGCTGAAGCGATCACTACCCATGAACCTTCAAGAAACCGCCTAACCCTATGCCTGGGTGGTGGGCTTTCTTGCTCAGCAACCCCCACACCCCCAGACGCCTTCAAAACGCGACGCCCAGCCTCACAAAACAAGTGGCGACTCTCTAACAAGCGCGTTTGAGACTCCCTAAACCCTAAACCCTAAACCCTAAACCCTAAACCCTAAACCCTAAACCCTAAACCCTAAACCCTAAACCCTAAACCCTAAACCCTAAACCCTAAACCCTAACCCTAAACCCGCTAGGCCTGAAATCCTAAACCGGAGCCCCCGAAGTCCCGCCTACTGTCAGGTTCTGGACCCTCACCGTGCCGCCGAAGGGGTTCAGATCGATCCGGTCGACGTAAACCTGCTAGGACCCCAGGGGCCTAATTATAAGAAAATAAAAGCTTTAGGGTTTAGGGTTTAGGGTTTTAGGGGTTTAGGGTTTAGGGCATAGGGTTTAGGGTTTAGGGTTTAGGGATTAGGGCTTAGGGTTTCGGGTTTAGGGCCTGCTAGGACCCCCAGGAGCCTAATTATAAGAAATAAAGGCTTTGGGGTTTAGGGTTTAGGGGTTTAGGGGTTTAGGGGTTTAGAGGTTTAGAGGTTTAGGGGTCTAGGGGTTTAGGGGTTTCGGGCTTTCGGGGTTTCGGGGTTTCGGGGTTTAGGGTTTAGGGTTTAGGGTTTAGGGGTTAGGGGTTAGGGGTTAGGGGTTAGGGGTTAGGGGTTAGGGGTTAGGGGTTAGGGTGAACCCTAAATCGTAGGAAGCCTGGTTTTGCTGAATGGGGCTAGAGTACGTGAACGAACGAGCCCCTTTGAAAAACCAGCGGTGCTCCTGAAGGATTTCAGTGCTCGTGTTTTCCTTTAGTGCTTAGGGTGCAACCGTTCCAGATCCTGAGGGCTTTCGGGCTGGGTCTTGTGGGTGTTTCAGGTGCAGGCTTCAGGGTTTTGACCGTTAGGGACTTAAGGGTTAGGGTTGAGGGGAAGCACGTCCGGGATTAGGGTGTTAGTTCCCCTCCCCCCCCCCCCAAAGCCTGAAACCCTAATACAGCCTGCCACCCTAAACAAGCCCCTTGAAGCCTGAAGACCCCTGGGCAAAACCCACAACACTTGGAAAATCATAAGCCCTAAACCCTAAACCCTAAAACCCTGAAGCCGAAACCCCTAAACCCCAAACCCCCAAACCAAATGTGAAGGCTGAGATGCAGAGAAGCGAAAGCATGTATGACCCGACTGTGGAGGGCCATCTAACACTTAAACCCTAAACCCTAAACCCCAAACCCTAAAGCCTACACCCTAAACCCTAAATCGACTTTTCTCCCACCCCACAGAGCCCTGCCCCATCTCCCTCCACATTAAAAGGACGGCCTCTTAGTCTTCGGTTTAAGGTTTAGGGTTTAAGGTTTAGGGTTTAGGGTTCAGGGTTAGGGTTTAGGGTTTCGGGTTTAGGGTTTAGGAAGTTCGGAGTTTGAGGGCCTGCTGCAGTTTCTCACAGGGTTTCGAAAAAGACCTCATCGAAAAACTACCCTAAACCCTGACCATTTTCCAGCGCCCCCCCCAAACCCCAAACCCGATCTCAGGGTGTGGAGTCTGGGGATTGTTAAACCCTGAGCTCTAATACCCGAACAACCCGAATACCCCGAGCCCTAAACCCTAAAAACCCTAAAAACCCTAAACCCTAAACCCCCCTCAAAGAGCGCCTCCACACCTAGGAAGGCGGTGTCGTAGGCCATAAGCCACTTCTTCAGGATCGCCCCGGCGAAGTACCAGACCTTGCGTTGCTTTGCTTGCCGCCTTTTTTCTACGGATTAAGGGTTTAGGGTTTAGGGTTTAAGGTTTAGGATTTAGGATTTAGGGTTTAGGATTTAGGGTGTGGGGTTTAGGGTTTTCTAGGGCTAAGCTGGTTTAGTCAGTTTAGGGTTCCGGGCGTCCATAATGATTTGCATGGCTTAGAACTCTCGATGCTTAGGTCTACAGACCCAGAGTTGCAATCCAGGAAAGTTCTAGGGATTGAGGGCTTTTCAAAATTGGGGTATAGGCTTCAAAAGAATTAGGGCTTGAGGAGTTCTAGCAATTTAGGGCTATGCAAAATTCGGGTATAGGCTTTAAAAGCGTTTAGAGCTTGAGGCGGTTTAGGGGCTTAGAGGTTTCGGGATGTGCGGCTTATTGGGATTGCTATTGTCCTGGCAATGTTTGTGGCAAAGGAAAGCATGAAGCTACTGATTCCCATGGATTGATGACTTGCAACGATTCGGAATGTGCCGTAATGACGCATCCCGAACCCAAAATCCCACACCCGAACTCCAAAATCCAGATATCAGTTCTAGAAGCCCTAAGTCGAACTCCGTAGGGCTTGGAGGGTTCAATCCTACATCTTAAGCCCTGAAAAAGAAAAACATATACATATATATATATATATACATATATATATATATACATATATATATACATATATATATATACATATATATGTATATATACATATATATATATACAAATACATACATATATACATATATATATATATATACATGTATATATATATATATATATAGGACTACAAAGCCGTGTAGCCCTGGCTTCGAGTCAGGGCACTGCCAGCCAGAATGCCCCGATGACGACGGCCGCCAGGAAAAGGCACAGAATCACCTGATTTTGGGGGGGGGGGGGGGGGGGGGGGATTTTGGCCTTACTAGTAGGGTTTAGGGTTTAGGGTTTAGGGTTTAGGGTTTAGGGTTTAGGGTTTAGGGTTTAGGGTTTAGGGTTTTAATTCGGGTTCAAGCAGGGGGAGGGGGGGATTTTACCTCTTCGGTTTTAATTGGGGTTTAAGGTTCTGATTTTTGGGGGGATTTTGGCCTTAGGGATTTAGTTGGGGTGGGTTTAAGGTTTAGCGTTCAAAGTTAAGGGGTTAGGGTTCTAAGTTTGAGTTGCGGATGGTAGCTAATGGGTTTTGTGCATAGGGTTGTGGGGCTGAGCAGGGGAAACGTAAAAAAACACATACATATATGTATAACACTCACACACACACACACGTATATATGTACACACATATATATACACACATAGGGTATAATTCTGAAATATATGTGTGTATATATATATATATGTAGATGTTGCAAGTGGTATCAGTAGAGGAACTCCTAGCTTCAGGCTTGACGACATTTTTTTCAAAGTTCCTCCTTTGGATCAATGGAAGCTATTTTTTTAAGGGGGTCAGCCCATCCTTGAAGGATTCATCTACCCATGCAATCTCAGGGCCAGGGTCTTGGGGGGGTTATTGTAGTATAGTTGCAAAGGGGGCATCGGGAATACCATTAGTAATACATTGCCCATGTAGTCGATCGTCGATCCCCCCCCCCCCAAAAAAAAGGAACGTGCGAGCCACTGAGTCGCATTAGGGTCGATCAAGGTCTGCGCTCTAACTATGGGTTTAGGATTTAGGGTTTAGGGTTTAGGGTTTGGGGTTTGGGGTTTAGGGCTTAGGGTTTGGGGTTTAGGGTTTGAGGTTTAGAGTTTAGGGTTTAGGGCTTCAAGGGCTTCAAGGTGCATTGGTCGACAAGAACAACTTCGGGGCCCAAGCCTTTGGGTGCCCTCTGTCCCTGGCGGCTCGCCCCCCAAAACCCTAATCCCTAAACCCTAAGCCCTAAACCCTAAACCCTAAACCCTAAACCCTAAACCCCCCCAACCTCCTAAGGCAAACATCACGCCTGGCCTTAAACCCCAGGCTTGGGCGGTACTCCTCCTTGTAGTGCGTTCGGCCTCAGGTTTTTCACGCCGGCGTGGCTTTGGTGATAAACTCAAGCACAAAGCCGCCCCTCTGCTCTCACTGTTTTAGGGCTTGGGGTTTAGGGTTTAGGGTTTAGGGTTTCGGGTTTAGGGTTCAGGGTTTAGGGGGGGCTAAACCCTAAACCCTAAACTCTAGGGCCATGAAGGCTGAGGTAGCAGGGTGTGGAACTTTCGGAGGCACACCCCTCTTGGGCTTTAGACATGTGGGTGTAGGATCATGAGTGAGACTGAAAGGAAGCTTGGAATTGACTGTTGTAGCAGTATGTAGGACTAGGGTTAGGGCCAGGGTTTAGGTTGAAGTTCAAAGGCCCCAAAAGGCCCTAGCCCAAAAACAAAGACAATGTGCCTAGAGACTCAGGCTCAGGGCTCGGAGCAACTGATCCCTGCAAGGCACGCAGTGCCAAAGAAGGTGGACCTGGAGCCTGTGCTACGTGAGTCTACATGTTCCTGACCCCGTCTTGACCCCAACCCCCCCCCCCCCCCCCCCCCCCCAAAAAAAAAAAAAAAAAAAACGCAAACCCTAAATTCTGCCTGAAGTCCTAAATGCTTTCTGAAATCCTCTCAATAAGGGGCTCTGGCTGTAAAAAGTAGCTAGGCCCCATTCCGGCCCATTCGTCTGGAGGACTAAAAGCTCTTCACCCCAAAACCTCCCTGAACAAAATCAACATCCGAAAACCCTGGATACCTAAATCCCTCAGCCCCCAGTGTCCCCACATCCTGAACCCTAAGACCCATAGAGGTCTAGGGTTTAGGGTTCAGGAGCCTAAACCCCAAACCCTAAACCCTAAACCGAGCCCAGGATCACACGAACCAGCTGCCCAGCACTAGGGCTCCGCAGGTCACGAAGGCCGCGAAGCAGAGGGAAGCCACCGCCCAGTATCTGGAGGGGTTTAGGTTTAGGGTTTAGGTTTTAGGGTTTAGGATTTAGGGTTGAGGGTTTAGGGTTTAGGGAATCTGGAGAGCTGCGGTTGGGCATGAGGGGGAGTGGGGGGGGGTTGAGGATTTGACTCGAAACCCTAAATCCCTGAATCCCTACATCCCTATATTCCTAAATCCCTGATTAAACCCTACATGCACAAATCCCTAAATCCCTCAGCCCCTAAACCCCAAACCCCAAACTCTAAACCCTAAACCCCGAAATGCCCTAAACCCCTGAAGCTTCATCCTCAGGGCCAAGGGGCCCTGTCCCAAAACCCTAAACCCCAAACCCCAAACCATAAACCCTAAACCCTAAACCCTAAACCCTAAACCCTAAACCCCGAAAAGCCCTAAACCCTTCGTCCTCAGGGCCGAGGGGCATGTCGGGAGCGCCAATCGTCTGCGTGTAGAGGCCCAGGGGCTGAGGTTCCCCCCGTCGCGAGGACCTTCTCCCACCTGACATGTTTTAGGGTTTAGGGTTTAGGGTTTAGGGTTTAGGGTTTAGGGTTTAGGGTTTAGGGATAGGGCTCAGGGCTTCGGGCTGAGGATCTCAAGTCAAAGCATTCACCAGTCAAGCAGCCTGTCAAGCGACGAGGGCCTATCCACCCGGCTTGGGTCCCACAACGCTAGGAAACTTTCCACGTCTACTCAAGGCCCAGGTAGCTCCTAAACACCAAAGCCCAAAGCCCAAAGCCCAGTAGATTCAGTAGATGCTCTCCTGGAAAGACCCCTTTTACAAAAACTGCGCGATGCCCATGTAAAAAAAGTCGGCCTGCACCTCTCTAACAAGTCTTTGGTTCAAAGCTTGTTTGCGCTCGGGGGTTAGATTTCTCAATTTGTCTGACAAAGCCTGTCCCCAAAAAACCCCTTGAGTCCCCTTGAGCAGCAGTCCCTGGACAGTCTGGCGCAGTGCCCTAAACCCTAAACCCTAAACCCTAAACCCTAAGCCCTAAACCCTAAACGGCCCTAAACCCTAAACCCAGTGCCCACAACATTCTGCACAAACAACTTGCCCACGGAAGCTTGAACGATGCCCACGAAGCTTTGAGAAAAAGAGAAAGCGCAGGAATTTTTGAACAATGCCAAGGAAATATTGAACAATGCCCACGACGATTCTTGAACAAAGCCCACGATTTGTTGAACATTGCCCACGAATAAGCGAAGGATTTCAATACATGTGAAGGAGAGGTTTCGGGTTTAGGGTGAAAGGGCTATAGGGCAAAAGGGCTATGTGGTTACCGGGTTATAGGGCTATAGGGTTACAGGGTTCTAAGGTTTTTGGGTTATAGGGTCGTTTCTCTTGCGGGCTTTCACGTCCGTTAGCCTGCAGCGTTCAGGGTTTAATAGGCTTTGGCCCGGTCGAGACCCGAGCCACCCCCAGAAAAAGCCAAACCCTTGACGTAAACGGGCCTAAACCCTA
>CAJNDS010002446.1:45000-49436 GCA_905221605.1 Symbiodinium natans
GGTTTAGGGTTTAGGGTTTAGGGTTTAGGGTTTAGGGTTTAGGGTTTAGGGTTTAGGGTTTAGGGTTTAGGGTTTAGGGCGGTTTAGGGTTTAGGGTTTAGGGGCTCTGAGCCTGCCTGTAACAAGTACAAGTTTTCTGGAAGTTGCGGTTGTTCAGCTTCTGCGAGCTCCAGGGCATCCTTCGGCAGGTTTAGGGTTTAGGGTTTGGGGTTTAGGGTTTAGGGTTTAGGGTTTAGGGTTTTGGGTTTTAGGGTTTAGGGGTTAGGGTTTAGGGTTTAAGTTTTAGGGTTTAGGGTTTAGGGTTTAGGGTTTAGGGTTTAGGGTTTAGGGTTTAGGGTTTAGGGTTTAGGGTTTAGGGTTTAGGGTTTAGGGTTTAGGGTTTAGGGTTTAGGGTTCAGGGTTTAGGGTTTAAGGCCCTCCTTGATTGGAATCTTGGACTGACTCCTTGGAGTAGATGCAGTCTCTGGCGAAACACAAGCGGACACCCGAAGCATTGAAGAGACGGAACCCTAAACCCTAAACCCTATATAATCCCTAAACCCGAATCCCCAAGCGCCGCTGCCCTATGCCCTGAAGAATGCCTTTTCAGCATGGCCGGGTAGGAGGCCTCGGGAGTTTACCGAGCAAGCGGGGAAGGGCTTCGGAGCGGCTGGCTGAGGACTCCGTAGGAGCGCGGCGTCTTCGGAGCACCAGGGGTTTTGGGGATTCTGAGGTTCAGCCCTAAAGCCCCCAAGCCCTCGAGCCATAAACGCTAAAGCCCTCAAGCCCCCAAGCCCTAAAGCCCTGGGTTTAGGGTTTAGGGTTCAGGGTTCAGGGTTTAGGAGTTTAGGGTTTAGGGTTTAGGGTTTAGGGTTTAGGGTTTAGGGCTTAGGGCTTAGGGCTTAGGGCTTAGGGTTTAGGGTTTAGGGTTTAGGGCTTAGGGTTTAGGGTTTAGGGTTTAGGGTTTAGGGTTTAGGGTTTAGGGTTTAGGGTTTAGGGTTTAGGGTTTAGGGTTTAGGGTTTAGGGCCCTGAAAAACCCCTGTGCGGAGCAGTTGAGTCAAAATCCATGCAAAGCCGTAGACGGCAGAGCCGGTCCAGCTCATGTTGGGGACATGTGGCGAAGGCCGGCCTGTACAGGTTGGGTTTAGGGTTCGAGTTTCGTAGAGTTTAGGGCTCAGGGTTGAGGGTAAAGGGTCTAAGGGTAAAGGGTCTAAGGGTAAAGGGTCTAAGGGTAAAGGGTCTAAGGGTAAAGGGTCTGAGGGTAAAGGGTTCAGGGTTTAGGGCTATAAGGATGTGCTTTTTGAATGTCTTGCAGGCAGGGTGGTAGACAAGCAAGGGTAGCGGCTAGCGCGTAGGTGCAGTCTCCATGCACGAGCGTAGCAGGGGGTGCTGGGGGGACGCGTATGGAAAACATTCTATTGAGCGGTTTAGGGTTTAGGGTTTAGGTTTTAGAGTTTAGAGTTTAGGGTTTAGGGTTTCGGGTTTAGGGTTTAGGGTTTAGGGGTTAGCGTCTCGGCGATGCAACATGGGATCTGGATCAGCAGGGTAGTCAGTGTCATGAAGAGTAGAGGCCCGTCCTCGAGTGACCGCATTCCGACTCCTGTGTACGTGCTTGCGTCTATGCGTCCAAGGGAGAACACAACGTGGCCCAGTGGTGCAGCGTGGTGATGGTGGTGGCCCGGGTGGGGTTTGACCATCTGCCTAAAGAGACTTTGCGAAGCCTGCGCCGGTGACATGGGAGGAACCGGGTTGATCCCATTTCAGGTTTGGTTTAGGGTTTAGGGTTTAGGGTTTAGGGTTTAGGGTTTAGGGTTTAGGGTTTAGGGTTTAGGGTTTAGGGTTTAGGGTTTAGGGTTTAGGGTTTAGGGTTTAGGGTTTAGGGTTTAGGTTTAAGGGTTTAGGGTTTAGGGTTTAGGGTTTAGGGTTTAGGGTTTAGGGTTTAGGGTTTAGGGTTTAGGGTTTAGGGTTTAGGGTTTAGGGTTTAGGGTTTAGGGTTTAGGGTTTAGGGTTTAGGGTTTAGGGTTTTGGGTTTAGGGGTTTGGGTTTAGGGTTTAGGGTTTAGGGTTTAGGGTTTAGGGTTTAGGGTTTAGGGTTTAGGGTTTAGGGTTTAGGGTTTAGGGTTTAGGGTTTAGGGTTTAGGGTTTAGGGTTTGTGCGTAGGACCTTTAGGGTCTATTTGGCGCTGCGCTTGGCCTCGACCTCAAGGACTTCTGGGATTTTATGTTTTAAGGATATTATGCATTTTAAAATAGAAGAAAATCCTTAAAATCCGTAAAAAATAAAATCCGAGGCGCCGAATTTGGTTTTAGGAGAAGCCCCAAACGATTTAAATTTTTAAAAATCCTTAAAATCCATAAAAAATAGAATCAAAATAATTTATTTTTTAAGGATTTTAAGGATTTTATTCGATTTTAAAATGCATAAAATCCTTAAAACATAAATTCGGCCTCTGATTTTATTTTTTAAGGATTTTATGCATTTTAAAATAGAAGAAAATCCTTAAAATCCGTAAAAAATAAAATCCGAGGCGCCGAATTTGGTTTTAGGAGAAGCCCCAAACGATTTAAATTTTTAAAAATCCTTAAAATCCATAATAAAATCAAAATAGTTTATTTTTTAAGGATTTTAAGGATTTTATTCGATTTTAAAATGCATAAAATCCTTAAAAAATAAATTCGGCCTCTGATTTTATTTTTAAGGATTTTATGCATTTTAAAATAGAAGAAAATCCTTAAAATCCTTAAAAAATAAAATCCGAGGCCGAATTTGGTTTTAGGAGAAGCCCCAAACGATTTAAATTTTTAAAAATCCTTAAAATCCATAAAAAAATAAAATCAAAATAATTTATTTTTTAAGGATTTTAAGGATTTTATTCGATTTTAAAATGCATAAAATCCTTAAAAAATAAATTCGGCCTCTGATTTTATTTTTTAAGGATTTTATGCATTTTAAAATAAAAGAAAATCCTTAAAATCCTTAAAAAAAAAAATCCGAGGCCGAATTTGGTTTTAGGAGAAGCCCCAAACGATTTAAATTTTAAAAATCCTTAAAATCCATAAAAAATAAAATCAAAATAATTTATTTTTTAAGGATTTTAAGGATTTTATTCGATTTTAAAATGCATAAAATCCTTAAAAAATAAATTCGGCCTCTGATTTTATTTTTTAAGGATTTTATGCATTTTAAAATAGAAGAAAATCCTTAAAATCCGTAAAAAATAAAATCCGAGGCGCCGAATTTGGTTTTAGGAGAAGCCCCAAACGATTTAAATTTTTAAAAATCCTTAAAATCCTTAAAAAATAAAATCAGAGGCCGAATTTATTTTTTAAGGATTTTATGCATTTTAAAATCGAATAAAATCCTTAAAATCCTTAAAAAAATCATTATTTTGATTTTATTTTTTATGGATTTTAAGGATTTTTAAAAATTTAAATCGTTTGGGGCTTCTCCTAAAACCAAATTCGGCCTCGGATTTTAATTTTTAAGGATTTTAAGGATTTTCTTCTATTTTAAAATTGATAAAATCCTTAAAAAAATATAATCAGAGGCCGAATTTATTTTTTAAGGATTTTATGCATTTTAAAATCGAATAAAATCCTTAAAATCCTTAAAAAATAAATTATTTTGATTTTATTTTTTATGGATTTTAAGGATTTTTAAAAATTTAAATCGTTTGGGGCTTCTCCTAAAACCAAATTCGGCCTCGGATTTTATTTTTTAAGGATTTTAAGGATTTTCTTCTATTTTAAAATGCATAAAATCCTTAAAAAATAAAATCAGAGGCCGAATTTATTTTTTTAGGATTTTATGCATTTTAAAATCGAATAAAATCCTTAAAATCCTTAAAAAATAAATTATTTTGATTTTATTTTTTATGGATTTTAAGGATTTTTAAAAATTTAAATCGTTTGGGGCTTCTCCTAAAACCAAATTCGGCCTCGGATTTTATTTTTTAAGGATTTTAAGGATTTTCTTCTATTTTAAAATGCATAAAATCCTTAAAAAAATAATATCAGAGGCCGAATTTATTTTTTAAGGATTTTATGCATTTTAAAATCGAATAAAATCCTTAAACTCCTTAAAAAATAAATTATTTTGATTTTATTTTTTATGGATTTTAAGGATTTTTAAAAATTTAAATCGTTTGGGGCTTCTCCTAAAACCAAATTCGGCCTCGGATTTTATTTTTTAAGGATTTTAAGGATTTTCTTCTATTTTAAAATGCATAAAATCCTTAAAAAAGAAAATCAGAGGCCGAATTTATTTTTTAAGGATTTTATGCATTTTAAAATCGAATAAAATCCTTAAAATCCTTAAAAAATATATTATTTTGATTTTATTTTTTTATGGATTTTAAGGATTTTTAAAAATTTAAATCGTTTGGGGCTTCTCCTAAAACCAAATTCGGCCTCGGATTTTATTTTTTACGGATTTTACGGATTTTCTTCTATTTTAAA
>CAJNDS010002446.1:49536-142036 GCA_905221605.1 Symbiodinium natans
TTTTTCTTCATTTCTTCCTTGTTCCATCCTTTCTCACTCGATTTCGCCCCCCCCCCTTCCCTCGCCTTGTTCCATGCCCTGTCCACATCCTTCTCAAACGAGAAAGCAAGAGAACGATGAGAAGGAGAGGTGAGAGGGACGAAAAAGGCAGATTTCGCCCTGCCCTCTCTGTCACTTTTCTCATCCGCTTTCACCCCTTCCCTCTCATCACTCCATGCTCTATGCTAAGAAAGGAATAGGAGAGGAAGAGAGGAGTGGGAGGAAGAAGATTGGCAGAGGAAAGAGGGACTTCTTCCCTTTCATTTAGCTTTGGCTTACGGTATCCCAAACACCAAAATACAGATGGGTCTTTGGGAGGGGGGCTTGAAAATTCTACAGACTTTAGCAGAGCATATGAAATATTGAACTACTGGACCCCGGGGCCGAGTAAGCGCTCCAGCTGCTTAATCGGGTTGACGATGCCGGGGAACTCTCCCCGAGAATCTTCAATCCTGATCCTTCGGCCTCAAGGCCGATTGAGCGCTCCGCCTGCTTAATCGGCCCTGGGTTTGAAGATTGAACATGCCCGGGAACTCTCCCCGGAGCACCTTCAATCCTGGATTCTCAACCCTGGGCCGACTAGGCAGATGAAGTGCTCAATCGGCAGGGGTCTGGGGTTGAAGATACTCCTGGGAGAGTTCCCCGGCATATTCAATCTTCAATCTTCAATCCAAGGGCCGATTAAGCAGCAGGTGGAGCGCTTAATCGGCCCTGTGTTTGAAGGTTGAAGATTGAAGATGCCCGGGAACTCTCCCCGGAGCATCTTCAATCCGGGGAGAGTTCCCCGGCGTCTTCAATCTTCAATCGTCAAACCCAGGGCCGATTAAGCACTGTCTTGGCCCCCCCTTCACAAAACATATTATCTCTACTTTGTTGTCCAGAAGCAGATGTTGGCGCGTAAGGCCTTTTCACACCCGAAAACATCTCTCAGTCAGCAAAACGCAAAGAGAAAGTACGTAGAATAGGTGCCCACATCAAGTGTGTATATAGGATAAATGTATGGCGTATCAAATACCGATAGCGGAGAACGAACCATGAGACTCAGAAGTATTCGAGCGCATAGGGTAATGCGGAAAATCATTTACTTTAAGCCCCAGGGACACGAGAATACTGTGAGCAAATGTCCTTTCGCGATTTCCTGAGACCTTCCAACAGGCTGCAAGTAATTGCTCGCAAGTATCTTGCTTTTTCATTCTCAATGCTTCCCACAGGTCTCCCATCATGGTTATCATTTGTCAAGGATGATGCTTATTCTCCAATTATCCGCAAGACCCACAGGCGCTTAAAGTCTTACGTAATACTCGTCCAAAGCAACAGGATATCACATCCTGACTACAAAAAGTATACGAAACCTTGGTTTATGTTGTGCGTCTCGTAAGAAGAAATGACATAGCGTGCTACGGGAACTGTGCTGTTAAGCCTTTATATAGCGAGGGTTTAGTGGTTTAGAGTTGAAGGGGAAGGCCAGAAAGTCTTTTCAGATGCCTCGCTGTTTTATTTTTTGTCACCGTGTTTTAGGCGGTTGTACGTCTCGTAGGAATAAATGGTTTCTGATATAGCATGCTACGGGAACTGTGCCGTTATATCTCAATGTACCGAGGGTTTAGGGTGGTTTAGAGTTGAGGGGGTAGGCCAGAAGGTTTTGTTTAGCTACTTTGCTGTTAGATTTTTGTTTTCATTCTTTTCACCTTTTCACCCTTATCTTATCTTCATCTCTTCTCTCTCTCTCTCTATCTTCTTCTTCTTCTGCTGGGCTTGCAGTTCTCCCTTCCTCTCTGTCATTTCTGCGTATTGTTCTTTCCGTTCTTGCTTCTCTTTCTATTTCTCCACTTTCCTTCCTCTCCTTCCTGCTTCTTAGCTTTCCACCAGAAAAAGAAAATGAAAGAACGGCAAACTCGTCTTGGTTTATCACTGATCACCAATGAGACAGGAGAGAAGAACAAGGAATAGAGCAATGAAGTCGAGGAAGGGGCAGATGATGAGAGCGAGGGCGTCTTGCTTTCCCTGAGCTTTCGGTTCCTTTCATTTGTCCTTTCTTCTTATGAAGAGAAAAGGGAGAAGAGCAGAGGATGAAGGCAAGGGAAGAGAAAACGTGTGAGCCGAGCGAAAGAGGAGTTCTCCCTTCCTGTCCCCACCATCTGCCTTCATCCTATCTTTTCCTTTTTGTTCTCTGTTGTTGTTGAAAACCCTCCCGTCTCAGGTACCTTAGCTGCACATGTTCTTCGTTGCCTCTTTTCCAGAATGAGAGTTTGGAGTTGACTTAATTAAATCTTGATTTGTAATGTGCATCCATGCAAACCTGCAGGGCTCAGATCGCGACTAAAAAGTCCGCAACATGGTAGTGCGGAGCTCTGGTTGAGTTCCTTTGGGAAACCTGAAAAGCACGTGAGCCGAAACCTTGTCACACCCAGTTTCAGAATGTCGGAGATGCAACAGCTCATCCAAGCGTTGCAATCTCAAACCCAGCAGCTGCTGCAACAGCAGCAGGAGTCCCACGAGCAGAGGATACAAGTGATGCAGCAAGCACTGACTGCGCAGCATCAGCATTTCACGCAAGCGCTAGGCAAGTTGAGTTCCTCTGGTGAGCAAAGACTGGGTAGCCTTGTAGACGTTCGCGGTGTTGGGCAGCCTGAAAAGTTGACGGACAAAGTAGCTGAAAAAGATTTCAGGGTTTGGAAGCTCAAGTACGTCAACTGGGTGCAAACCGCATTCAAGTCGGCCGAAAAGTTGCTGACGGATGTTCTTGACGACGAAACCTCAGTTGTAGATGCTGCACGTTTTCAGAGTTTGACCAGCAAACATCCGGATGCTGAGCGGATATCTGCCCATTTGAATGCAACTCTTCTCTCCGTTTGTGAAGGTAAAGCTTTTGCTGTTGTAGAGAAGAGTTTCAAAGGGCCGAGTGCTGGTTTGGACGCGTTTCGTCGCTTGTGTCATCGGTTTGATCCCCAGTCAGAGGAGACAGATCTTTCTTTGCTAACGCAGATAGTGAACCTGGGTCCTTTCTCCAGCACTAACCCTACGGAGATTCTTGCCGAGTTGGAGCGTAGGGAAGAAATGATGACCAAGCACGAAACACGCACGTTAGACACACTGTCTGATGGCTTCAAGCGCGTGATGCTGTTGAAGATGTTGGTAGATCCCTTGAAGACACACATGCAGTTGAACTTGAAAAGTTTCGACACGTATGAAAAGGCACGTGCGGAGGTTGTGCACTTTCTTGAACTGCAAGCTCAGACCCAACTAGCGTCGCAGTCCTCGCAGTCGCTTTCTTCATCCTCCACAGGGCCCGTGCCTATGGACATCGGTAGTCTCGCACAGCTTGGTGTCAAGTCTGTTGAGGAGTTGAGCTCTTTGCTTGCTTCCTTTTCCAAAGGAAAAGGAAAAGGTGCTCCGAACCCACATGGCAAGACTCCTAGTGGCAAAGGGAAGTCTCAGAAGTTTACTGGTAACTGCAACTTCTGTCATCGACAAGGCCACAAGGAGGCTGACTGTTGGGACAAGTACCCTGACAAAGCACCCAAAAGCAAAGGCAAGTCTAAGTCTAAATCTAAGTCTGCGAAGGGCAAGGACAAGAGCTTGAACACGTTGGATGAGTCCCCTCAGCAGCAAGAGCCGGTTGAAGCTGGCGGTTTTGAAGTAGACCTCGCGCACGTGGATGGTGACCATCAGTTTGTTGCTTCCCAGTCCTGGCACACTGTTCAGCAAGGTTGGTCGCGCGTGGAGCTCACTGTTGATTCCGGAGCCGGGTCTACTGCAATTCCGCCATGCATTGCGCCGAAAGAGCCTGTCCAAGTGAGTGAGACGAGCAAGCTTGGTCGGCAGTTTAAAACTGCAACTGGCCACACGGTTTCGGACCAAGGCTGTAAGAAGCTAAGGGCATTCACGGACTCTGGGGTAGCTGTTTCGTTTTCTTCCGCAGTGGCCGATATACACAAACCGCTGCTTGCTGTGTCGGATGTTTGTAGCAAAGGTGGCATCTGTCACTTCGAGGAAGGGAACAGCTACATCCAACCAAAGGGTTGTGGGAAGATCTGGATGGAAGAGACGAAGGGTCTTTACAAAGTTGGCGTGTGGCTGTCACCTTCCAGTGGCGGAGTCGCAAGCGTGGTTCCTTTAGCCCCCTTTAGTGAAGGTGGAGGGTCTGGATCTGGAGACTCTGCCCCTGTAGCGCCTGTGAGTGTAGGAGAGCACCAGGGTGTGCAAGGTGTTGTCGGTGTCGTTTCTGCTGAAGGGCAGGGTTTCCGGAGGCAGGTGGTGTCTTGGGGCACGACACTGTAAGTCCTCAAGACGACGAGCACGGAGATTCGGAGCATGCTGAAGCGCAAGCTGCTACAACTCCCAAATCTCCAGTTCTGCCCTCGGACTCGGAAGTCCGAGAGCATTGTCTCACTCATTTGCCTTTTCGTCCTTGGTGCCGCCATTGCATCCGGGGCAAAGCTCCAGCTTTGGCGCACAAAGAGCCTTCAAATACGGAGTACACCAAGCCGTTGGTGGCCATTGACTATTGCTTTTTGAGCAGCAGCGAGGGAAACGCGAGCGAAAGTCCTGTGATGGTTGTCAAATCCAAGCCCGACCTGGCTGTCTTTGCGCGCTTAGTTCCCTCAAAAGGCTGTGTGCATGAGTACAGTGTTCAAGCACTTGCTGACATTTTCCGTGTGCTAGGCTATCGCGAGTTTACACTCAAGACAGATGGCGAGCCTTCCTTGGTGGCATTAGCTCGTGCAGCAGTTGCCTTGCTTCCTGTTGAAGTCAAAGTTACCTTTGAGCACAGTCCCGTTGAAGAGAGCGAGGCCAACGGTTTTGTGGAGCGTGCCTGTAGAAGCGTGCAGGAACAAGCCCGCACATTGCTGAGTATGTTGCACGAACGTTTGCAGTGCGAGTTCCCGGCGAACCATGCCATTTTTCCTTGGTTAGTTCGGCATGCGTCGTGGTTGTTGCATCATTTTCACAGAACGGCATCTGGAAGGACTGCCTATCAGAACTTGAGAGGCAGACCCTGGCGAGAGCCAGTTTTTGAATTTGGTGCTGCAATAGTGTTTAAACTGAAAGCTGTAGCTGGCAAACTCGCGCCAAGATGGTCAGAGGGATGCTACCTTGGCACTTCCGACCTGACCACCGAACGATTTGTTTTGTGTTTTGAGACCATGAAAGTAGTCAAAGTGTGGAGCGTAAGAGCTTCACGCGAGACTCAGTTGTGGCCCCACAAAGAGAAGCTTTTGTCCATGAGGGCTACACCGTGGGGGTTGAACGCCGAAGGCGGTGAAGCCCCGCAAGTTGTTGTTCCTGAAATGCCTCCACAAGGTCTGCCAGTGCCGTTCGTGGTTAATGCCCACCGTGCTCCCAGGAGGGCAGCCATCCGTATGTCTGACGCCTTAAAGTTCGGTTTCACTCCACTTTGCGATGGGTGTGATAAGTTAAGGCGTGGCCTCTATGGCAAGCATAGTGAGGAGTGTAGGGCCAGGTTTGAAGCAGCATGGAAAGCCAGCGGAGATGAAGAACTGGTTTCCAAAGTCACTTCTGCAGACGGAAGACGTGACAAATGGCTGGCCCGACAGGTGGAGAAGTATGACGAGGAACAGAAAGCCGTGAAGCGAGCCAGATTGGAGCAACAACCTGGTGATGTGGCAGTGGCAGCTGAGTCAAGTGCAGCAGTGGACTCTGCTCAGGAGGCAAGGTCCCCATCATCCAAACGGCCTGCCGAGCAGCCGCCTGAAGCCATGGATGAGAGACGGACTGCAGAACCTGAGAGCTTGGGTCCGGAAGCTCAGACAGCGATGACGGATTCTTTCGAGAGCATGCTGCAAGAGGCCATCCTGAGTCATCGGAGCGAAGTATTCTCAATGGATGCTGCGGTTCAGGAGCCCATTTGCGATGAACCCAGTTTGTGTGAACAGAGTCATAGCAAAGATTGCTGGGACGAGTACTTCGATGACGTCAGTGGCTTAGGACTCAACTCTCGCTTGGTAGAGATTGCGAAAAAGGAGGAGCTGCGCATAGCTGACGAGATGGGCTTGTGGACGCCTGTTCTGAGGTCAGAACTGCCAAGTGGGACCAAAGTCATACCTACAAGGTGGGTGCTGGTCAACAAAGGTGATTCCAAATCGCCCAGTTACCGCGCCAGGATTGTGGCGAAAGAAGTTAAGGGACACAAGCCATCTGAGGTTGGTTTCTATGCGTCGACGCCGCCAACAGAAAGCTTGCGAGCACTCATTGCTGTAGCCTCTACTAACCCGGAGTATGTCATGGATTTCGTTGATATTAGCCGTGCACATTGGTGCGCAGACGCCACCAGGTATGTTGTCGTAGAGCTGCCGCCCGAAATGGAAATGCCTGAACATGTCGCTGTTTTGAAGAAGAGTATGTATGGCACAAGAGATGCGGCCCACAACTGGGAGCAACAGTATACCAAGGTGCTTCTCTCACTTGGGTTTTTACAGGGGCGCGCATCCAGTTGCTTGTTTTATCATCCGCACAAAGACATTCGACTTGAAGTTCACGGTGATGACTTCGTGTCTGTGGCGAGAGCTCTAGACATCAAGTGGCTGCATGAGCGTTTTCGAGAAATGTGGAAGTGCAAGTTTTGCGCGACACTTTCAAGTCCAGGACAAAGTGTTCGAATCCTTGGCCGCTTGCTGTCTCGTGAGAATTCTGGCTACTCCCTAGAAGCGGATCCTCGTCACGCAGAGATCTTGATCAGCAGCTTGGGCCTGAAGAATGCCAAAGGCTTGAGCACGCCAGGCGTGAAGCTGCAACCCGAAGAGCAAGCAGAGCTGACGCAGAAGCGGCTCTCACCTGCAGATACCACTCTGTTCAGGTCTTGTGTCACGAGAGCAGCCTATATGTGTTCTGAAAGGCCTGACTGCCAGTACTGTGTGAAGGAACTCGCTCGCGAAATGTCATCCCCGACAGAAGCATCAATGAGAAGATTGCGCAGGCTTGGTCGTTACTTGATCTCGCATCGCCGTATGCTCTTGTGGTTCGAATGGCAAGACATGCCAAGAGACCTGGTTGCAGAGGTTGATGCTGATTTCGCAGGGTGTGGCAAGACTCGGAAATCCACTAGTGGTGGTGCCGTGTTTTTCGGAAGTAGCCCTTTGAGGAGCTACTCTTCGAACCAAGCGGTGATCGCCTTGTCAACTGGAGAATCCGAGTTTTACGGCATGCTGAAGGGATGCAGTCAAGCCATGGGTTTGAGAAGTCTCTTCGCAGATATCGGCGTTGAAGTCGGTATCCGATTGTGCACAGACAGCTCTGCCGGGAAGGCGTTGGCAGAAAAGAAGGGACTGGGCCGGGCGAAGCATCTGGAGACCCAGTATCTTTGGTTGCAGGACAGAGTAGCCAACAAAGATGTAAAAGTGTTTAAAATATGTACAGATGTGAACAGGGCTGACATGTTCACAAAGCATTTGCATGAAGCTCGCGCTTCTGCGTTGTTGTCGGCCATGAACTGTCGGTTCTCGACAGGCAATCACTCACTTGCGTTGGCTGTGACTTGAAGCCACTGCTAGTGCCCCGCATGTGTTTTCGAAATTCACAAAGCAAGTAAGCCGTTTGAAGAGCCCTTGGGCCGCAGTAAGTGTGAGCCCAACATCTGTGATGTCAACTCTCGCCGGGCAACAATGTAACAAATTTGACTTGTAATGATTTGTAAAGTGCTTCTACTGAGCCGGGTGTGCTGAAGCTCGCCCGCGTGTAGACCACTTGGGCTCGGGAGGCATGTTGAAAACCCTCCCGTCTCAGGTACCTTAGCTGCACATGTTCTTCGTTGCCTCTTTTCCAGAATGAGAGTTTGGAGTTGACTTAATTAAATCTTGATTTGTAATGTGCATCCATGCAAACCTGCAGGGCTCAGATCGCGACTAAAAGTCCGCAACAGTTGTCCTTATTCTCCGCAGAAAGTTTTGGAAAGGAGGGGAGGAAGGAAAGAGGGGAGGGGAGGGATGAGAGAGCAAGAGATGGCAGACAGAGAGAGAGAGAGAGAGAGAGAGAGAGAGAGAGAGAGAGAGAGAGAGAGAGAGAGAGAGAGAGAGAGAGAGAGAGAGAGAGAGAGAGAGAGAGAGAGAGAGGGAGAGAGAGAGAGAGAGAGCGAGACAGAGCGAAGAAGAGAGAGAGAGAGAGAGAGAGGGAGATTAACAAAAGAAAAATCTTGAGAGGGAAGGAAAGGAGAGATACACACATCGAGATGAAGTGGTGTTTTCCCTTTCCCCTTCCTTGGTGTTATATCAGGTAAACAAAAACAATACTAATAGGAAAAGGCGAAAAGCGGCTGAAACAACAATATGGTCATGGGAATATTTATCAACAAAAGAGTATATTATCGTCTTAATTGAAGCAACACACTTGAAGGCGCTCAGGGTTTGTCATTTCCAGCAGCTCCTGTAGTTAGCGTTATTTATGTTATTATTGATTTTTTTAAAGTAGTATATTTATCGCAAACACCAGACCCTTAGACGAGGGTTGAATGGAAAACGGAATGAGAGGTAGGTGGCGAAGCCCTAGGAAAATAAGAGATGTGATGCCAAACATGGGAGCCCTGAGCCGTGAACCGAACTAGCCCTAAGCCATAAATTTTGCCTTAAACCTAAACCCCACAAATTGTATGTGTGAATTGAACCGTTTAAATAGCAAACAAAAAGGAAGTGCCAAATAGACCCTAAAGGTCCATGCCACTTCGGGGTTTAGGGGTTTAGGGGTTTAGGGGTCTAGGGGTTTAGGGGTTTAGGGGTTTAGGGGTTTAGGGGTTTAGGGGTTTAGGGGTTTAGGGGTTTAGGGGTTTAGGGGTCTGGGGGTTTGGGGGCTTAGGGGTAAAAAAGTCAGGGAAGCCCACCCTGCTCGCCAATCTCTATGGATTCAGTTCTCGAAGCTGCGTATGGAGGTCACTTTTGGGTAGCCCAACATGCACAAAGGTCGTATGCACCCAAAGCCCTATATAAACCCATAAGACCCCTACGCACACTGCAAACCCACACCAAAAGATCCTGAAAGCAGGACCCCTCGAGCCTAAACCCTCCAAAAACCCTCAAAACCCTCCAAAAAAACCTCAGAAAACCCTCAAAACCCTTCAAAAACCCTCCAAAAACCTGCGAAACCCCCCTCCCCCCCCCAAAAAAAAAAATGAATAATAATAATAATAATAACAAACCCAAAAAAACCCTCCAAACCATTCCAACCCTAAACCCTGCAAACCCTGCAAACCCTGCAAACCCTGCAAACCCTGCAAACCCTGCAAACCCTGCAAACCCTGCACACCCTGCAAGCCCCATGCCTGGCAAAGACTGCTGGGCCCAGGAGCCCCAAGGAGGCAATGTGCAAGCGGCGCATGGTCCTTTTGTGGCTTTAGGGCTTTAGGGCTTAGGGTTTAGGGTTTGGGGTTTGGGGTTTGGGGTTTGGGGTTTGGGGTTTGGGGTTTGGGGTTTGGGGTTTGGGGTTTGGGGTTTGGGGTACATCCTCGTTAATGTTGCACTCGTGTTCGCAACATTGCCCGCAATTATGCACATTGGGCACACCTTGGTCGTTCAATGCTTCTGGGCTTCTGAACAGCACGAGTTAAATATCCTTACTTTAAATACCTTAGTGTTCAAACACCGGCACCATATCTTGTATTGATGCCCCGTTCGTTTTGAAATCCTCTTCGGTCTTATTCATCAGTTTCAACAGACTTTCTTTTGCTAATCGGTTCTTCTCTCGTCTTCTTTCACCCACTAGCGTATCTTTATACCAATCGGTTATGGTGTTAAACCAGCACTCGTTTTCTTTGTAATGTTTTACATTTATCGCTTCCTTAAAGGTTTCAAACTCGGGGTCTAAAGGCGTTTGGATGTAGATGTTCTACATACTTAAATTAGCGGTATTCGTTAGTTTCTCCTGTTCTGGCTTAAAATCCGTATCACCATCTACCCGTTCAAGGCTTTTTATTTGAATCGCTCATCCTAACCCTAAACCCTAACACCCTAACACCCTAACGCCCTAACACCCTAACACCCGAACACCCGAACACCCTAACACCCTAACACCCTAACACCCGAACACCCTAACACCCTAACACCCTAACACCCTAACACCCTAACACCCTAACACCCGAACACCCTAACACCCTAACACCCTAACACCCTAGCACCCTAGCACCCTACACCCTAGGCCCTTTCCCTGTGTCAGTCCTTCGGCCGCTACCATGGAGCAAGTTCGGTGAAAACCGGTAACTCCGAGCCAAGAGCCAAGGATCGGTTGAGGGCTGAGGGTTTAGGGTTTTTAGGGTTCTTGGGTTCTTAGGGTTCTTAGGGTTCTTAGGGTTCTTAGGGTTCTTAGGGTTCTTAGGATTCTTAGGGTTCTTAGGGTTCTTAGGGTTCTTAGGGGTTCTTAGGGTTCTAGGGTTTAGGGCGTGGGTTTTTGAAAGCTTTCGGGTTTAGGGCATAGGGTTTAGGGTTTGGAGCGTAGGGTTTTTTGAGGGCTTTCGGGTCTAGGGCTTTGAACCAGAAGCCGGTTTAGGCTTCATAAGGCTTGGGGTTTCAAGGGGAATATCTTAGGGTTGGCCCCTATACTTATGGCCCCGAAGACTAAGTCCTACACCTTAATGGGCCTTTGTGAGAACTTCCTCAAGCCCTCGGCAACCGGCCACCCCTAAATCCCACAAGCCCTTCAGGCCACAATCCCTAACCCCTAAACCTAAACCCCTAGACCCCTAAACCCCTAAACCCCTAAACCCCTAAACCCTAAACCCCCCCTAAACCCCTAAACCCCTAAACCCCTAAACCCCTAAACCCCTAAACCCCTAAACCCCTAAACCCCTAAACCCCTAAACCCCTAAACCCTATAGACTCTGCAGGCAAGAGCCTCGATCGCAGCTTGACCGGGTCTTGCCGCCTCTGCTGAGCAAGCTTTGAGGGTTAAGGGAACCTTCTTTTAGGGTTTACGTAAGGTTTTGGGTTTAGGTTTTGTAGGGTTTACAGGGTTTATAGGGTTTACAGGGTTTATCGGGTTTATAGGGTTTATAGGGTTTAGGGTTTAGGATTTAGGGATGTAGGGGGTGGGGGAGGGGGGGTTCCCCAGGACCGCAACGATAGATCTGCCATTCACAATCAGATGACCGCAGGCTCAAGTGAACCCGGGCGGACAACAGCCCCCCGGAGGCATAAGCGGTAAATCCAAGCATGAGCGATGAATCCAAGACCTTGAAGACAAAACGAAAGGAGGTACAAGCATGCACATGCACATGTCGTACTGGCCTAGAGCGGCATTACAAGAACAACCCCATATGACACATCCTTTCAACAACCTCTACGCCTGCCTCGAAGCCCAGGCAAGCTGTGCCCTAAACTCTAAACCCGAAACCCGTTTAAGAAGGACTAATGGCATTCGGAGTGTATACAGGAGACCCTACACACGAAGAGCAATCCCTAAATCGATAGAGCCCTTGGCCTGGGAAGCAATTATGGACCCTAGAAAGGGTTTATGGTTCGTATTCTTAATAGGGATTGGAGAAGTATAGGATACATGACGCCCAATAAACCGTCAACCCCAACCCCGACCCCCCCAGACAGATCAGCTGCATGGAGCCTTCGACGAAAGCCCGCCCCTGCCACTACACCCCAAAACCCTAAAACCTGAAACCCTAAAGCCTAAACCCGAAACCCTAAACCCGAAACCCGAAACCGTAACCCTAAACACGAGACAGAACCGGCATTCACTGGCCTCCTGGCACTCCACAGGGCCGCCCCGCGATGAGTTCGACACCCTGCAAGAAGGCGGAGGGTGGTTCAGAGTGCAGGGTTCAGGGTTCAGGGTTCAGGGTTCAGGGTTTAGGGTTTAGGGTTTAGGGTTTAGGGTTTAGGGTTTAGGGTTTAGGGTTTAGGGTTTAGGGTTTAGGGTTTAGGGTTTAGGGTTTAGGGTTTAGGGTTTAGGGTTCGGGGTTAGGGTTTAAGGATTAAGTTTCGTTCAGCCCAAGTCTGGTGTTCATGGCTTCAAGCAACCATATCTAGGATTGGAGGGCATCGGATGGCTTACCAGCCCAAGGAACAGGTTCTTCAGGGAGGGGGTTCAAGGGGGGGTAGGTAACCCAAGGTTCCCTAATACCACGCCCTAAGGCTCCCCTAAGAGCCCTATAGCCCTGAAAGAAATCTGAGGGCCTTTAGGGGAAAAGCCCACGGTTCCTAGGGGTTTAGGGTCTGTTGTTTGGTGAGGATCTTGGCGACCGACGACTTGCCTTTGTGTTGGGGGTCTTAGGTCCTTCGGGGTGTTTTCGCGTAGTGCGCTCTTGGTGGTGCTGTGGGCTTCGCCGGGGATGCCTTGTTGCCTTCTTTTGTGGGTGGCGGACGGAGGGGGGGCTGTTTTGGGGTTCTTGTTGTGGTGCTTTGGGGGAGTTTACGGTTGTCCCCAAACCCCAAGCCCTAAAGCCCAAATCCCAAACCCCAAACCCTAAGCCCCACTCCGAAACCCCAAACCCGAAACTAGAGCGAGCTGCGGGTGCTGCTGTGGTCAGCAGCGAGCGATACCGCGTGGCGACAGGCCCGCGGACGAGCCCGAGCCGTCAAGCGATGCCTGGCGAGGTCTCGGGGACAGTGCGCTGTGAGCGCGGCCCCGCAAGAAGGGTCTAACCCGCGTGCCAGCGTCAGTCTGGCTCTGGAGAATAGCCCTTAAGTTATTCTCCATCCTTTACGGTTTAGGATTTAGGGATTTGGATTTAGGCGGGTCAAGGGGCAGTCCCCGGTAACAAGGGCCTTCCCCGCAAACGGGGCCTTCCCCGAAAAGAGGGCCTTCCCCGTAAAAAGGAGCCTTCACCGAAAATTGGGTGAATCCGTACATTGGGGCCTTCCTAGTAGATCGGGGCCTGCCCCGTAAATCGGCGCCTTCCGGGTAAATCGGCGCCTTCCGGGTAAATCGGGGCCTTCCGGGTACATCGGGGCCTTCCGGGAAAATCCGGGCCTTCCCGTAAATCGGCGGCTTCCCCGTAAATCGGGGGGGGGTAAAGGTGCCTCTCTGTAAGGGGCGTACGGAGCCTTTCATAAGGGGCCTGTCCCACACCATTTTTATGAAACCCTAAACCCGCCCCCAGGTTGATGTGGGTTGGGTGGGTTGGGAAAGCGCGTGGACCTGGGTGCACACCACAACACACGTCCTGCGTGGTGGTGTGCGCGGAACACTGGCAAACCCTAAACCCCAAACCCCATGCCCTAAAAAAACCCTAAACCCCAAACCCTATAAGCCCTAAACCGCAAACCCTAAACCCCAAACCCTAAACCCCAAACCCCAACCCCCAACCCCCAAGCCCTAAACCCTAAACCCGAAACCCTAAACCTGGGCATCCCGGCAGGCGCTGGAGAAAGCCAACCCAGTGGCTGGAAGCCTCGCAGCACTCGGGCTATGGGGTTTGGGTTTTCGGGGGTTTCGGGTTTAGGGTTTAGGGTTTAGGGTCTAGGGTTTAGGGTTTAGGGTTTAGGGTTTCGGGTTTAGGGTTTAGGGTTTAGGGTTTAGGGTTTAGGGTTTAGGGTTTAGGGTTTAGGGTTCAGGGTTTAGGGTTTAGGATTCAAGGGTTAGGCTGCAGGGTCTAGGGTTCAGGGTTTAGAGTTTAGGAGGGTTTAGGGCTCAGGTTTAGGGTTTAGGGTTCAGGGCTCATTCAGGGTTGAGGGGTCTATGGACCCTCTCATATCTTCGCGGATGTGCTGCTCGGGAGCAAGGGTGAGTGAGAAAGGGAAGAAGGGGACAACCCGCGGGATTAGGAAACATCTCGTCTTGGCATCCAGAAAGGCCCGGAACTTGAGGCTTTTTTGCTGGAGGTCTCAGGGCTTTGGTGGGCAATACGGAATTGGGAGAGGGTCTTATGTGTCCAGGAGAGCTGCATGGCATGAAATTATTTGTAGCTGCCCCAAAACCCATGCAGACCACTCGTCTCTTTTTGGGCAGTGATCGATGAGGCTGTTGGTTTCATTACAGCGGTAGGACTCTCTGGTCACGTGGAGGTGGCGTGTTTGCTTGTTACCCTGAAACTGCAGGACAGGTTTGGGGATTGTGTGGTACAATGCGGGCTGGGGCTGGGCCGGGGGGAGGGGTCTTCTACAACACCTACACCCAAACAACCCTAAAGCCTCAACCTAAATGCCCAAACCCCTGAAACCCTGAACCCAAAGCCCGAAGCCCTAAACCCTAAACCCTAAACCCTAATCCCTAAACCCTAAACCCTAATCCCTAAACCCTAAACCCTAAACCCTAAACCCTAAGCCCTAAACCCTAAACCCTAAACCCTAAACCCTAAACCCTAAACCCCAAACCCCAACCCAAAGCCCTCAATCTGTGAACCCCATATGCCGCTACGGCCGCGCCGCACCTGCAAGGCGCCAGCAAAGCCGGCCTGAAGCCGCTCATGGCGCCTTCAGGCAGGTTTGGTGTTTAGGGGTTTAGGGGTTCAGGGTTTAGGGCTTAGGGTTCAGGGTTCAGGGCTTAGGGCTTAGGGCGCAGGGCTTAGGGCTTAGGGCTTAGGGTTTAGGGTTTAGGGTTTGGGGTTTAGGGTTTAGGGTTTAGGGTTTAGGGTTTAGGGTTTAGGGTTTAGGGTTTAGTGTAGCAAGTGTCCCACCTCTGCAACTCGGCCGTCTCCTGGCGTGCCTCAAAGAGGAAGGCCTTGCCAGGAGGTCTGTGGTTCGCGGCGTCGGGTTTAAGGGGCCTAGGGTTTAAGCGCTTAAGGTTTAACGGGGTTTGGGGTTTAGGGTTCAGGGCTTAGGGTTTAGGGTTGAAGGTTGAGAATGTAGGGTTAAGGTTTAGGGTTTGGGGTTTAGGGTTTAGGGGTTTAAAGGGGCTTAGGGTTTAAGGGCTTAAGGTTTCAAGGGACTTAGGAAGGGCTTCAGGCTTAAAGGGGCTTAGGGTTGAAGGGCTTATAAGGCTTAAAGGGGTTTGGGGTTTAGGGTTGAGGGTTGAGAATGTAGGGTTAAGGGTTTAGGCTTTGAACCCTACACGGGGTTTGGGGCGTTTGGGGGATATGGGGCTTTGGGGGTTTATTTCCCAAATTCTTACGTAACACCCCAGAACCCAAAAACCTTTAGACATCAAACTTCGAGAAGTTCCCCCAACGACCACAATCCCCAAAGCCCCCAAGCCTTTCACTTCAAAGAGGCCAGCCCTCAACTTACCGAAAAAAAACTGAAATCCTAAGAAGCCCGAGAAGCGTTTAGGGTTTAGGGTTTAGGGTTTAGGGCTTTGCCTTCTCAACTCTTAAACTCCAAGTGCCAAAGGGGGCTAAGAACACCTTCATGGGAAGAGAGTGTAGGGTTTAGGGTTTAGGGTTTATAGGGTTTATAGGGTTTATAGGGTTTAGGGTTTAGGGTTTAGGGTTTAGGGTTTAGGGTTTAGGGTTTAGGGTTTAGGGTTTAGGGTTGAGGGTCTAGGGTTCCGGGTTTAAGGTCTAGTGCTTACGGGTGCGTTCGTGGGTGCATCTAGGTAACCCTAAACCCTTTCGCGCTTCAGGCTTCAGGGCTTTGCAGATCACAAGCGGTTTTGTATAGAGCTCCGGGTTTAGGGCTTAGGGTTTAGGGTTTAGGGTTTGGAGTTTAGGGTTTAGGGGGGAAGCAGTCCAACAGCCAGGGGAGGCATAAGAGTCCCTTCCAACATGTTTAGGGTTTAGGGTTTGGGGTTTAGGGTTTAGGGTTTAGGGCTAGGGGTTTTGGGGTTTAGGGGTTTAGGGTTTAGGGGTTTAGGGGTTTTGGGGTTTAGGGGTTTAGGGGTTTAGGGGTTTAGGGGTTTAGGGGTTTAGGGGTTTAGGGGTTTAGGGGTTTAAGGTTTAGGGGTTTTGGGGTTTGGGGTTTGGGGTTTAGGGTTTAGGGCGGTTTAAAGTTTGGGGTTTAGGCAGATTTCAGGGAGAAGCCGCCGCACTCTTTCATGTCCAAGGAGAGACGAAACAAGGGACATGGCCGGCGGACGTCGAGAAGCAGGAGGAATCCCCAAACAGGACTAAACCCTAAACCCTAAACCCTAAACCCTGAACCCTAAACCCTAAACCCTAAACCCTAAACCCTAAACCCTGAACCCTAAACCCTGAACCCGTCTCCCCGCCATCTACGGATCGCTCCTCTCTTTGCAATGCAATGCTCTGAGGGATCCGGAAGAGGAAGGGGATCTGCCCTCAACCCTAAACCCCTAAACCAAAAATCCTAAACCCTAAACCCTAAACCCTAAACCCTAAGCCCTAAGCCCTAAACCCTAAACCCGAAACCCTAAACCCTAAACCCGAAACCCGAAACCCTAAACCCTAAACCCTAAGCCCTAAAATGAGAATGGCCATGCTCTGGACTCGGAGGTCCATTCGGGGTGTAGGGCGCCGTCGGGGGCTTGCAGCTCACTCAGGGCTGAAGTGTAGCGTGCAAACCCCACACCCCTAAACCCTAAACCCTGAACCCTAAACCCTAAACCCTAAGCCCTGAACCCTGAACCCTGAACCCTGAACCCCAGGCGTGCAGATTTCAGGCGATTCCAGCTTCTGCCTCGCAGGTCACATTCTCATCGAAGGTCCGATCCTGGCTACGCAAAGGCCTTAGGCTTTAGGCTTTAGGCTTTAGGCTTTAGGGTTTAGGGTTTAGGGTTTAGGGTTTAGGGTTTAGGGTTTAGGGTTTAGGGTTTAGGGTTTAGGGTTTAGGGTTTAGGGTTTAGGGTTTAGGGTTTAGGATGAGTATGGCCAGGGGAAAATCTGTCCCAAACACTACCCCATTTTTCACCCTATAAACCCCATAAAGGAACCCTAAATCATTTCCCAGAAAGGCCGTCAGATCAACCCCCCAGAAGCTCGTCAGCCTTTTGAGCCTTTTTGAAAACCGCTAACTACTAATTTCTTAAGAACTCCCATATTCGTCCTTACAAGGGTAATATAGGGATTATTATCTTTTCTCTGCTCGAGTTTCTAAGCTTGTATTTGTTTGAGTTTCTAAGCAAGTAGTAGTTAACTCCGAGTTCAAGCCTCCTCCTCCGCCTCGGCGCGTCCACTCACAAGCGCGCTAGGGATGGCCTCGGAAGAGGGTTCAGGGTGTCGGGCATCGCGATTTTTGGGATGTATAGGGTGTAGGGTTTAGGGTTTTTAGGGTTTTTAGGGTTTTTAGGGTTTTTAGGGTTTTTAGGGTTTTTAGGGTTTTTAGGGTTTTTAGGGTTTTTAGGGTTTTTAGGGTTTTTAGGGTTTTTAGGGGTTTTTAGGGTTTTACGGGTTTTAAGGGTTTTTAGGGTTTTTAGGGTTTAAGGCATTTGGGCTTTGGAGCGTGTGTGATTTGCAGGGTTTTAGGCTTGGCAAGACTTTTCATCATGTTAACCAAAGTGTACCAAGTTACTACGGATTGCAAGGTTCTGATTTCAGGGTTCATGTAGTAGTTCTGCAAAAAAACTGCTGGCTGTTGATTTACAGGCAGGGGTAGGTTCTCCAGCCGGCCCTGAGCCCATCGCGACTTCCTCGCGCACGGCGGCTGCCCTGGAAGGAGGTCGCGCTGAGGGCGGTGGAGGAGGCGGAGGCGGCGTTGGTGGCGAAAAGGTCGCGAAGGCCTGGTAGGCAAGGGATGGATTGGAAGCGCTTATAGAGTTTTGGAACCTTAAACCCTAAACCCTGAACCCTAAACCCTAAACCCTAAGCCCTGAACCCTAAACCCTAAACCCTAAACCCCAAGCCCTAACCCCTAAACCCTAAACCAGAACCCTAACCCTAAGCAGCGAGGTCTTTGGGTGCCTTTGGTGCTTCACGGGCGTTGAGGGTTCGGGCTCATTTGGAGTGTTGGGTCAAACCTTATTCGGGTTTCTAGGGGTATAGGGTTTAGGGCTTCGGGCTTAAGGCTTAGGCCTTAGGGTTTAGGGTTTGGGGTTTAGGGTTTAGTCTAAAACCCTTCGAAGCCTACTTGGAGGTTCATGAGCACTTATAACCCCAACTTTCCGGTACTTATTAAGTCTACCTGGGACTTATCATATAAGCCCCCCCCCAAAAGTCCCCTAAGTAGGTTCTACGTAGACTGATAATTACCGATAAACCGCCCCAAGTAAGGTAGGCACCTGCGAAGCCAGGAGGACCAGGAGTGCGAGGAAGAGCGTCACGTCCAGCACCCGACCTCTAAAATGGGCATTAGGGTTTAGGGTTTAGGATTTAGGGTTTAGGGTTTAGGGTTTGGGGTTTAGAGTTTAGGCTTTAGGGTTTACGGTTTAGGGTTTCGGGTTTCGCTTTTCGGGTTCCGGGTTTCGGGCTTAGGGTTTAGGGTTTAGGGTTTCAGGTTTCGGGTTTCAGGTTTCGGGTTTCGGGTTTAGGGTTTAGGGTTTAGGGTTTCGGGTTTCGGGTTTCGGGCTTCGGGTTTGGGGTTTGGGGTTTGGGGTTTAGGGTTTGGGGTTTGGGGTTTAGGGTGGCAGGTCGGCTGGAGGGCCTGTAGGCTTTAAGAATCGGTTTTAGGGTTTCGGGTGCTTAAAGTCTAGGGTGGAAGCGAACTGAGCGGCACCTCACTTAGCTTAGGATTTAGGGTGATGCTTGTTGGGAAAGAAGCTTTCAGGTATTGGAGGTAAAGGGCTTCGGGTAATGTTGAACCCTGTTTGGTGTGGGGGGCCCCCATCTTTTCCCTGAACAGTCGAGGCTGGATTTGTCCCTGTTTAGACGTTCCGGGGGGTTTATATGGTTTTAGTAGGGAGGAGTTTAGATAAGTTTAAAAGGGGCAGCGATGCCCGGCAATCTTTTTTAAAGGCGCGCCACGTGGAGTTTTCTTACGGCGCCCGGACGATTTGCCTTTAAAGAGGGACCCCCAAACAGTCAGGATGCCCTGAATAATTCAGCCAAATTGACTTTATAGGGGAGGCCCCCACTAAACAGGGTCCAACATTACCCCTGGCGCATTTTGGGCCACTGGGTGGGCTTGGGTTCAGGGCTTGGGGTTTCGGGTTTCGGGTTTCGCGTTTCGGGTTTAGGGTTCAGGGTTTAGAGCTTAGGCTATGGGGGTTCAGGTTCCTCAAGCGTCGACACGACCCTCTGGGCGCTGGGCCACATTTCCCCCATCGCCCCTGCCACGCGAGTCGAGTTCACAGGACTTGGGACTGAAACCCTTTCACGGCCAAGAACTTCAAACTTAAACTCCAAAAGGCCTGGGTGCTGAATCCTAAACCCTAAACCCTAAACCCCAAACCCTAAACCCTGAGAAGGCTTCTGGGCTCCATGGCGGTCATTTCCAGAGTTCAGGGCTTAGGGTCTAGGGTGCATCATCGAGGAACAAAGTGCCGGCTTAGAGTTTAGGGTTGGGATGTTCCCCCCTATACTAACAGTCCTTACTAGGGATAATAGTACCCCCTATCATGATCCCTATAGGGGAAAGATCCCAAGTGATTTTAGCTGCTTCTTCGCTTCGTTCAAGAAGCTCGTGGCCTGTGTAGAAACCTGCTCAACAATCCCGTTTTGGCAGAAGAGACGCTACGCTTCAAACAGGCGGTAAACGCCTCGATCCCCAAATGGCTTTAGGGTACCAAAAAACCGAAAACCACGCAGTCGAAGGCCCCCATGACGTTGTGTACGCAAAACAAGGGGGTCCCTGAATTGCCAGCACCCTACCAGTACGATGCCTTCAGGAGAAGGGTCGCATGAAAACGTCACACCCCAGGTGCGGTCGGCTGGCTTGCGTGCCGCGGACCGCGCGAAACGGGTTTAGGGTTTAGGCGTTTGGGCGTTTAGGGGTTTAGGGGTTTAGGGGTTTAGGGGTTTAGGGGTTTAGGGGTTTAGGGGTTTAGGGTTTAGGGTTTAGGGTTTAGGGTTTAGGGTTTAGGGTTTAGGGTTTAGGGTTTAGGGTTTAGGGTTTAGGGTTTAGGGCGCCGCAAATGGGCGGATTCTTGAGGTGCAAGGGCCCCGCACAGCGATGGGCCGTGCACTGTACATGTCAAACACCCAAAAATTTCGAACGGGCTGCCAGGCTACGGGATAGGGGCTTGCAAGTGGCAAGAAACGTGGTAGCCCAGCAACCATACTAAAGTCGGAACCTTGAACCAAAAGAAAGGGAAAAGGGTACCACGGGGCTACCAAGAGAGTTGCCCTGTACCCCTAAATTTGCTTTTTAGGGGGTTCCGGTCGCAGTCCTTTGACGCCGGCCCCATATCTGCCACCCCCGACGAAAGGTGCATCTGGCGCGCCTGCGCGTGGGAACGGCGACAGCGCTCCTGCGTCAAGATTCGGGTTTGGATTGGCTCGGTGCGCCCCTCAACCTGACACCTCAGCCCCTCAACTCTAAGCGGAGTCGTAAGCCTACACCTATGTTCCCAAGCCACCCACTACATGGCATCCCGCCTGGGTAGGACCATGGTGGTGCGATTGGAGAAAGTCGTCGAAGTGTTTTTCTCTTTGCCATCCCCAAGCCAAAAGCTCTCCATCCCGGAATCCCGACGGCCGGCCAAGTGGCAGTTAAGAGTGCTGTAGGGTTTAGGATGTAGTGTTTATAAAGGGTTTAGGGTGTGGCGTTTAGGGTGCAGGGCTCCGAAATTTGAAGATGAGATCTTCTGCCAATCGCCACTGAAGGCACCGCAGCCCTAAACTCTAACCCCTCCCTCCCCAAACACAACACGCACTAAACCCGTTGTCCATTTGCCCCAGGCTGGCAGATTGCAGGGGACCCCCCCCCCCTCTTCTGCACTGGTTCGGGGGGGGCTGCCTTAAGACCTGGCCCTCCCTCTCAGACCCTTTTGAAACCCTTTTGCTGCCCCGCGGTGTTTTGCTGCCCGTCTACCTGACCAGGGCTGGCCGGGGTCCGTCGAGCCACCCCCCCCCAAACGAAGGGGATCCAGGATCTGCCCGGACCCGCAATGAAAATGCGGGTTTTGTTTGTATTGAACCTCTTATTTTACCACAAGAAAGCCTCAAAAAGCCCCACGAGCCACCAACGGGCTCCAGAATGCTTCAGGAGGCTTTTGGGACCCCCCTGCAGCATGGGCACTCTTCCTCTTAGCATTCGGAAGGAAATAAAAGGAAGGAAATAAAAAGCAATCAAGCCCCCCTTGAGGGTGCACCTTAAACCCTGCATGAGAATAGTTTGGGTGGTTGGGGTGGGACTACATGCTATCGCAAGCGAGCGGCCTGGGTGCTTTAAGCACCAGCGAGCTTCCCTTCTACACACCCTCAACTAAACCGAAAACCCTAAACCGAAAACCCTAAACCCTAAACCCTAAACCCTAAGCCCTGAACCCTAAACCCTAAGCCCTGAACCCTAAACCCTAAACCCTAAACCCTAAACCCTAAACCCTAAACCCTAAACCCTAAACCCTAAACCCTAAACCCTAAACCCTAAACCCTAAACCCTAAACCCTAAACCCTAAACCCTAAACCCTAAACCCAGCCCCGGTAGCGCCCCCCCCAGCCTCGGCGAGCTGCCTGGCTGTCTCGGCAGCCCGCAGCCTTTTTGGGCTTTTTAGGTTTAGGGTTTAGGGTTTAGGGTTTAGGGTTTAGGGTTTAGGGTTTAGGGTTTAGGGTTTAGGGTTTAGGGTTTAGGGTTTAGGGTTTAGGGTTTAGGGTTTAGGGTTTAGGGTTTAGGGCCTGGGGAGTTACATGTTGGGGGTTTTGGAGTTAGGGTTGAGGGCTGAGGGTTGAGGAGTTCCGGTTGGGGGTTTGGGGTTGAGGGTTGAGGACTTGAGGGGCTGGAAAGTGAGGAGTTGGGGGTTTGGGGTTTGCCAGAGGCTAAGGGTTCATAAATCCCCCGTTTAGCCTGGGGGGGGGGGGGGGGGAGGTTGGAGGATGAGCTGATCTTCTGATCTTCTATCGGGTCATGAGGTGTGCTTTGCAGCTGCTTCTCTTCGGCTCACGTCTATGGTGTAGGACTTGGAGTTCGGATTGTGCAAACCCTAAACCCTAAACCCTAAACCCTAAAACCGCAACCCTAAACCCAGGGGTCTCTAGATCCCACTTCGCAGGGGACAGAAGTGCAAAAGTCGGATGGGGAGCCGTTCGATCTCGAACGCACTGACGATCCAGAAGAGGCTTCGTTAAATGTGGATATGGGTCGGGAATGGCGTCTTGATGGAAAAAGGGGACCACCAAAAATGCAGGTGAACCCGAGCTGAAGAGCCTGAATCTGGGACTCTAAATCAGCCTGCGGGCCCGGTAGGACCGTGCCGAACCCTCAGCCCTGAGCCAGCCCCTGACCCTAAGACCCCTTACTCCCCAACCCTAAACCCCAAACCTTAAACCCTAAACCCTAAACTCTAAACCTCGAAACCCCTAAACCCCTGAACCCCTAAACCCTAAACCCCTAAACCCCTAAACCCCTAAACCCCTAAACCCCTAAAGCCTCGCCAGCAAGCGTTCGGCAACCTCCGGCCTCAGACTGTCTGAGTCAGGGAGGTTTAGGGTTTAGGGTTTTGCAGGGTTTAGGGTTTAGGATTTAGGGTTTGGGGTTTAGGGTTTTGGGTTTAGGGTTTAGAAGTGCTTGGAGTTCAGGAAATAGGGCTTGTTAGCTTTAGGGCTTCATAAGATGTTCGTGGATAATTCTGCTGCATGTGAAGGGGCGAGGAACTGAAGTCGGATCCCTATGGAGGTTGCCTCTGTTCCGATTTTTGTCTTTTCCTTAGGGTTTAGGGTTTTGGGTTTGGGTTTGGGGTTTGGGGTTTGTGGTTTGGGGTTTGGGGTTTAGGGCTTTACATTTGTCCGCGTCACCAAGAGGGCCCACAACCCCGCATTTCAAGTTCAGGGTTCAGGGGTTGTTCAGGTGTGAGTTTAACGCTTAGGGCTTAGGGTTTCGGGTTTAGGGTTTAGGGCTTGGGGCTGAGGGGCTTAGGGCTTAGGGTTTAGGGTTTCAATTTTAGGGTTTCGGGTTTAGGGTTTAGGGTGTAGGGTTTAGGGTTTAGGGCCGTTAAGGGTTTGGGGATGGGCACCAAAAGCGGAAAGGGGGATCCCTCCACCTAAACCCTAAACCCTAAACCCTAAACCCTAAACCCTAAACCCTAAACCCTAAACCCTGAACCCTGAACCCTGAACCCTGAACCCTGAACCCCTTCATAGGCTTCTAGGTCCCAGACTCTGCGCCCTCACAGAGTCGCTGGGAACCCCGGCCGAACATGGTTGACCAGCTCCAGTGCCAACTCCTTGGGGGCTCCAGGGTTTAGGGTTTAGGGTTTAGGGTTTAGGGTTTAGGACTTGTGGATCAGACGGGGTTGGAGGCTTTTTGGGGGTATGAACAAAGGGTGGGGGGGGGGGGGGGATGATCTCTAGATTCTAGATTAAGGGCCCCTTTTTAGGGGAGGGTCTCTATTCCGTTTGTTTTGTGCCGACAAGGGCCCATTTCGAGTTCAACCCCTCACCCTAAGCCCTAAGCCCTAAACCCTAAACCCTAAACCCTAAACCCTAAACCCCAAACCCCAAACCCCAAACCCTAAACCCTAAACCCTAAACCATGAACGCCGTTCCGGCGTAAAGCCTGGAGGGTGCCAGGGCTTCCGGGGCTTGGACAACACGATGGGCCCTTTTGGAGAACGCTTTACTCCTTAGCTTTGGAGTAGACCCTGGAAAAAAAGTATAGACTTTTTAGGTATAAGTAGCTATTATAGGAACCCAGAACCAAAAAAAGTATATACTTTTTAGGTATAAGTAGCTATTATAGGAACCCAGAACCAAAAAAAGTATATACTTTTTAGGTATAAGTAGCTATTATAGGAACCCAGAACCAAAAAAAGTATTTATTAAAGTGTACTCCTAAAACCTGGTTACGCAGAGGGCCCAGTATCACAGTATGATCCTATGCCAAGTCTACCAATCCCAACAATGAGATGGCTGTACCAGTTAAACCCTGAACCCTCAATCCCTAAATCCCGAAGCCCTAAACACTAAACACGAAACACTAAACCCTAAACCCTAAACCCTAAACCCTGAACCCTAAACCCTAAACCCTAAACCCTAAACCCTGAACCCTGAACCCTGAACCCTGAACCCTGAACCCTGAACCCTGTTCTGAGATTCCTGCCATTTCGGAATCGCCTTGGCCCGCGGGACCTGGGTGCGCAGGGGGTGTAGGGGGGGGGGGGGGGGGGGTGCAGGGGGAATGTAGGGGGGGGTTCGGGTGTAGTGTTTAGGGTGTTGGGTTTTGGGATTTAAGGTTTAGGGTTTAGGGTTTAGGGTTTAGGGTTTGGGGTTTGGGGTTTAGGCTTTAGGGTTTAGGGTTTAGGGTTTTTAGGGTTTAGGGTTTAGGGTTTAGGGTGTAGGGATTTATTGAAACTGTTAATTGTTCAGCTCCCGGCGGGGAAAGCTTCAAGGAAAGTTTCGAGGAGTTTCGTTCTTTTGGTGTTTCAATATTTTCAAGTTACAGGGGCTCGAGTGTTTAGGGCTCAGGGCTTAGCGCTTAGGGCTTTGGGCTTAGGGCTTAGGGCTTAGGGCTTAGGGCTTAGGGCTTAGGGCTTAGGGCTTAGGGTTTAGGGCTTAGGGCTTAGGGCTTAGCGGTTTTCGGGTTTCAGGGCTTCGGAGTGTGGCTTACAGTCTTCGGTTCGTCGGAATCAAAGCCTACTCCCTGAACTGGGGCGTATGCCAGACCACAAAGTACCCCTATGTTTCAGGAACAAAGCCCTCCCCACATACTCCCAACAAAGTGCTGTTGCTTTTAGCAAGGGTGCTTACGGGACTATGGTTCCAGGGCTTTGGGGGTTTTGGTGTTGAAGGTTTGACTGGTTCCTAGTAGGGAATGAGGGAGTGAGGCACCCTATCTAAGCCTAAAAAAGTACCTCATTCCCTCATTCGCTAATAAGAACGCGGGGAGGTTCCAGGCAGCCGCATTTGCTTCCGGCCACTCGAAACCATCAGCCCAAATCCCTCAATAAGCCCCCCAAAAACCCCGAACCAATGCAGCCCTAAACCCCTATGTCCTGAAAGTCCTAAGAGATTAGGGATTAGGGTTTCGGGGGTTAGGGTTTAGGGTTTAGGGTTTAGGGTTTAGGGTTTAGGGTTTAGGGTTTAGGGTTTAGGGTTAGGTTTAGGGTTTAGGGTTTAGGGTTTAGGGTTTAGGGTTTAGGGTTTAGGGTTTAGGGTTTAGGGTTTAGGGTTTAGGGTTTAGGGTTTAGGGTTTAGGGTGTAGGGTTTAGGATTTAGGTTTTAGTGGAGGTGCCTTGCAATCAACCCTGGAAGCCCAAACCCTAAACGCCACAACCTATGCCAACAGGAGCAAGAACCACAAGAGCTGAACAAATCTCTCCCAAGCCCTACATTTTTCTAAACCCTAAACCCTGAACCCTGAACCCTAAACCCTAAACCCTAAACCCTAAACCCGAAGAACAAAAAAAGACAAACATACCGAAGAAGGGCCCCGCGCTGGGAGACAGCCTCGTCCGTTGTCGGCTTCCTGTCTCCGGCGTCGCAATGGACATGCCTGGCTGTGAGGCCCTTGTCACCCCAAAAGCCCTAAACCCTAAACCCTAAACCTAAACCCTAAACCCTAAACCCCAAACCCCAAACCCCCAAACCCCTAAACCCCAAACCCCTAATATAGGGGGCTGAATAATCAGAATACCTTTTTTTGGAGGAGGGGAAGGGAGGGGGGGGTTATTATAGTAGAATTATAACGGGACCCCAAAAGGAAGATTGTTTCGTAAATATTTCCGAGACCAATGCTAAAAACCTCCTAAACCCTGAGCCCCTGAAGCCCTAAACCCCCAAAACGGTGTCAGGACGCACCTCCGGGGATCACTGAAGAAATGCGGCTCAAGGTTCATGCCCCAGGGTTTGGGGTTTTTGGTTTAGGTTTTGACAAGGGTTTAGGGTTTAGGGTTTAGGGCTTAGGGCTTAGGGCTTGGGGCTTAGGGTTTAGGATTTAGGGAATCGAGCTCCCTTGCTCCCACTACCAAGGGCCTCGATCTCAAGCCACAAAACTCTGAGTGAGGGCTGAAACCTTGGTGTATGCAGGGTTTAGGGTTTAGGGTCCGCCGACCCTGGCGGCATGTTGGATGGGTTTGCGAGGTCCCACTTAACGCGTGGGGGGCGGGGGGGGGGGGGTACCTGGCAATTTTTCTGTGGAACCCGCACCCGCACCGTGCGACTTCTCGGACCATGCAGTCTGTGTGGGCAAAGAAAGTCTGAAATTTTGCGCCAGCACCCCCCTCACCCCTCCCCCCCCACCCCCCCAACCCCTACCCTGACGCCCCAAACCCCAAACCCCAAAATTTTGTTCTCCTGCGGGTCGGCGGCTCCGGGCACGCCTGTGGTCCGATGCCGTTAGGCGCCAGCCCTAGCTTTGGCTACCCCGGGCGCGTCACAGGTCGCCGACCCGGTTGGGTCGCCAACATCCGGCTCCAAATTCGGCTTCCGAAGGGCATCATGTTTCAGGTACATTTTTATCGCGAAAAAACGCGCTATTCCGAACCGAAATTGGGTGCTCATGATGCGCGGCCGGGCGGGGGGCAGGGGTGCGCATCATCGAGGCTTCGTTTCTCCTTGGGGATCCGGGAAGCGAGCATCGGCAGCATCAGCGGCTCCTGGGGGGGGGGGGTTTAGGGCGGCAGGACTTCGAAGGACGCTGCCGCCCCCACATACGCCTGCATGCGCACGCGCGCGCGCGCGCGCGTGCGGTCTTGTGGTTGTTGTTGTGGTTGTTGTTCTTGTGGTTGTTGTTGTTGTTGTTGTTGTTGTGGCTGCTCCGCCCGGGACGTGCCCGGCTGTGGGCGACAGCCCCTTTAGACTTAGGGTTTAGGGTTTAGGGTTTTGAGGGTTTGGGGTTTAGGGCTTAGGGTTTCGGGCCTGAGACATGTAGTTCCAACACTTCAAGCCTGAACCTTTTGAGTTTGGGGCGCTTGCGTTTTACCCTAAGCCCTAAACCCTAAACCCTAAACCCTAAACCCTTAACCCCTTAACCCTTGAACCCTAAACCGCCTAAACCCTACCCAAGCTAGGAAGCGGGGCGTGCTCCCCCAAGCATGGCCGGATGGCAGTTCCATGACCTGAGTCTCAGAAGACGGAACTCCCGCCATGACCACTTGGTAGCCCAGAAACCACGCTTATCCCTAAACCCTAAACCCTAAACCCTAAACCCTAAACCCTAAACCCTAAACCCTAAACCCTAAACCCTAAACCCTAAACCCTAAACCTAAACCCTGAACCTAAACCCATTTTGGGGGGGTTGGTTACTTCATAAATTCCGGCAAGCCTTGAACCAAAAACAGGCAAAAGGGTAACGCCTGGACTGTCTTATGATCCGCGGACCAACACAGCCCCACATATCTTATCATACGGTTTTAGGGTTAACGGTTTAGGGTTTCGGGAAGACCCTAAACCTAAACCCTAAACCCTAAACCCTCAACAGTGCTCCAGGGGCCGCAGGAAGGATATATTGGCCTTGGTACATCTAAACCCACAGGGGAAATGAAGGCAGGGTTTAGGGTTTAGGGCTTAGGGTTTAGGGTTTAGGGTTTAGGGTTTAGGGTTTAGGGTTTAGGGTTTAGGGTTTAGGGTTTAGGGTTTAGGGTTTAGGGTTTAGGGTTTAGGGGTTAGGGTTTAGGGTTTAGGGTTTAGGGTTTAGGGTTAGGGTTTAGGGTTTAGGGTTTAGGGTTTAGGGTTTTTAGGGTTTAGGGTTTAGGGTTTAGGGTTTAGGGTTTAGGGTTTAGGTTTAGGGTTTAGGTTTTAGGGTTTAGGGTTTAGGGTTTAGGTTTAGGGTTTAGGGTTTAGGGTTTAGGGTTTAGGGGGTTTAGGGTTTAGGGTTAGGGTTTTAGGGTTTAGGGTTTAGGGTTTAGGGTTCAGGGTTTAGGGTTTAGGGTTTAGGGTTTAGGGTTTAGGGTTTAGGGTTTAGGGTTTAGGGTTTAGGGTTTAGGGTTTAGGGTTTAGGGTTTAGGGTGCCCCCGAAACTTCGAAAGAGCCAGGGGTAAGTTCACCCCCTGTACCACCCCAACTTTCAAGGTTTCCCAATATCCCTGGAGTTGGGATTACGGTTCCTGAACGAACATGCTGACCAGCAAGCCCTAAACCAGAAAAAGTGCTCACTCCACCTCACCTAAGCCCCTTCTTTTGAAGAGCGCGCGCGCGCGCTTAGGAGATATTTAGCTGGACGCCTTGGAAAGGAAGCGCCTTTTCGTAGGCAGATGAGCTATGATTTGGTCTTGCTTTTAGAGTGCAGGACTGGAAGAACACACATAATGCCTTACACTGCCTCGTGGGCGCGGCGGGTCTCAGTGGGGCGTTGGCCCAAATTAATCTTTCTGGGTTTCGCAAAGAGAGTTTGACGAACCTCAACCCAACCCGAAAACCTGCAATCAGCCTCCGGCCAACGGCTACAACCGCTCCTTGTAGCTTAGGGGCGAGATCGTCCGCGGCGTGGAGAGGAGCCGCACGTCCCTTCGCCAGGGTCTTACGCTTAGAGTTCTGCATATTTCTTGTCCAGGGCCACTTAAAGATTTCTTGAGCTTTCTGAGGGCATTGAGGCTCTGCGGCTTCGGGTCTCTTGGGCATTCGGGACTCCTTAGGGTTTAGGGTTTCGGGTCTGGGGGGTTGAGGGTCTGGGATCTGGGGTTTAGGGTGTAGGTTTGGGGTCCTCCTCAGGCCCCAGCCCAAACTCCAACCTCTCCAAGCGCGCCATCCTCCCTCCAACCCTTCATAAAGCCTAAGCTGCTTTGTCCAGCAACCAGGGACAAGAAATTTCAAACTGCACGAGAAGGAAACCAGCAAGTTAAAAGGTACAGACATAGCAAATCCCTACAGCCCGAACTTGCACCGCCCCCTCCCTTGGGACGTCGGGACCCACAAGACTTCGGACGTGCTTCATACCGTGAGCTTTTGACAGCCATAAACCCAAAACCCAAAACCCTAACCCTAAACCCTAAACCCTAAACCCTAAACCCTAAACGAGGTTTGGGGCTTGGGGATACGAATGCCCTCTGCTCCCCGGCTTCATGTTTCTTAGGGTAGCTACATGGTCTCCACATATGGGCCCTTAGGGTTTAGGGTTGTTTAGGGTTTAGGGTTTAGGGTTTAGGGTTTAGGGTTTAGGGTTTGGGGTTTGGGGTTTGGGGTTTGGGGTTTGGGGTTTGGGGTTTGGGGTTTGGGGTTTGGGGTTTGGGGTTTGGGGTTTAGGGTTTAGGGTTTAAGGGCATGCAACTACCCCAAGAATGCTTCGCCGTTAGGGCAGCTTGAGGTCACAATAGGCCTTGCCAGTTGAAGGTTTAACTGACTGGCTGGTTCTTAGTAGGGAGTTGAAGAGGCGTTTAGGGTTTAGGTTTTAGAGTTTAGGGTTTAGGGTTTAGGGTTTAGGGTTGAGGTACCCTATATAGTCCCTTAAAGGGTATGTATAGGGCCCTAACTCCCTCACTCCCTACTAAGAAGCAGGGAGTTGAAGAGGCGTTTAGGGTTTAGGTTTCAGAGTTCAGAGTTCAGAGTTTAGGGTTTAGGGTTTAGGGTTTAGGGTTTAGGGTTTAGGGTTTAGGGTTTAGGGTTTAGGGTTTAGGGTTTAGGGTTTAGGGTTTAGGGTTTAGGGTTTAGGGTTTAGGGTTTAAGGGTTTAGGGTTTTTTAGGGTTTAGGGTTTAGGGTTTAGGGTTTAAGGGGGCTTCCTTTTCTCATCCGGCGTCCAAGTGTGCGAAACTGGCTTTGCCAGTGCTTGGAGTGCATTGATCTCAAACCCAAAACTCAAACCCAATCTGCAACTCAAAGTACAGTTTAGGGTTTAGGGTTTAGGGTTTAGGGTTTAGGGTTTAGGGTTTAGGGTTTAGGGTTTAGGGTTTTTAGGGTTTAGGGTTTAGGGTTTAGGGTTTAGGGTTTAGGGTTTAGGGTTTAGGGTTTAGGGTTTAGGGTTTAGGGTTTAGGGTTTAGGGTTTAGGGTTTAGGGTTTAGGGTTTAGGGTTTAGGGTTTAGGGTTTAGGGTTTAGGGTTTAGGGTTTAGGGTTTAGGGTTCAGGGTTGGGGATGGGGCCTGAGTTCTACACCCTCAGGTCAGCCTTCAACAATTCGGTTGCACCCTTGCGCCAGACCTAACCAAACCCCCTTGAGAGAACCGACCCCAACAGCCTTTGCCAAGCTTGGGTGAAACCTCATCTCTGCAGGTGTGCGGGCAAGCTCTCCCACCGCAGAACACTGGAGGACACCTTGTCTACAGCATCGGGAAAAAAAAGTACTCTAAACCCTAAACCCTTCTAAACCCTGAACCCTGAACCCTAAACCCTTAACCCTTAACCCTTATAACCCTAAACCCTAAACCCTACACCCTAAACCCTAAACGCAAGCCTGCGACCCCCTAAGCATGAGCCCGCAGTCACCGTCTAGGCGAGACGAACCCTACGAGGAGTCAGAGTCCCTAAGCATCTTCTGGCCTCCATTCTCAAAATTCTCACGATGTTTAGGGTTTAGGGTTTAGGGTTTAGGGTTTAGGGTTTAGGGTTTAGGGTTTAGGGCTTAGGGCTTAGGGCTTAGGGTTTATGATCCTTGCGTCAGACAGACAAGTAACAAGGCACGGATGACAGACAACAGGTAAAGATACGAAGAGAGACCGGGTGGAATTCGAGACGGTGGTTCTGCGGCCGGTCCTGCCCTACACGCCACCACTGGGACTTGCCATGAAACAACTTTGCATGGACAGTCACCTCTGCCAGGGAGGCCTCTGGAGCTATGGAACCAAGGCAGAAACCCTACTTCCCAAACGCGGCAGCTGAAAAACAGAGCTCTTTAACAAAACAAAAAAATCGAAAAAACTTTCTCAGCTCTAGGCCATAAACCATGAACTATGCCAGCTTGCGGACGCTGTCCGAAAGGCCGCGCCGAAACACTCGGTCTAAAGCAGGAGCATAGGGGCCTTGGTGCCTATCTTCACCCCTTGAGACCACTATCGTCTTTGCTGTTCGGGCTACTAAAGCCCCATCCCGGAGTCCGAAGCCCTAAACCCTAAACCCTAAACCCTAAGCCCTAAACCCTAAACCCTAAACCCTAAACCCTAAGCCCTAAACCCTAAACCCAGAAGGTTTGAGCCCCTGTGGCATGTTCCCTAGGAGCCCGACCCTGGCTTGTAATTTACGGTTAGTTAGGCCTTAGGGTTTTAGGGGTTTAGGGTTTAGGGGTTTAGGGGTTTAGGGTTTAGGGTTTAAGGGTTTAGGATTTAGCCCTTAGGGTTTGGGATTTGGGGCTCAGGGTTCTCAGTCTCGACGTCGGCGACTCAAAACCATAAAAAACGAACCTCCAAATCCTAACCTGTCCACACATAAATATATATATATATATATACACACACACACACACTGCAGCCTAAGTCCTATGAATCCTGAACGGTGATAAGCCCGAAACCCTTCCTAAACCCTAAACCCTGCACCTTAAACCCTATAAACCCGAAACCCTAAACCCGAAATCCCTAACCCTAAACCCTAAAAGAAGCAGCATCCCAAAGCCGGCCCCGACGCAAATCGCGCGGCAACCGCCACGAACACTGCATTCAGAGTTGGCTTCCAAACTCCTCAAGGTCTAGGGTTTAGGGTTCTAGACCCACCTAGTACCCCAGGAATAACAAGGGTTTAGGGTTTAGGTTTTAGGGTTTGGGGTTTAGGGTTTAGGCTTTAGGTTTTAGGGTTTCGCGTTTGGGGTCTAGGGTTTAGGGAACCCCCGAGAGGAGGGGGCATCCTAGGCATAGGTAAGAGAACTAAGGGTCCTGCGTAGCACTAAGTCATAAGTCCAGAATTTGTAACTAGTGCGCCGGATGCCAAACATTCCCCCATATACTTACTGTGATCTACTGCACAAGCCTTGCATATACCATGATGGGCATGTCTAAAAAATAGGTTAGTGGAGGGGTAGGGACGGCTTTCATACTAACTAGAAGCATGGAGGAAAGCATGACACCCTCAAGGCGGCCCCACCAGAGGGGCACAAGACTTCCCGCTAGGTCCTGAAACCTGTGCCTCTCAACTGCATAAAGCCCTGAGCCCTATACCCAAAAAATGATAACATCCAAGCCCAAAGTTGCTAAACCCTCAAGCCTAAACCCTGAACCCTGAACCAAGATTCCGATTCAACAACCTCCCAAAGTGAAAACTGTAAAGACGGCCGGCCACGCAACCGTGCCGCTTGCCGCTTCTGCGCTTGAAGTCTTGGGCTAAATAGGATCCTCTAAACCCTAAACCCTGAACCCTAAGCCCTAAACCCTAAACCGTAAACCCTAAACCCTAAACCCTAAACCCTAAACCCTAAGCCCTAAACCCTAAACCCTGTCGGGGAAAATATGACATGTGCCAGGGTACCACAAAGCTCCCACAAAGCAGCTGGCTGCCCTATCAAACCATGTCCCTAAACCCCGCCCCAAACCCTAAACCCTAAACCCCGAAACTACCGGAAGAAGATTGTTGGAAGTAGGCAATTGGCTTGAGTTTAGGCCTAAACCCTCAAAGGTGTATGTTTGGGTGGCTTTGCGACCCCGTATATACCCCTTGTAAACCCTAAACAACCCAAGGGCCCATACTTCAGCACCCTTTACGTAAGGAGCCATATTAAGGGCCCATGAAACTACGCGTAGAAACCCAAAACCTCTATACCCCGAAACCCCTGAACCCTTAACTCATCCTCTCAACCCATAAGACCCTGAGCTGCCATCTGAAGGTTTGGCGTTGAGGGTTTAGGTTTAGTGTTCGGGTGTTGGGTTTTGGGCTTAAGGTTCACATCACAGCCCAGAGGCAATAGCTGGCTAGGCCGGGATGAGCCGAGCGTCCACTAGTCTGGCGGTGGCTGGGGGAAGGTGGGTTTAGGGTGCCCTAAACCTTAAACCCTACACCCTACACCCCAAAAACCCTAAACCCAAAACCTTCAACCCTAACGGGCGTCATGTTTCAAGACTTTGGGCTAGGTTTCAGAGAATGGGACCCGACCGTGAAGTGTAGGGGTTTAGGGCTCATTGTTTGGACATAGGGGCCTGCGTAATGCGAACTCTGACGGACATCCCCAAGTACCATGACTGCACCCCAGAACAAGAGTATGAACAAGGATGAACTTGCAAACGATTCATGGTTGCGACCACAACCACAACAAAAAGAATAGTTATAGTTTACAATGACAAAATACAACTACTAGCACCCAGTAAAGGTTTTGAGCCCTCGGGTTTGCGGGGAATGAGGCCTCAGCCTAAACGCTCAACCCTAAACCCGAAACCCTAAACGCTAAACCCTAAACCCTAAACCCCAAACCCCAAACCCTAAACCCTAACCCGAAACCCTAAACCCTAAACCCCACCCCAAAAACCTTTCCGAGGCCTCCCAAACCAGGCTTGCGGGTTGGTTTCGGTGGCGGCCTGGAGGGCCATGTTGCAAAGAGGGAGCTTGTGAGGGTGTTTTGGGTGCTTCGTGGTGTTTCCTTTGTGCTACGGGTTTAGGGTTTAGGGTTTAGGGCTTAGGGTTTAGGGTTTAGGGTTTAGGGGTTAGGGTTTAGGGTTTAGGGTTTAGGGTTTAGGGTTTAGGGTTTAGGGTTTAGGGTTTAGGGTTTAGGGTTTAGGGTTTAGGGTTTAGGGTCTAGGGTTTAGGTTTAGGGTTTAGGGTTCAGGGTTCAGGGTTCAGGGTTCAGGGTTTAGGGTTTAGGGTTTAGGGTTTAGGGTGTTTCGTGGTGTTTCCTTTGGATGTTCCCTCTTATGCTAACAGTCCTTCATGGGGATTATGATAGGGGGACTGCTAGTGTAAGGAGGAGCATCCCAAGTGTTTCCGGTTAACGTTCAAGGGGTGGCTGCACTTGCGCAATGCCAAGGAACCTTGCATGGGAATTTGGGGGGGGGGGGGCTTATCAGCTTCAGCTGAACATCCTCAATGGTTCCTCGGCGCACTTCAAGAGGTCGTCGGGCTTCAGGGAAAGCCATCCACATGATTGCCAGTTTAGAGCTTGTTTGCTTAGGTGCAGGGATGGCTCAGTGCTCCGAACGGTGGGACTTCTATGCCGGACTTCCTCAGCGGGTGTAGGGCATCAGCTGTAGAGGGACCCGGGTTCAGATGAACTACCAACTCGCTCCCAGAGTGATGGTATCGAAGTAAGACGACCATCGCCTGCACCCGCACATCCCTTGAATGGTAGGCTCCAAACCCAGAGATCTGAACACAACATCCCTTAAAACCCTGAACCCCAAATCCCCAAGCCCTACAAGCCCCCAAACCCTGGCAAACCCTCCGCATAAACGCTGAAACCCCTGAACCCTAAACCCTAAACCCTAAACCCCAAACAACCCTTCACATTCCAAGCCCTGCTCGATCGCTGCCGGAAGGCTCGGGATACCAACCCTGGGCAGCCGGCTCCTGTCCGGAAAAGAGCCGAAGATACGGGTGAACAGTCCTTAATAATTAGGGTTTAGGGTTTAGGGTTGAGGGTTGAGGGTTGAGGGTTGAGGGTTGAGGGTTGAGGGTTGAGGGTTGAGGGTTGAGGGTTGAGGGTTGAGGGTTTAGGGTTTAGGGTTTAGGGTTTAGGGTTTGGGGTTTTGGGTTTAGGGTTTAGGGTTTAGGACCCCACGACTCCGACATATTCCCCATGAAAATTACACTTTAAGGGTTCGGGGTTGAGGCTTGATTGTCCTACATAAACCTCATGAAGAAGTTTACCTTAAGGGTTTACGGTTTAGCTTAGAGTTTCCCTAGATTTTAGGGTTGATTGCAAAAAAAACCCTAAACCCTAAACCCTAAACCCTAAACCCTAAACCCTAAACCCTAAACCCTAAACCCTAAACCCTAAACCCTAAACCGCGTCAGACCTGGGGGCCTTCAGGGGTGATAGAAGCAACCTGGGAAACAGACCCTCGAGCTCCTGCAACCCACCTAGACCCACCTAGTACCCTAGGAATAGCAAGGGTCTAGGGTTTAGGGTTTAGGGTTTAGGGTGTAGGGTTTAGGGTTTAGGGTTTAGTGTTTAGGGTTGAGGGAGGAAGGGTTTAGGGTTTAGGGTTTGGGGTTTGGGGTTTGGGGTTTGGGGTTTGGGGTTTGGGGTTTAGGGTTTAGGGTTTAGGGTTTGGGGTTTGGGGTTTAGGGTCTAGGGTTTAGGGTTTAGGGTTTAAAAAGAGTACCCTTATTTGGTAAAACGGGGGCTTCTGTAAGGGAACCTGCACCCTAAAGGAGTAGACCCATCAGGTACCTCAGGAATGGAAAAGGGGGAACCCTTTCTGCTTTAGAGGGGGGTCTTTTGTAAGGGAACTTACGCCCTGAAAAAAGTAGACCCCGGAGTAACCTAGGATACCACCGGGTACCCGTTTTTTAGGGGGCCTTTTGTAAGGGAATGCAGGGAATAAGGTAACCTAGGGAACAAGGGTGCCTGGTTTTGGTTTAAGGGGGCTTTTGTAAGGGAACCTGCACCCTAAAAAGAGGGAGAAAGGGCCTACTCTGGGTCCTGGACAGTAAGCCGCTCAAGGTGTTGCCGGGGCTTTCCGGGCCCCTGGGAAGGAGCCCGCGTCTCGTAAAAAAGTCAGCCCTTAGAAGAGTGTGGACCTCTTTTCGTCACCTCATATTATGAAGGCTGGTGGCCTCTTTGTCTGTTACCCTTATACCTTCATACGGCCCCTTAGATACCCTAGTAAGAACCCCGAATATAAGGCCCCTATGAAACAGAAACCTTACTTAACGAGACCACCAACCCATATCAACCACATACTATACCTGGCAAAAGCACCCCTTCAACAACTACAGCAGGCCCGCAAGAGTCCGTAGAGACGGACTGCACTTTGTAATGCGCACGTTTAAGGTTTTGGGGATAGGGTTTAGGGTGTAGGGTGTAGGGTGTAGGGTTTAGGGTTTAGGGTTTAGGGTTTGGGTTTTGGGTTTTGGGGTTTGGGGTTTAGGGTTTAGGGTTTAGGATTTAGGGTTTAGGGTTTAGGGTTTAGGGTTTAGGGTTCAGGGTTCAGGGTTTAGGGTTCTGTGCTCTGAAGACCTTTATAGCTTCGCATTTACTCTGGAGTGAGCGCTGGCACGGTGGCAAACGCGGCACCTTGACATTGGCCGTCTCGGGCCCATGGGACTCAACCTCAGCACTGAAAGCCGAACAAGGTTCAAGAAAGAGAAACCTGCGCTCAACACGGGATTGTGAAGCTGTCGCAACACGTTGTGTTTTTCAGGAGCGCGCACAAACACAAAGGCACAGTCAAGCACACAACATCAAGCGAGGCGCAGACGATATTCTCAAACACACGCGCATAGTCTTTGTGTCGTATGAGCCGGTCTTTCTCGAACTCATGAATGCTTTCCACGGCTCCGGCATCGCTTTCCGGTATGGAACGAACAATATCGGCAAAGTGTCGAACTTTGACAGGACATAAAATAAGGCCGCGCGATGTCGCTGCTCGCTTCAGAGCGAAACTCGCCAAACCTGCAACTACTTACTGTTGCCCTATACGATCCCATAAAGGGTATGTATAGGGGGGATATAGGGTATCTCATTCCCTCATAATCCCATAAAGGGTATATATAGGGGATATCGGGTATCTCATTCCCTCATACTCCCATAAAAGGTATATATAGGGGGATATATAGGGTATCTCATTCCCTCATTCCACACTAACCAACAGTAAGACTAACGCGGTCGAAGCGGATCTGTAGATGTCTGACACTGGAATGGCCACCTCCCACGTTTTCCCAGACACCTGGGAGGATCCAAAAGTAGATCCCCGTAAGCGTTCCTAAGAATGACCCAATATTAGTATAGGGTAGCATTTGGGGGTTCTACTTTTTGGATCGTGCCAGGGGTCTGGGTTGTTTCATGCCTACGAATGCGACGCCGCGCTTGTTGTGGGAAAAACACCTGGAATGCCCAAAGCAGGCCTGAAAGGCGCCAGGAGACTCGTTAAAACCCTAAACCCTAAACCCTAAACCCTAAACCCTAAACCCTAAACCCGTTTGTTCGTGGGCAAGCCCTAATGACCCTAATGTGAGTCCGGCGCCAAGGGCAGCAGATCAGATACCCACGAAGACCAGAAAGCTTCAGGCTCAATTGCTAAACCAAAAAGAAAGTCCAGCTTGCAGGCTGAAGCTTCAGGCTTTCGAGTTACCGCGGATGGAATCAGCAATATCCGCCAGAACTCTCGTTCCCTCACCAACCATGATTCCCTAAGTACGTACCCATCGACAACACTCGTTGCGCCCGGGCATTATGTCTCTGCGAATTGGCCCTGTAGCGAAGAATACATTGAAAAGACACTTCAACACTCTCCCATTGTAGTAGAGCCGCGCACCTCCGCCACAATCCACAAAAGGCTGTAAAGGCCTAAAAACCCATGGGGGCCACAAGCCACTTGGGACCCCCCCCCATAAAAGGGAACCCGGGGGTCAGTCCTCAAAATGATGGTCCCTTTGTTGAGGTTTAGGGTTTAGGGTTTAGGGTTTAGGGTTTAAGGTTTAAGGTTTAAGGTTTAAAGGTTTTCAGGGCCCTTTCTGGGCACATTATATCTTCGGGTGCCGTAGTATATGCAGGACCCACCAAGGGACCACAATTCAGAGGAATCACCATACCTGGTCGTAGGAGCTGATGCGTAATTATGTCCCCTCATACTCCTATGGGGGCCCCGCTATGCCGTGAACCCTGAACTCACTTGAACCCTTTAACCCAAAACCCTAAACCCTAAAACCCCTAAACCCTAAAACCCTAAACCCTAAAACCCAAAACCCTAAACCCCTCAACCCCCAAACCCCTAAGACCCTAAACCCTAAACCCTAAACCCCTCAACCCCTAAACCCCTAAGACCCTATACCCTAAACCCTAACCCCCAAACCCCTAAGACCCGAAGACCCGAAGACCCTAAACCCCAAACCCCAAACCCCAAACCCTAAACCCTAAACCCTAAACCTTTGTAGGCTCCCCAGCCACGAGCTCGATGTCGCCATCCTTCCGAAGAAGCTGGAGCATCCTCTCGGAGTTGCCGCGTATGCCGTTGACCTGGTTCGAAGGGTTTAGGGTTTAGGGTTTAGGGTTTAGGGTTTAGGGTTTAGGGTTTAGGGTTTAGGGTTTAGGGTTTAGGGTTTAGGGTTATGGTTTAGGGTTTTGGGTTTAGGGTTTAGGGTTTAGGGTTTAGGGTTTAGGGTTTAGGGTTTAGGGTTTAGGGTTTAGGGTTTAGGGTTTAGGGTTTAGGGTTTAGGGTTTATATAGGGTTTAGGGTTTAGGATTTAGGGTTTGGGGTTTAGGGTTTGGGGTTTAGGGATTAGGGTGTAGTTGCTGAGTTCCCTGGGCCAAGCAAGGTCAGCCACTCAATTATGCTAGGAGTATAATTATAGATATATATATATATAATAGGTGTATATATATATAATATGTATACATGTATATATTTGCCACATATATGTATATGCCATATGTATATGTGTGTATATATATACACACCCCTAAAGGTGAGAGGTTCCCTACTCAGCTACTAAGCCTGACAAGGGTCGAGCGTTAACTGCGACTCAGCATCTTCTTTGCAGCCCGGAATATGCCGAAGTCTCCTCACACCCCCAACACCTAAACTGGGCCTAAGCCCTGAACCGTCCTCAGGGTTTAGGGTTTAGGGTTTAGGGTTTGGGGTTTGGGGTTTAGGGTTTGGGGTTTAGGGTTTAGGGTTTGGGGTTTAGGGTTTAGGGTTCAGGGCTTGGGTTAGTCCTCGACCCCTTCCTCTCCAGCGCCCTGGGCCCTCGAAGACATTTCTCAAGATGCCTTAGGATCTGAGGTTGATGGAGTTCGAAATTACCCCGAAAGACCCAAGCCCCCACATACAGCCCAAAACCCCACCCCCGCCCCCCCTGAGGGTTTGGGGTTTAGGGTCTGACCCCCTGGAAGCTTGGACGCTTGAAGAAGCCGACCTCACACCCAAAAGCTGCGAATGGTTTGAAACACCCCCCAAGACTGAGGGGTGAAGGGTCCAAGGAAGAGGCTTAGGGGTCTTAGGTTCAGGGAAGCTCTGTAGCACTCAGGGTTTGCACGAGACAGGTCTTTAGTAATTTTAAGGCGCAGTTCCCAGAACCATGGAGACGCTCCATGAATGGTTCCTTGAGAACCCAATGCTTCGAGTTTAGGGCTTAGGGTTTACGGTTTAGGGTTTAAGGATGAGGAAGATCTCGGGGCTTAGGGTTTAGGGGTTTCCTTCGATCCCCTCCAATACCCACGGAGTAAAACGAAAAACCAAACCCCAAACCCCGCAGGCCGTAAACCCTAAGTCCCTGAATCCCGAAATCCCTAAACCCCTAAACCCCTAAATCCCTAAATCCCTAAATCCCTAAATCCCTAACCCCTAAACCCCTAAACCCCTAAACCCCTAAACTCTAAACCCTGCACCTGAAAAAGCCTTTTGCGCAAGAGCGAACCCGTTTGCCGGCCTCGAGGATGCGCGAGCCCGTGGCAATCTGAGCAGCTCTTCGGATTTAAGATGCATGGTTTAGGGTTTAGGGTTTAGGGTTGAGGGTTTAGGGTTTAGGGTTGAGGGTTGAGAGTTGAGAGTTGAGGGTTAAGGATAAGGGTTTAAGCAATATAGGGGTCGGAATACTTACTAATTGCTTTCCCTTATGGTCCCTTCATAATTATACTACAACACCCCAAAAAACCCTAAACCCTGATACCTAAACCCCAAACCCTATTCACCTATTCCAATTCTTTAGGCACCTGTATTGCATGCTGGCTGTCTAGGGAACCGCAGAGGGGCTCCCGAAACCCTACACCCTCCTGTGGCTTTAGTATTCTAAGCTTGGCTGCTCTTAGCAGGGTAGCTATAAATTTAATTTGTAGCTGCCTTATTAAGAAACCCAATAAACCCAAAAAGGCTAAAGATGTAAAGTTACAGTAAAGCACCACAAAGTAAGTTTAGGGTTTAGGGGAGGGAAAGGCTGGCAGCTGCGCTGCAAAGAAAAAACAAAGCAGGGCGGGGGGAGGGGGAGGGGAGGGGGGGTGGGGAGGAGGAGGGAGGAGGGGAGGGGAGGGAGGGGGAGGGAGGTAGGGAGGGGGAGGAGGGGAGGGAGGGAGGGGAGGGAGGGGGAGGGAGGGGGAGGGAGAGGGGGGGGGGAGGGGGGAAGGGCGTGGGAAGGGGGGCGGGGAAGGGGTGGCAAATGCAGCGGTGCAGCGGCAGCTCTTCAGCAGCTTCACGTCTCCACCTCCGCACTCCATAGCAGAAGCCATCAGCCACAGCTCGCCGATTTTGCCGCCTGATGGAGCGGTGCATTCTCTTCCGCGCCAGGATCTTCTCCTCCAATGTCGGGAGAGAGGGCTTCTTTCAGCCCGTCAGCAAAACCCAGAACCAATGGCGCTGCACTGGCGCCACGTAGTGCCAATTTTGGCACCGCGGTTTAGGGGTTAGTTTAGTGTTCAGGGTTCAGGGTTCAGGGTTCAGGGTTCAGGGTTCAGGGTTCAGGGTTCAGGGTTGAGGGTTGAGGGTTCAGGGTTCAGGGTTCAGGGTTCAGGGTTCAGGGTTCAGGATTCAGGGTTCAGGGTTCAGGGTTCAGGGTTCAGGGTTTAGGGCTTAGGATTTAGGGTTTAGGGCTCAAGGCCAGCAAACCCGTCAGGCAGGGAGTTCCGGGAGTTGCAGAGACAGGGTTTATGGCTTGCCACATTGGGCCCTCTCTAGGCACAAGGCCAGCTAGCAGCCAAAAAAAAGTGCGATTTGGGGCCTTTAGGGCTTTGGGTTTAGGGTTTAAGGTGTAGGGTGTAGGGTTTAAGGTTTAGGGTTTAGGGTTTGGGGGGCTTGGGGCTTAGGGCTTAGGGCTTAGGGCTTAGGGCTTAGGGCTTAGGGCTTAGGGCTTAGGGCTTAGGGCTTAGGGCTTAGGGCTTAGGGCTTAGGGCTTAGGGCTTAGGGCTTGGGCTTGCTCAGGGCTTAGAGCTTGGGGCTTAGGGCTTAGGGCTTAGGGCTTAGGGTTTAGAGTTTGAGGGTTTGAGGGTTTGAGGGTTTGAGGGTTGAGGGTTGAGGGTTGAGGGTTGAGGGTTCAGGGTTGAGGCTTTAGGGTCTAGGGTCTAGGGTCTAGGGTCTAGGGTCTAGGGTCTGGGGTCTAGGGTCTAGGGTTTGGGGTTTAGGGTTTAGGGTTTAGCTTTTAGGCGCTTCGGGCGGCTTACGGGATTCCGCAATCCTACGGTCTAACCGCGAACGGCCTTGGAAACCGGATTCTGCTTGTTCCACTCGGGGATGTTTCCTTCAGAGAGCACCTGGTCCACCCACACCTCGGCAGAAGTGGCCTAGTCGGGGCTTTAGGGTTTAGGGTTTAGGGTTTAGGGTTTAGGGTTTAGGGTTTAGGGTTTAAGGTTTAGGGATTAGGGTTTAGGGTTTAAGGCTTAGGATTCAGAAATTTGGTTTCAGGGTTCAGGGGAAGGGCCTAAACTCAAAGCAGAGGGTGGGGACATGTCCTTCTGATTCAACTGCACCTGAAAACCCTAACGAACCCCAAAACCCAAAACCCAAAACCCTAAACCCTAAACCCCAAGCCCGAAGCCTCCGCAACCCCACAACCTGTAATCCCAACCTTCATCCCCAAACCCAAAGCCCTGAAGCCCCTAAGGCCTCACACGCAAACCCTACACCCCCCAAAAACCCCTCAGGCCCCTACAGCCCTAAACCCTTGAAACCCCGAAACCCCTAAACCCCTGAAACCCCTAAAGCCCCTGCGACCGCAAACGCCCTTAACCCTAAACCCCCTCAACCCCCTAAATCCCTCAACCCCCTCAACCCCCTCAACCCCCTCAACCCCCTCAACCCCCTCAACCCCCTCAACCCCCTCAACCCCCTCAACCCCCTCAACCCCCTCAACCCCCTCAACCCCCTCAACCCCCTCAACCCCCTCAACCCCCTCAACCCCCTCAACCCCCTAAACCCCCTAAGCGCTCAACCCTCTAGCCTAAACCCTAAACCCTGAACCCTTGACACTTCTGCAACCCTAAACCCTACGCCCTAAACCCTAAACCCTAAACCCTAAACCCTAAACCCTAAACCCTAAACCCTAAACCCTAAACCCTAAACCCTAAACCCTTCCAAGGCTGATGCGGACTCCTCGTCGAACTCCAGGAGCGAAACGCCGAGGCGGCCTTAGGCTCTCTTGCGAAGGGATATTGGGGTTTAGGGTTTAGGGTTTAGGGTTTAGGGTTTAGGGTTTAGGGTTTAGGGTTTAGGGTTTAGGGTTTAGGGTTTAGGGTTTAGGGATATCGGGTTTAGGGTTTAGGGGTTTCGGGTTTAGGGTTTGGGGTTTGGGGTTCAGGGTTCAGGGTTCAGGGTTTAGGGTTTAGGGTTTAAGGTGTAGGGTTTAGGGATATTGGGTTTAGGGACATAAGCAATCCCTAGTCACAGATTCGCTTTTACCCCCCCCCCGCCCCCCACCCCCAACCCTCCCTGTTCGGACCGTAGTCTTTAACGGTAAGGTGAAACAGGTAAAAACCTGCACATGAAATGTGGCGCTGCAGTGAGCCCGTGTAAGGTGCAGCAGAGAGACCCTGCCAGTAAATGTGGATGCTCCTTGGAGCATGCCAAACATATGGAACAAACGAATTATGAAGGACCGAAGCTGCTAGCCGGGCTGGCTCAGTCCTGCTTGCACTTTCCCTTTCCCCATCGGGCCAGCGTCTCGTCGGGGAGAGCCCGCAGAAACAACAGCACCAACGGAGCGCATGGAAGAGCCCCTGCCAGAGGGAGCTTCTTGCATACCATGCTCAGCCGCTACGGTGTCATCCATCATGCGCTTCTCGGACGCAGCAATGTTGCACCTGAGATCGGACACCTTCACCATTTTCCCACCACTGTCGACCAAGTACCCGGTGTGCTGAAAAGATTCAGCCCAGGAAGCGTGGCCAGCAGTGATCGTCCCATCAGCTGTCGTGGAATTCGCGGCCTCATCCGTGATGGTCTCCACATCCATTGGTGTTGCAGGAGGAGCCGCAGCCATAGCTTTCTCCCGCCGCCGCGCGCGTTTGCGCTGGCGCTTAGCCCGACGAGCCTCGCGCAGCTGGTCTATCAAGACCTGTGTCTCACAGGCACAAGGAGGGCCCGGAACTCTGGCAGTCACCGTTGGCACCGTCTCCGGCCTCGCCACCACCGTGTCCTGCCGAGTGAGCACGGCAGTCACAGTAGCGGCAACAGCCTGGACGGTTCTCCGCGGGGCTTTTGCCAGAACAGCAGCACGCACAGCCGCTCCAAGGAGAGCAGCAGGGTCCGCCATTGCACCTATTGGCCGAAGCACCAGGAAGAATCCTGGGAGAAACCTACCTCGACCAGCGTTCGCTTGTGCCTTCCCACCCCCAACCCTCCCACCCCCCCCCCTCCCCCCCGGCCCAACCCCAACAACAGCCGGAAAGAAACGAAAAAAGCGCACTTGGGGGGGGGGGGGGGGGGGGGCATTTGTAGGTATTGAGTAACGGAGGAAGGCTGTGAAACATGTCTCGATTCTGCCACGCAAGCCACGCTTTTCGAGACGTCGCACAAGACACACACGAAAAACATGCACCAAACGGGCCATCCCGTTTGGTAGTTGGAAAAGGCCGAAATCGGAACGTATGAGAACACACGAAGCAGACAGCGGACATGTTGAGAAGTCTCGAAAACCTCACGCCGGTTGATGTTTTCACCATGCACCTTTTGCAAGGAGGAGCAGCGCAAGGCGACGAAACCCTTTTGTTACCCCGGAACTAAACCCGTAAGGGGGTTTAGGGGTATTGGGTTTGCGTTTAGGGTTAGGGTTTAAGGTTCAGGGTTTAAGGTTCAGGGTTTAAGGTTCAGGGTTTAAGGTTCAGGGTTTGGGGTCTGCCGATTGAGATGACACGGCGTCTCAGACACGGACCTAATCCACGCGTCAGGGTTTTAGGGCGGCGAGGGTTTAGGGTTTAGGGTTTGGGTTTAGGGCTTAGGGTTTAGGTTTAGGCTGGTGAGGGTTGTGAGGGTCTAGCACACCCCGCGACACACCGCGTCGGGACTCTGACAAGGGCTTGAACTCAAAGCAAAACCCAGGCCCCAAACCCTAAACACTAAGACCAGAAGTCCCGAGATAAGCCGAATATAGGTGCCTTAATAACTAGAATAGGGTTTCGGGGGGCTCGTATAGTATCTATATGTAGGGAACGCAAGGAAGTACTGCGAGTAGTTATTCCGGCCCCTATCGTAAACCCTACAGCCTTTCACACCCTAAACCCGAAGCCCGGCAGACTGAAGCCTTAGACATCTTAACCCCCCAGAGCTGCTTGAACTTAAGGGGGTTGGAGGGGGGCTAAATAGCTTCAATAGCTTCAATCAGGTCGTAGACACAAAACCCCAAACCCTACACCCCAAACCCCAAACCCTACACCCCAAACCCTAAACCCTAAACCCTAAAACCCTAAACCCTAAACCTCAACCCTAACCCCAGACCCACCCTAGCCCTTCAATGACCTCTGGGTGCCCCGGCTTCCCTTCTCTCGGGTCAGGAGAACGCGATGCACCACCGGCTTGCGAAGGCGCATGACGGCCTTAGGTGTCGGGTGTAGGGTTTAGGGTTTAGGGTTTAGGGTTTAGGGTTTAGGGTTTAGGGTTCAGGGTTCAGGGTTTAGGGTTAAGGTTTAGGGAACCTAAACCCTTAACCTCTACTAGCTATATGAGAGAGTTTTGGGCCCCAAAAAAATCCGGGGGCTAGTGCTTAGGCACGAATTGTATCTTTCAAGCTTTGGAGAGTTTTGGGTTGAGGGCGTGGCCTTGAAATGAGTCCCGGCCCCTAAAGGAGTTTGGGGTTTAGGGTTTAGGGTTTAGGGAAAGGCGTTTGGGGGGTTAGGCTCCGTCTGAACTATGCTAACGCAAAAAAATCCTCAACTGGACACCTTTGCACTCCGGAAAGGGGGGGGGGGGGGGGACGGGGAGGGAGATGAGGGCGTTCTAAGTAAAGACCTGTCTCAGTGGGCAGGGATCGGTATAATCTTGCATCTCTTCTCAACTCCAAGCCCTACTCCTAACCTAGAAAACCCTATAATACCTAACTAAACCTTAAAAACCCTATACCTAAACCTAAAAAACCCTATACCCCGAACCCTAAGCCCTCAGCCCTCAGCCCCACACCCTCAACCCTCAACCCTCAACCCTCAACCCTCAACCCTCAACCCTCAACCCTCAACCCTCAACCCTCAACCCTCAACCCTCAACCCTCAACCCTCAACCCTAAACCCTAAACCCTTAACCCTAACCCACAGCCCGAAAAGCTGGACCGCGCCTGCGAGGAAGCTCGCAGCTCATCCACGATCTCGAGGCAGTTCGTGAGCCCGTTCACCTGGTCTACGTCTACCCTAACCCCTAACCCCTAAGCCCGAAACCCTAATAAACCCTAAACCCTCACAACAAAGTACCTAAAAATGACGAACAAGATATCTGGATATTCCTTCGGTGGTCGGACTTCTGAGGTTTTGGGGAGTTCAGGTGATGCAGGGCTCGGTGGGCTAGTTTGGCCTTGGGGCTAAGAAGGTTGAGGGTTGAGGGCTTAGGGCTTAGAGGGGCTGAGGCAGTCTAGGGTTCTGGGTAGAGGTTCCGGGGCTTTGTGTAGTTAGGGTCCCTTTTTGGGTCCCCTAGATAGTACGGCACCCCAGAAAGGGGCCTAATTTGGAGAGCTACCCGCTTACCTAGACTCTCTCCAGAACCTAGCAGCCACAGGTGTTCCGGCAAAACCCTAAGCCCTGCACCCTGAACACTAAACCCTAAACCCCTCAACCTGAAACAGGCCCTAGACATTGCATCCCCCCAACTGTGCTGGATCAGGGCACGGGGTTGTGCCGAGGGGACCCTAAACCTCAAACCCCAAGCCCTAACACCCTAAACCCTAAACACCTAAACCTAAACCCTAACAAACCCCAAACCCAGGTGGAGGAGTTTCGGCTGAAATCCAGCGTTCAGAGCCTGTAAAGAAAAGCTGCCCGCACGACCCCCTCAATCCTGAATCCTCAAACCCTAAACCCGACGCCTTAAACCCTGCCTGAACCCTGCCTGAACCCTAAACCCTAAAACCCCAAAACCCTACACCCTAAACCGGGGTCCTAGACCCTCAAACTCACAACCCGAAACCCGAAACCCTAAACCTTAAACTCAAAAACCCTAAACCCTAAATCCCTAAACCCCTAAACCCGAAACCCGAAACCCTAAACCCCAAACCCTAAACCCTAAATTCTAAATCTTAGAATGCAAGCGCCTCTAGGATGCGGAGTCCCGGCACCAGCTGGCGGTCCGGATAGATCTGGCCAGGCACGGCGTTAGGGGCGTTTTAGGCGCTTTGGGTGTGGGGTTTATAGGGTTTAGGGTTTAGGGTTTAGGGTTTAGGGTTTAGAGTTTAGGGTCTAGAGTTTAGGGCTTAGAGCTTAGGGCTTCGGGTTTGGGGTTTGGGTGGACAGGGTTTAGTGTTTTGCGGGGCTTGGAGGTTTTACGGGAGGGCTTGGGCGGATTTAGCGACTTGGGGGGGGGTTTACGGATTTAGGGTCAAGGGGCGAGGGGTTGAGGGGTTGAGGGTTCGGGGGAGGTGGGGAGGGGGGCTGAAGGTCAGGGCTTGGGGTTTTGGAGTTTGTGTTTAGGGTTAGGGCTGTCGGGCCCATAGGGGTTCAGGGTGGCGATGACTTGGCTGAGATCACATCCCTTCAGCCTCAATCCCCCCCACCCCTGCTGCACTCTCTGGAGGAGACTTTCTTTGGGCACCCTAAACCCTGAACCCTAAACACTAAGCCCTTCGCCCTAAGCCTTAAATCTTAAACCCTAAACCCTAAATCCTAAACCCTAAACCCTAAACCCCATCAAGCTCATGTGTCTGGCGTTCGGTCCCCCAAGTCAGTCGGGCGCGCGTGGTTCCATCGCGTGCCAGGGCCCTTGCCAACATAGACAAGGACGGCTAGGTCGACCGCCCCGTTGCCTGGGTAACAGGGCGTAGGGGTTAGGGTTCAGGGTTTAGGGTTTAGGGTTTAGGGTTCAGGGTTCAGGGTTTAGGGTTCAGGGTTCAGGGCTTAGGGCTTAGGGCTTAGGGCTTAGGGCTTAGGGCTTAGGGCTTAGGGCCTAGGGCTTAGGGCTTAGGGTTTAGGGCTTGGCTTAGGGCTTAGGGCTTGGGGCTCTTAGGGCTTAAGGCTTAGGGCGAATACAGGGGCCTGAATAATTAGAATAAGTTTTTTTTTTGGGGGGGGGGGGGGTCATTCTAGTATAATTTATAAAGAGACCAGAAGGGAATGCCATTAGTAATCATTCCGACCCTTAGAGGAGCAGCTTTTTAGAGGTAGTAGGCAAGGGTTCGGTGTGTTCGGGGCTCGGGATGTCCGGGGTTGAATTCTGTAGGACGCAGTTACAAAGGAACCCTGATCCCCTGAAAGCAACCCAGCAGGATCCACCAGAAGACCGAATCCGCCACAGCCCACAGGGGTGCGCTGGTGCGAGAATCGCACCACGGCGCGCGTCCTGAATTGAAAGAACCTAGCCCCCGCGCTCGCGTCGACCTTTCCTGGCTTAGGGGTTCCTCGCTAGCGCTCATGTTTGTTTTTGCATGTCTCAGTTCCACGAGCTACTTAAAGGCTTCAAAGCTTCAATATGTTTTCACTGGCCCGAGGCCTCTAGAGTGCATGAGGACTTTGTGAAGCATGGCATGCGAGAAGAGGCCGAGCGAAAGGCACGGGAGCAGGCCGAACGCACGGCCAAGGAGGAGGAGGAGGACGCTGAACGTAAGGAAAAGGAGGACGCTGAACGTAAGGCCCCAGAGGAGGCTCGGGCCCGGGGCTCGTTTACAGAAGCTGGCCATACTGGAGGAGATCCGGAAGTGGAGGGTCCCACTCGGTGCCGAGGGTCTGGCTTCGGCTCTCTTGGTTTGGCCAAGGCTCTTTAGGGCACCTTCCTTCTGCAGGCGCAGGGATGCACTTGTCCAAGGGGTGGGTTCCATTATAAGCTTCCACACGGGAGGACGGGGTAGGTTCCCTCCTGAGCCCAACTAAACCCTCAAACCCCAGCTGGCATAACGCAACCCTGTACTGATAAGCTCTGACTACAACTCTACATGGTCACTTCTCTACAATCTGGGCCCTTTTTGGGATCCTTACCATAATGCGACCCCTCTCATTTTCGAGTAACCAAGCAAGGGGCCGTCATATTTGCTTAGGGCTTAGGGCTTAGGGCTTGGGGCTTAGGGCTTAGGGCTTAGGGCTTTGGGCTTTGGGCTTAGGGCTGAGGGCTTAAGGCTCAGGGCTTTGGGGTTGAGGGTTGAGGGTTGAGGCTTGAGGCTTGAGGGTCGAGGGTTGAGGGTTTAGGGTGTCGGGCTTAGGGTTTCGGGCTTAGGGTTAAGAGCAGCACTTCTTCCGGGCGCCGAGCTGTTCACTGCCAGGTTGTAGCCCAAGTCCAACCTGGTGTAGAGGGTCACCTGCCAGCACGAAGCCCTCAACTTGGGCTGCTCCCCCTTATACTGAGTCCTCAATAGGAACTCTAGGGTTTAGGGTTTAGGGTTTAGGGTTATAATCCCGATGAAGGACTGTTGAGATAAGGGGAACGTCCCAACCCTCAACCCACTACGCAAGGGGCAGGATGTTGCATTTAGGGCCCACCCTAACCCCTATATCACTTCGCAGTACACATGCAGGCAGCTCTCTCTAAACCATGGTCCTGTTTCTGGGGGGGGTACCCCAAAACATACCCCAACACTCCAAAAAGTAGGACCCGAAAAGGGGCCATGTAGGGATCTGCCGTGGGCCCCAGCCCCCACCGCCCCCACCCCAGCCTAGCCCCCCACCCCCCCCACCCCCCCCCCCCCCAAAAAAAAAACAAAATCAGTGAGCCTGAAAATGCCTGAACGTCGGGTTTTTGGGTTTAGGGTTTAGGGTTTAGGGTGTAGGGTTTAGGGTTTAGGGTCTAGGGTCTAGGGCTTAGGGTTTAGGGTTTAGGGTTTAGGGGCTTAGTGAATCCGTGCACCCGCTCTCCACGGCATTCCACGGCCTGGAACTCGCGGGCCATTGGCGTCTGCAGGAGGCACAGGGCTTGAACTTCGGTTCAGGGGGTTTAGGGTTTAGGGTTTAGGGTTTAGGGTTTAGGGTTTAGGGTTTAGGGTTTAGGGTTTAGGGTTTAGGGTTTAGGGTTTAAGTCAGGGAGTTGGGGGGACTCATCGGCTTAGGATTTAGGGTTTACGACTTGGGTGGGGGTTTTGCGTCTTAGGGTTTAGGGCTTTTCTCTCCCCTGGCCACTCACCGAACCAAACGAAAACACAGAGTCAAACAAGCCAGACCTGCAAGAAAGAGAAACTTTCCAACAGCTGACATCCTGCTGGTTGGGTTTAGGGTTTAGGGTTTAGGGTTTAGGGTTTAGGGTTTAGGGTTTAGGGTTTAGGGTTTAGGGTTTAGGGTTTAGGGTTTAGGGTTTAGTTTTAGGGTTTAGGGTTTAGGGTTTAGGGTTTAGGGTTTAGGGTTTAGGGTTTAGGGTTTAGGGTTTAGGGTTTAGGGTTTAGGGTTTAGGGTTTAGGGTTTAGGGTTTAGGGTTTCGTTTAGGGTTTAGGGTTTAGGGTTTAGGGTTTAGGGTTTAGGGTTTAGGGTTTAGGGTTTAGGGTTTAGGGTTTAGGGTTTAGGGTTTAGGGTGTGTAGAAGGGAAGCTCGCTCGCTGGTGCTAAAAGCACCCGAGCCGCTCACTTGCGTTAGCATGTAGTCGCACCCCAACCACCCAAACTATTCTCATTTAGGGTTTAGGGTTCACCCCCCAAAACCCCTCAAGGGGGGCTTTCTTGCTTTTTACAGAGAACAGCAGGGTTTTCCTCCCGAGCTTTGTGGAGCCTGTCAGTGGCTCGTAGGCTTCTTGGAGCTTTCACGGAGTAAAATGGAGGGGTGCCCAAAACCATCGATTGCAATCCTAGAACCCAACATTCATTACGGGTCTGGGCGCCCCAGGCCAGCAAAAACGCGAGGGGGAAGCAGGGGCCTCGGCCGAAAAGGTGCAGAGATCCTCAATGCCAGGCTGCGGTGGGTCGATATCCAGCCTGTTGTCCAGGAGGAAAAGCGTTCCGCATGCGTTTTAGGGGGCCCCAGCAACATAGGAAGGGCCTTTGAAGAGCCTGTCAGCCTCTCAGGTTTTTGAGCAGGGCACCCTGGACCGGCCCAGAAGGGGGGGGGGTCCCGGTCCCAGGCAATTTTCAGGTGGGTCCCAAGGGGGGGTCCCAGGCGGTCCCAGGCGGGTCCCAACAATCGCAGGAGCTTCTCACCCCCCAGACTGGTCGGGCCCCAGACCCTCCCGGGGGGTTTTTTCCCGACCCCCGCAAAAAAAGACGCCAATGGTGCGGGCTTTCCTAGGTGTGTGGCGTAGCCAGGCACTGCAGGCCCTGTCTACCGGGAGGCTTTACCCTCCCTCACCGTTCTGTGGAGACGCTCGGTCGGGGACCTCGGTCGAAGCCTCGAGCGCCCATGCAAATGGACAGCGGCGCTCTCGGCAGTTTAGGGTTTAGGGTTTAGGGTTTAGGGTTTAGGGTTTAGGGTTTAGGGTTTAGGGTTTAGGGTTTAGGGTTTAGGGTTTAGGGTTTAGGGTTTAGGGTTTAGGGTTCAAGTCCTCAAGTTCAGTTGGGCTGGGGACGTACTGGCCTTGGCTTCTTGGAGCTAACATGTCCGAGCCTTTCCTTGCGCCAAGCGCTCTAGTACCCAACATGTTCCGCGCCCGGGTCAACAGACTGATCTGTCACGTTCAGTGACACCCCAGGTCACCAAGGATCCAGTGGTCTGAACTGCAGCAAATGCACCATCCGAAGATTGGATCTGATGTACATTTTGGAGCTGATCTTGCACAGTATTGCCGCTACCACCTCCTGCTTCACGAGAGGTTTGTATCTGCCGCATCTGACGAAGGCCACCCAAACCGCCATCACCCCAGGTCACGACAGATCCGTCACCTAGGATCGCAGCAAAAGCATGGCCAGAAGCCTGGATTTGCTGCACATTCTTAAGCCTCTCTTGCACAGCACTGCTGTCGCCGCCATAGTAAGCGTGGCCCCAGGCCACCACACATCCATCCTCCAAGATGGCCGCGAAAGCTTGGCGCGTGGCCTGGATCTCCCGCACGTTCCTCAGCCTACCTTGCACAGCACTGCTGTCACCTCCTTGGTAGCCCAGTAACCATCTCATAACAAAAGGGCACCCCTTTTGTTTTTGGTTGGTGACTTCAAAAAAGGGAGCCCAGAACCCAAAGAAGGGTAAAGGGTACCACCTGGGCTACCAAGCCTCCATAGGCAAAGTGGCCCCAGGTCAACACCGACCCATCATGTAGAAGGGCAGCGAAAGCCTATACTCCCCTTGGAACCTTTAAAACAAATAGCACTTCTCATAGCCTTTTGGGTTTTATATAAAAAAATCTAATTAAACAAATATTAAAAAAAAAATCCCAAGGGGGATATAGAAGCTTGGCGAGAGGCCTGGATCTGCCGTACGTTCCTCAGCCTATCTTGCACGGCACTGCTGGCGCCACCATACAGAACGTGGCCCCAGGTCACCACAGACCCATCACCCCGGATCGCCGCAAAAGCACCGACAGAAGACTGGATTTCCTGCACGTCCTTCAATTCATGTTGCACGGAAGTGCTGTCACCACCATAGTACGCATGGCCCCATGATACTACAGATCCATCACCCAGGATAGCAGCAAAAGCATGAGCAGAAGCTTGAATCTGCTGCACATTCTTCAGCCTCTCTTGCACCACCCTGCTGTCGCCCCCATACTCCGCAACACCCCAGCTCACCACTGTTCCATCGGCCAGAACCGCAGCAAAAGCGCTAAGACAAGAATGGATGTGCTTCACATTCTTCAACCTATCCTGCACAGCACTGCTGTTGCCGCCGCGAGTGGCATCGCCCCAGGTCACAACGGACCCATCACCAAGGATCGCAGCAAATGCGTGGCCAGAAGCTTGAATCTGCTGCACGTTCTTCAACTTGCCTTGCACAGCGCTGCAGTCGCCTCCAGATTGCGCATCACCCCAGGTCACCACTGATCCATCGGCCAGTATCGCAGCAAAAGCCCTAAAAGAAGCTTGGACATACTGCACGTTCTTCAGCCGACTTCGTACGCCACTGCAGTCGCCGCCAAACCCAGAATGGCCCCAGGTTACCACAGATGCGTCACCCAAGATCGCGGCAAAAGCAGCTCCACTGGGCGGCGGGCCCAGGGGTGCCTTGGTAGCTGCGACATAAACCTGGCCAACGTGCAGGGTCAGGGCGTCGCCATGTTGCAACTTCGCTCGTTTGACAGTTGCTGATCCGTCCAACGTATCTCCGGAAGAGCTCAGCAGCCTTCCCTTACGAACCCTCAGTTCCCTGTGGGCTCGTTGACTTAGATCGTCAACAGTAGCATCCGCCTGCGTCTCCAAAGTCACTGTCTTCCCACTTATCAAATGCACGTCAACCGAAATCGACATGATGAGGCGACGGCCGTGTGCTTGAGGTGTAGGTTGGGATATCGGGTGTAGGGGTTTGACCCAAAACTCTAAACCCTGAACCCTAAACCCTAAACCCTAGCCCTAAAACCTAAACCCGAAACCCTAGGGTTCACAGGGTTCTTGCTTTTGGCCAACCCTGGCGTGGGGGCACAGACCAGCTCAGGCCTCTTGCATCGCGGAGGAAGTCCATCGGCGAGCATGATCAGGGTTTGGGGTCTAGAGTTTAGGGTTTAGGGTTTGGGGTTTAGGGTTTAGGGTTTGGGGTTTAGGGTTTAGGGCTTAGGGGCTTACGGGAGGCCGTAAACCCCACGCCCTAAACCCGGAAACCCTCAACCCTAAACCCTCCCGAAACCCTAAACCCTAAACCCTACACCCTAAAGCCCGCACCCCAAGCTCCAAACCTAACCTACTTAGGGCTCAGCTCGGCTCTGCGGAAAACCTCCGGCGCGCGACTCCGAAATACCCCAACCCCAAAATCCGAGCAGGCAAGGTTTAGGGCTGAGGGTTCAGGGTTCAGGTTTCAGGGTTTAGGGTTTAGGGTTAAGGGCCTAGGGTTTTGGGTTCGGGCTTTAGGGCCCTAACCCCCAACCTCTCAAACCCCCAAACCCCCAAGCCTTGAAACCGCAGAGCTCGAAAAGCCCTACGACCCTAAAGCCCTACAGCCCCAAAACCCTAAATACTCCTAAAAGCCCTACGGCCCCTAAAACCCTACAGCCCCAAAACCCTAAATACTCCTAAAAGCCCTACGGCCCCTAAAACCCTAAAACCCTAGAACCCCTAAACCGAAATTACTAAGCCGTAAGCCCGAAGCCCTACACCCTAGTCCCTAAACCCTAAACCCTAAACCCCAAACCCTAAATCCTAAACCCTAAACCAACCCTAAACCCTAAACCCTAAACCCTAAACCCTAAACCCTAAACCCTAAACCCTAAACCCTAAACCCTAAACCCTAAACCCTGAACCCTAAACCCTAAACCCTAAACCAACCCTAAACCCTAAACCCCTAACCACGTACACTGCTGAACCCCCTCTCCCCAAAACCACACGGACCTTTGGCTCGAAACTTCGCTTCAGGAATGGCATCCTTGCCAGCTGCAGTTTAGGGTTTAGGGTTTAGGGTTTAGGGTTTAGGGTTCAGGGTTCAGGGTTCAGGGTTCAGGGTTCAGGGTTCAGGGTTCAGGGTTCAGGGTTAGGGTTTAGGTGGCGGCGGGGTTAAGATTTAGGGTTCTCTTTAGGGTTGTGTTCTTAGGGTTTAGGGTTGTTTCTTTGCAGGGTGGTTCCAGTGGCTTAGGGGTTCGGGTTTCAGGATGTTGGGGTGTTCGGCTTTGGGGATAATGAAAATTGTTAGAATCATGGGGGGTTTAGGGGTATAGGGCTCAAAGGCTAGGTATGCAGAGACCTGACCGACCCAGAGTTCTGCTGTAAAGCTTTCGGGGCTTGTGTTTAACCCTAAACCCTACACCCTCAACCCTGACCCCTAAACCTAAAGAGGGCTTATGTTTCTGTTCTGCTAGGGGGGATGGGGTTATAGGGTTCTAGTTCCAGGCAAAGGTGCGGCAGAGTCACGCGTGTGTAAACCAAAGCACCCAAGACTTAGTGCAGGGTAGTACATTGGGGAGGCTCGTCTAGACGCTCCTCCTTCCCGCAAATGTCAGCCCTGAACCCCAAACCCCAAAACCGCAAGCAAGCCCTAAACCCCAAAACCCAAAACCCTAAACCCCAAGCCCCAAACCCTAAACCCCAAACCCCAAACCCGAAACCCTAAACCTTAAACCTCAAAACCCTGAACCCCAAGAACCCTAAACCCCAAACCCCCATCCCCAAACCCAAAACCCCAAACCCCAAACCCCCAAACCCCGAAACCTCAAACCTAAACCCTAACCCCAAAACCCGAAACCCTAACCCCCAAACCCTACACCCTAAACCCCAAACCCGAAAACCCTAAAACCCTACACCCTAACCCTAAACGCCAAAACACTAAACCCCAAACCCTAAACCCCAAAACCCTAAACCCCAAACCCCAAAACCCTAAACCCTAAACCCCAAAACCCTAAACGCTAAACCCTAAACCCTAAACCCTAAACCAAAACCCTAAACCCTAAACCCCAAAACCCTAAACCCCACGAACTGAGTGTCCGGCCCACTGCGATCGATCTCATCGGTCATCTTTGGCACCGGCCGCGGCACGCATTCTTGGAGGTCGACGTCCTATCAGGCTTAGGGGTTTAGGGTTTAGGGTTTAGGGTTTAGGGTTTAGGGTTTAGGGTTTAGGGTTTAGGGTTTAGGGTTTAGGGTGATGTTGACAGGGTTTATTAGGAGTTTCTTAGGGCTTTGTTTAGGGTGTGTTCGGGACTGTCAGGGCTTGTTGAGGTTTATTAGGGTTTGTTAGTAGGGCCTTTGGGGGCTCAGAGGGCTTTCTTTAGGGTCTCATGGTTGGGGTTTGGAATTTCGGGCTCATGCAGCAGTAGAGCCAAACGAAAAGAATCTGAACATTGAACCCTCGTCTCCGAGCCATGGGATTTAGGGTTTAGAGTTTAGGGTTTAGGGTTTAAGGTTTAGGGTTCAGGGTTTAGGGCTTAGGGTTTAGGGTTTAGGGCTTAGGGTTTAGGGTTTAGGGTGAAGGGCTCTTGGTGCCCCCTGAAAGTCCTCGATGGAATATGCCTGCACACCGGCCCCTTCTTCCCCACCTGGCGTCTTTGGGCACAGGGCAACAAACGAACTTTTGGGACTGGGGTTTAGGGTTGAGGGTTTTAGGGTTTAGGGTTTAGGGTTTAGGGTTTAGTGCTTAGGGCTTAGGGCTTAGGGTTTAGGGTTTAAGGTTGGAAGGGTGTGTGTGTGTGTGTGTGTGTGTGTGTGTGTGGTGTGTGGGGGGGGGGTGGGCTTAGGGCCGAGTTGACAGCTTGATCTTGTGGGAAACTTGGGGTTGGGGACCCTAAACCCTAAACCCTCTAAACCCTAAACCCTAAACCCTAAACCCTAAACCCTAAACCCTAAACCCTAAACCCTAAACCCTAAACCCTAAACTAAGTAAGCTTAGGTGGAATGGAAGCGAAGCAACGTGCGCTTAGGCTTAGGTTCAGGGCATCTTCGGAGTGGGTCTTTCCGAGTCATGAGTCCGCAGATTTGGGAACCCGGAAGTTGAAAAACCCTAAACCCTAAACCCTAAACCCTAAACCCTAAACCCTAAACCCTAAACCCGCCAGTCGGCTTCAGGGTGGAAGCTTCAGCTACGGAAGCTCTCGCGCCACGGTACATCCTGACTTCACTCTATCCCGATAAAACCCCATAAAAACCCCACCCTACAAAGCCCCACAAAGACCTCAAAACCCGATAAAACCTGAACCCATTCTCCCTCAACCCCTACACCCCTGCATCCCCCTTCTGAGGCACCGGGCCCTCTTGGCCAGCCTTTCTTCATGCACAGTTCAAAAAAGCGATGGCCCTCTTTCTACTTCTGAGGTTCCTACTGAAAATCGGAGCCGAGCCTGTCCTAAACCCTAAACCCGAAACCCTAAACCCTAAACCCTAAACCTGCTCGGTTCCCCCAAAGTGGCCATGGTCTTAGAACTGGGTCGTGGATTTGGGATGCAAGGTTGAGGGCCTGGAGCTCAGGGGGTGTTTAGGGTTTAGGGTTCAGGGATTAGGGATTTAGGGATGTCAGGGTGCGGAGTTGAGGGTTTGGCTGTTTAGAATTTGGTGCTCGAGTTTGGGGCTGGACTTTTAGACGTTCGGGATTTATGTATCCGGAAGCAGTGATTGCAGCTCAGGGGTTTGGGGTTCAGGGTTCAGGGTTTCGGGTTCAGGGTTTCGGAACCGGCCTGGTGCTGAGAAACCCTAAACCCTAAACCCTAAACCCTAAACCCTAAACCCTACACCCTAAACCCTAAACCCTAAACCCTAAACCCTAAACCCTAAACCCTAAACCCTAAACCCTAAACCCTAAACCCGAGTGAAAAGATTAGGGTCATGACGCCCGCAATCACCAAAGCAGTCGATCCTGCCCCCAGGCGTTTTGGGTTTAGAGTTCCGGGCTTTTCGGCTTAGAGGCTTCGAGAGTACCTTCCGACCATCCCAATGACTTGTTGATAACCAGGCTCTGCAATGCCCCAAGACAGACACATGGACAAAGCTTTGCCTCCATGAGCAAGTTGGCCGTCATCCCGTGCGCTGGTGAGACCTCGAAACTGGACAACTACATGATTGATGCATACGCTTTATCAATCTGACTCTCTCTCTCTCTCTCTTTCTCTCTCTTTTCTCTCTCTTTCTCTCTCTCTCTCTCTCTCTCTCTCTCTCTCTCTCTCTCGCTCACTGTGATTGTCGGGCCTATGTGAGTCACAGCTCCCTCTCATCATCTGGGGATACCTATGGAAAACGAAAGACGTTGGCTGAGGATTTTGTAGGATGTACTTGGAGGTTCATGGGCACTTAAACCCCCAATTATAACTGTACCTATAAGCCCCCCTAAGCCCCCTAAGTAGGCCATAAGTAAGCTTATAATTGGGGCAAAACAGTACCCATGAAAGCCGAGGTTGAGGCTCCTAAACCCTCAACCCTCAACCCCTAAGCACGCAACCCTCAACCCTCAACCCTCAACCCTCAACCCTCAACCCTCAACCCTCAACCCTCAACCCTCAACCCTCAACCCTAAACCCTAAACCCTAAACCCTCCTCTGGGTCTGTGGCGATGGCTCGGCAGCAAACCCCCCGACCCAACGCGCGCGCTTGAAGCAAAAGAGGCCGGCCGACAAAGGGAAGAACGTGGTCGGAGGCTCGGAAGGGATGCTTCGGGAAGTGTAGGGTTTAGGGTTTAGGGTTTAGGGTTTAGGGTTTAGGGTTTAGGGTTTAGGGTTTAGGGTTTAGGGTTTAGGGTTTAGGGTTTAGGGTTTAGGGTTTAGGGTTTAGGGTTTAGCGTTTAGGGTTTAGGGTTTAGCGTTTAGGGTTTAGCATTTAGGGTTTAGCATTTAGGGTTTAGCATTTAGGGTTTAGCATTTAGGGTTTAGGGTTTAGGGTGTAGGGTTTGGGGCTTAGAATTATAGGGTTGTTTAGAGCTTAAGGCTCCAGGGAGGTTTCAGGATTTTGGATCCTTATATGTGGGCTCAAGGCTGAAAATTGAGGTTTGTTTTGGGCTGTCGTCCCCCCATAATCTGAGCCTGACCTGAACTCCAGAAGCCCGACACTGAACAATGCAGCCTTAGCCCTAAACTTAAACGTCGACACCCCAACAAACCCCAGGAAACCCACTTGTGACACCTAAACCCCCGACGCATGGGGAGGGCCGCACGTCAAGCCCGGGGAGGTGGAGACCGTGGCGGACTGCAACGGGCTCAAAGCCTTGGGAGGAGGGGAGGGTCCCGGAGACTCAGGGTTGTCCCTAAGCCGTAAACCCTAAACCCTGAACCCTAAACCCCAAACCCTAAACCCTAAAACCTAAACCCAAGCCCAAAGTCAGGGTCTTTGGGGTTGTGGGTGGGAGGGGTTTCGCAGGTTGTGAGGGTTCTGGGAGGTTTGGGACTTTGGTCCTGACGGGTCTGAGGCCTTAAGGATTAAAGCCTTCCGGAATCAGGCGCAAACCCTAAACTTCAGGGACTAAGGGCCGGACCATTACGAGAGACCTTAAAGCTGTATCATATAGGTTTAGGGGTGTGCAAGGGTTAAAATGAAGAGACCCTCCCATGATCCTATGTTAAATTAAACCCTACACCCTACCTAAACTCAGTATTTTCATAGGTACCCTTTATCAAAGGACCCTAACCTCAGGAACCTACCAAAGAAACTGCCGAACTGTCGGTCAAAGCTGTGAATCTTGAGCTCAGGCTATGGGCTTAGGCCTTGAGCTCAGTTGGTTGCCAATAACAGTAAGGTCCGCCGCGGGACCACTTTTCACATTGTGCTGCATGGCCTAGACGTTCTGCAAAGCATTTTTGCATGTGAGAGCCGTGCAACATAACTCTGGGCTCCACAATCCAAACAACCATTGCCTGCTTGTGGCTTCGTGAGCCAGCAGTGCCACTGGTCCACACCCTACCCTACCAACCCAAGCAGAGGGCCTCCCAGGACGAAGAGGCCGGCGCTGATTGCCCTGGACCTGCCCCAAGCCGAATTTCTGGCGATGTTCTTTGTCCCCTGAAGGAGGAGTGCCTAAACTGGAGTCTCTGGGTTTCATTGGAGTTCAGGGCTTGAGGCTCTTGGGGTGCTCTGCAGGCCTCCCTCTGAAGAATCCCAGCCCCGGTTCTGAATAGGGATTCCAGTACCCCGTACCCCCTGTGAAAGCCGAAAGCCCCTGTTAAGCACTGCTAAATCAAGGACGGCGAGTGCTAGAGGAGACATGCCAAACTCTTAACCTGTAAAGCCCTTGTGTTGGGGCTGCCAACGTCCTGATGTTGACAGCCGGGATGTCCGTCACTCTTGCTGCTTGTGGCCCTCTAATATATATATATATATACATGTGCATATATTTATATACACATATACAGATATATATATATATATATATATATATACATACACAAGGTATGTACATATATATATGTATATATATATATACATACATACATACATACATATATATATATATATGTGGTACCCCCCCCCCCCCTCCCCCGCCCCCATGTACCCACGCCTTTGAATCTCAGCTTCTGCAGAAAGGCGTGGGTCATTGGGATCGGGTGAGTGCCTCAAACTCTGTAATACGTATATTTAGTATACATAAGCACGTAAGTTTCGCTCCGGAACAAGATGAAACAAGATGAAACACATTCAAATGCATTCAAAGCGCATTCAACTTGAATGTGCTCTTGGATTCAAGATTCAAGATTCAAGACTCAAGATGCCCGGGCAAGTTCTCCCAGGCACCTTGAGTCTTGAATCTTGAATCCAAGAGCGCATTCAAGTTGAATGCATTTTGAATGCGTTTCATCTTGTTTTGAATCGGTGTCATCTTGCTGCATCAAGGAAATAAGCTTTCGGGAAAGGGGTCCCACCCTTATGGGCTTAGCGCTTTAGGATTTGAAGGGCATTAAGAAAAGAAGGTTTCGGGATCCCGATGGAGGCTTAAGTTTAGGGAAAAGCCGCTGTCTAGGCCCTAAGCCACACGCAGTCCCACGATGTAGGGCGCAGGGTTTCGGATTCACTTAAGGTTAGGGTTTAGGATTTAGAGGGCTTAGAGTTAGGGGGGTTTAGGATTTAGCGGGTTTAGAGTTAGGGGTTTAGGCTGCAGACGTTAGGATTTGGGGCTCTCCTAGGGACTCTCCTCTTTCAGACTTACGGACCCCTCTTGGGGCTTAGAGAACAGGACTTTGGGAAAAATATTCTGGGAACAAGCTGGGGAAGGTGTCGGGATCCCACCCTTTAGGGCTTAGCGAAAAGGATTTAGGGAATAGGAACTGTGTTTTAAGACGTAAGGGATCCCTCTTTAGGGCTCGGGAATAGGATTTGAGAGTAAATACAAGGGAGTAAGATTAAGGGATCCCGCTCTTTAAGATTTTAAAGAAAAGACTGAGGCAATAAAAGTCATTTTTGCTTTCGGATTTAGGCTTAAGTTTAAGGTTTGGGGGCGGACCCCCTCTTTGGGGCTTAGGGAAAAGGACTTAGGGAAAGATATTCAGGGATTAAGATGGGGAAGAAGATTTCGGGATCCCACCCTTTAGGGCTCAGCGAAAACGAATTGGTGAATAGGAGCTGCTTTTAAGATGTAAGGACACCCTCTCTAGGGTTCGGGAATAGGATTTTTTAGGGTTTAGGGTTTAGGGTTTAGGGTTTAGGGTTTAGGGGTTAGGGGTTAGGGGTTAGGGGTTAGGGTTTAGGGTTCAGGGTAAGATCAAGGGATCCCCCAAGTCCTCTGTGCTAAATCCTAAAGAGCCGGATCCCCAAATCTTACTCCCTCCGTATTTCCTTAATTTCATTTCCCAAAGTGTGTTCCCTAATCCCTGAAGAGGGGGGTTCCTTCATTCCTATGGAGGAGAGCCCCTAGATGCTAAAAACAAATCCTATTCCCGAAGTCCTAAAAACCCAGATTTTCCGGAAATATTAGGGAATGTCAAGCACAAAGCGCGGGTACATGAAGGGGTGGGGGGGGGGGGGGGGGCATATATATATATACATATATGAAATTGCGGCCTGGACATACATGACGCGGGAAGACTTTTCCAGTCTGGCTGCATTGCGGGGAACGTCATTAAGGCACTCCGAACCTACGGCATGGTTCAAGGTAGAAATCAGCCATCGCACAAGCTTTGAGTCTACACATGGAGCCCAACAAAAGCGCACACAAGCCCAGAATTCAACCTAGGTAGCATTTTGCAGGCGATTACGATACGACCTTTGCTTGGAGTCGAGGTCACCTAAAGGACTCAAGCCAATGGCTTGGAATCAGCAATACTCTAAACTCCAAACCCTACGTCTAGGCTTTGGCGCTTGGAGCGCAACGCCTAGGTTGCTTCTACTTGCTGAAGAACTCCCCAAAAAAAGGTATTCTTCCTTATAGGGGTCATATAGGGTTTTTTATCTTTTCTGCTTCGGGTGGCTTTTTAGCAAATAGCAGGTAAAAACCCGAAAATCCCATGTTTGTCCCGACCCTGCCTGGGCTTGAGAGCTCCCCCAGCAGATTCCGAAACCTGCGCTTGGGGGGGCATTTGGGGCCACTTGGGGCCACTCCGACCCTACACGCTCCCAAACCGATGCTTGCGGCTTATAAGGGTCTTAGGGTTTAGGGATTAGGGTTTGGGGTTTGGGGTTTGTGGTTTAGGGTTTAGGGTTTAGGGTTTCGGGTTTAGGGTTTAGGGTTTGGGGTTTGGGGTTTGGGGTTTGGGGTTTGGGGTTTGGGGTTCTTGAGGCTTATAGACTTATGCCTGGGCATGTTCCCCCTTAAATTAACAGCCCTTAGTAGGGATTGTAATAGGGAGGGGTACTATAATTTATAATCCCTATTACGGACTGACGGACTGTTAGTATAAGGGGGAACATCCCAACTTCTACCTTGTATCCGGTCTATATTCGATCGGACCCTCTAACCCAAAAGAAGCAACACCCCCCCTAAAAAATTAAGGTAATAAGAATAAACGAAATAGAGGTCTAAGCCTTGAGGGACATGCCAAATCCTAAGCCTGCTTTAAGGGCGTGCTCGCAAAAACCCCAATCACAAAACTGTATGATGGTAGGAACTGAAAGCCAGGGCAACAGAACTCCCCGAGTCCTCATGGTTGCTGAAAAAAAAACGAAACAGCCGGCGTCGACCCGAAACTATGTGTGGCAGCCAAGAAGTGAAAGCTGCAAACCTACGTGTGATCCGGAATCGAAGCTTTTCGCACCTTTGGAGTAGACCCTGGAAAAAAAGTAAATACTTTTTAGGTATAAGTAGCTATAATAGGAACCCAGAACCATAAAAAGCATTAAAGTATAGTACTCCAAAGCCCAGTTTTAGCATGGAGCAACGGCGCATCAGCTGAAGAGTGTAAGACCATGACAACGGCACATCCCAAGCGTAAAACTGCAGGAGGACGACCCTAAACCCTAAACCCTAAACCCCAAGCCCTAAGCCCTAAACCCTAAACCCTAAACCCGAAACCCGAAACCCTAAACCCTAAACCTTTCTGAGTCTGCGTGCGGTTTACATGGACCTTCTTCGATCCTACCCGGCCTTGTTGGCGGAGTCCAGGGCTTCGCAGCCTGTCTCTTTTGTGGAGCTTGAGGCGTCATTGGGTTTGGGGTTTAGGGTTAGGGTTTAGGGTTTAGGGATTAGGGTTTAGGGTTTAGGGTTTAGGGTTTAGGGTTTAGGTTTTAGGCTTTAGGGTTTAGGAATTTGTGCTTTGATCTTATAGGGTTTAGTTTAGATTGCTGGGGATTGGTCTCATAGGGTTTGAGCCTGAGGTTTAGAGAATCTTTTGGGTAGTCGACCCGAGAAATTAGCCCTTTGTGTGTGGTAGGAGGGGGGCCTCGACTATTGGAAGTTCCTTAAGAGGTTAAGGTACCAGAAAAGAGCCGGATTGGGCTTTGAGAGGGGAGGGAACTTCATGATCGACGACCCCCTGTGTAGGGATGCTCCTGGTCTCAGATGTCTGTATAGGTATACAGCTAAACGCAAATAGAGGGTATGAATATCAGGGGACCCATGCCACCCTAAAACCCAACGATCTGTTTCAGGGTTTGGGGGGTTTAGGTGTTTAAGGGGGTTAAGCATGCTTTTGGGACTCAGGGCACTACTGCAACCACAGCTTAGTGGGGCTTTAAGGGGCTTAGGGGGTGTAGAGCTGCAGGGTGTAGAGCATTAGCGCATCCTACGAGGCTCAAGAATTGGCAGCGCAGGCGCTGAGGCGGCAAAGCACGTCGCGATTTTTTTGGTCCGTGGAGGTGGGATTCGTAGCTCTCTTCTTCGATAGATAAAGGAATGTCAGGGTCTCAGATCTTAGAGCGTACACTGTGGCCTAGCATTTCGAGGTGGGTCGCTTCTTCGGGTCTTCCTCTTGAGATCAACCCTGAACCCTCCATGGGGACCATAAGCCCTAGGGGAGGTCTGTTCAGGGATGGTTTAGGGTCCCTAAACTCAAAACTTTAAACTTTAACCTTGTAGGTAGTCCGCCGCTCAGGTAAAAAAAGCGCATGTTCCAAAATGATCTGACCTCGAGCCCACGCCTCCCGCCGGAGTGTGTGTCGGATTAGGCTTAGGGGTCTCCAGGGTTTGAGGGATAGGGTTTGGCTTGCTCCCTTCTCTACTAACAGTCCTTAACAGGAAGTAGCATGGTGGTACTACAATCCCTACTAAGGACTGTTCGAATTAGGGGGAACATCCCAAGATAGTGTTCCTAAGGAAGAAGTGCTTAGACAATCAACAGCCGCAATGTTCGGAGGGCGCTGGGACGAGGTCATGCACAGCACATCCTATGCTGGACGGGCTTCCTCAGGGTCCCGTATCTCGGAAGCGGCAAGAAAGGCCTTTTTCTTTACTGGGCTGCACTTAGGAGGGTAGCTATAAATTAAATTTTTAGCTGCCTTCTTAAGAAACCCAATGAACACCCCAAAAAGGCTAAGGATCTAAAGTTACAGTAAAGAACCACAAGGTCTATTGCTTAAAAGCCTGTCATGTGGAGAACAGCGCGGGCCAGGCTTTTCACTGCTATTCGATGTCAACCCTAAACCCTGAACCCGATGAGATCAATGCAAAAAAAGACGAAACCCTAAACCCTAAACCCAAAACCCAAAACCCAAAACCCAAAACCCAAAACCCTAAACCCTAAACCCTAAACCCTAAGCTCGGTCGACAGCTGGGACTCTGATGGGCCACCCTTCGATCACACCCTGCAGGCGCGCATCAGCTGTCGGACCCGGATCAGCCTAAGGACAAAGACCGGTAGAAACCCTAAACCCTAAACCCCAAACCCCAAACCCTAAACCCTAAACCCTGTAGGATTCGGGCATCAGGCTGAGGATTTCTGGGGGTAAGGCTTCGAGGTATATGGTCCCTTAGTATGGGGCTATGGAATGGGGACCCCTTATATGCCCCCTTGTATACACTCTACAACCCCATGGCCCATATTATCGGTTTCGGGTTTAGGGTTTGGGGTTTGGGGTTGGGGATTTGGGGTTTGGGGTTTCGGAACCTTTAAGGAAGGTAAGGGACCATATTAAAGGCCCATGCAACCAACCGCAAGTCGTCGCCTGAGGAAGAAGGGAGATAGAACTCTTCCAACCCTAAACCCTAACTCTGGGGGTTGTATTTTGGACCCTTGAGGTTGAACCCTTGGGTTTGGGAGACCCTTTCTGAAGATCCTGAAGCTAGCAAAAAGGGGCATATTTCTGAGTGTGTTGAGGTGAACCTTCGGGGGTACAACCTTGGGGGTGTGAGTCTTCGTGCCTTGGCTAGCCACGTAAAGCCCCAACCCTGCTGCCAAGAGCAGTTCAGGGGCCAGATCGGAGAAATCCCTAAACCCTAAACCCTAAACCCTAAACCCTAAACCCTAAACCCTAAACCCTAAACCCTAAACCCTAAACCCTAAGCCCTAAACCCTAAACCCGAAGTTGGACATCCTCTGACTAACCCCTACCACAGGACCCCCCCCCTACCTGAAGAATCCTAAACCCTCAACTCTGAGCCCTGAAACCTAAACCCTGCAAGGTGTCTTGCAACAGAGATGGCTTTGAGGCTCTTAGGGACAGTCCGGAAAAAAACAAACAAAAAAAAACACAGAAACCCCCGACCCAAATCCCTGAACCAGGAAGTCCTGAGACAAACCCTGAACCCCAAAACAACCCAAAACCCAAAACCCAAAACCCAAAACCCTGAACCCTGAACCCCAAACCCAAAACCCAAAACCAACCCAAAACCCAAAACCCAAAACCCAAAACCCAAAACCCTAAACCCTAAACCCTAAACCCTCCGGCACCGGCCCGAAAAGACTCCAAAAAAAAACAAAAAAACCTTCCACCTTTCCTCAACCCCTCAAACGGAAGGTCTGGGCTTCTCGACAGCTCTGGGTATCGAGGAGGATCTGGCGCCGTTCGAAGAGGGCCTTGGCCCGGCGATCAGCGATGTCCTGGCGACGTTGAGGCTCGGAGGACTTGAGGGCTTAGGGTTTGAGGGTTTAGGGTAGGTTAGGGCTCGGGTTTAGGGAGTTTAGGGAGTCTAGGGAGTCTAGGGTGTAGGGAGTTTAGGGTGTAGGGAGTTTAGGGTTTAGGGAGTTTAGGGTTTTGCGAGTTTGGGGTTTAGGCCAGTTTTAGGACTTAAGGCTACACGCGGACGTCGTGGAGCCTGCGCGCAGCCTACGTCATGTCGCGTATTCGTTTCGCGGCACCATTGCGGGCCACAGGACTACGCTGCATGTGCGGCGTTGGGGAAAAAAGTGTGCTGCACAGGGTCATCCGACTCAATGAGACCTACGCTTGAAGAAACAACTGCAACCTGCACGAACCTCCACGAAGCTGCAAGGCCTGTATGACTGCTGCATTCTGCCGAACCCTTACACCCTCAACCCGAAATCTTAAACCCTAAGCCTAAACCCTAAACCCGATCTCATTTCAGGTCTCCCGGGTACCCCAACTCCAGAACTCTCTGAATTGGAGGCCTGCTTGATGATCCCGTTCTCCACAGCTTGGGCCTGCCTTGTTGCGCAAGTTGGGGCTTTAGGGGTTTAGGGTTGGGGGCGGAGAGTTTCGGGTTAAGGGCTTAGGGTTTGGGGTTTCAGGTCAAGGGCTCTTGGGTTTAGGGCTTGAAGTTTGCGGAAGGTCCAGGCTTTGACCTGCACTTCAGGGTTTGGGGGTTGTTTAGGGGTTCCCCATGACCCAGGTCCTCGTGGGATTTGTTAACCCTAAACCCTCAACCCTCAACCCTAAGCCCTCAACCCTCAACCCTAAACCCTCAACCCTAAACCCTAAACCCCAAACGCGGTGTTGAGGGTTTCAGGGGCCGATCTGCTTGAAGTTTAGGGGGGTCTCAGCAGCCAACGACTTCATCCCCAGGGCCGAATCTCTGATCAACCTGGACCCTAAACCCTAAACCCTAAATACCCTAAATACCCTAAATACCCTAAATACCCTAAATACCCTAAATACCCTAAATACCCTAAATACCCTAAATACCCTAAATACCCTAAATACCCTAAATACCCTAAATACCCTAAATACACTAAATACCCTAAATACCCTAAATACCCTAAATACCCTAAATACCCTAAATACACTAAATACCCTAAATACCCTAAATACCCTAAATACCCTAAATACCCTAAATACCCTAAATACCCTAAATACCCTAAATACCCTAAATACCCTAAATACCCTAAACCTTAAACCCTAAACCCTAAACCCTAAACCCTAAACCCTAAGCCCTAAGCCCTAAGCCCTAAGCCCTAAGCCCTTAACCAACCTCCGGAAAGTCAAGTAGCTGCTGCATGATGCCCTTGCGGCAGAGGTCGAACGTGTCGAAGGAGGGTAGGCACTTCCTTGCTGGCGTCTTATGGTCTGGGCCCCAAGCCTAAACACTAAACAGCAAACCCTAAACTCTAAACCCTTCACCCTTCAGGGCCTCGGGTTTCTGTGACTTCTTTGAATATATCTCAGCCACAAGGGCCCCCCCCCCCCGGCGAACCGTTTTTGGGACCTTAGGTTCTAGGGGGAGGGGGGGGGGGGGGGACAAGCAGAGTAAGACCCTGAATTTCACCTCACTGCTCGTCCTAGGACAGGCAAGTCCAGATCTTCAAACTGAACCTGAACCCCCGGAATCCCAAAGGGGAGGATGAGAAAACCCTTAAAAAACCCCAAAAAAACCCCTAAAAATACCCTAAAATACCCTAACAACAGCTTAAACTACCCAAAAAGGAACTGGAACGAAGGGTGCCTACTCCGGCCGCTGCCTGCTGCTGTGGCACATCTGCCGCATGGACCCCTTCTCCTTGAAGTTCTCCTGGAGGCACCTGACGTTAGGTGCAGAACTTGGAGCTTCAACCTCAAATAAAACTGCACTGATAAGCCCCCTAAGTCCCCGAAGTATACAGACCTCCCCGGAGAAAACGACGTGCAAGAGCCTCACAGCACTATGAGAACCTTGGCATTCAATGTTTTGCGTTTAGTGGCGTAGTGGTTGGTGTTCAGTGGGTACTGCCTAGTGTTTAGTCTTGAGCGTGTAGTATTTGGTGCTTAGTGCTTAATTCGTGCTCAGTGCTTCGTGCTTAGTGCTTGGTGCTTCGTGCTTTTTGCTTCGTGCTTAGTGTTGCGTGTTAGTCTCAGTATTGGTGTGGCAGTGCAGTAAGCAATACGAAAAGCAGACTAAGGCCAACGGTCTAAAGAAGAGGAAACGACAACAGCAGACCAGATAAAACAAGCCAAAACTGAGAGGCAGCCAAAAGCTATAGCACAAAAGAACGAGCAGACTTTGAGAAACCCGGAAAGGCAGTAGGGGATAGGATTGGGGGGGCCCTTGGGGATATAGACCCTCTGAATAAGGTCCCTGTTTAAGAGAGCCAGAAGAGGGTTAAGAAGGGGTTCCCTTTTAAGGGTCCCCCTTATCCTACCTAGGAGGCAGAGGGAGGCAAAACAGGAACACAAGAGATTGTACTTCGGTCAAGAGTGCAGGATGTAGTGCTTAGGGTTCAGAGCTTAGAAGAACCCTAAACCCCTCAACTCCCAAACGGCCCACCCTCCAAACTAACCCCCTAAATCCACCCAAAAGTACCCAGATACACCGAAACAGAATCGCGCACCTCGTGTAGGTGCTACCAGCCACGCGGCAGGGATGGTCCAAGTCCTAGGTCTTTTGAGGGTTCAGGAGTTAAAGCACCAAGCCTTTCGGCGCAGAGATTAGGATGTATAGGGGTTAGGTTTGATGGCCCATATGTACACAAAGAGTCAGCCCATGCTTATGGGGAATGTGTGCGGCCTCGGAAACCATCAACTGCAAAAACCGCCCGCGCTTCGCGGTTTTGGGGCTTTGGAATCCCAAAGTTCATGGGTAGCGAGGAGGGGAAGCAACAAACCCAAATTTTGTGGGCCACCATGACATGCAAGGCCTCACGATAACCTGATAGATATCGGGAGCCCTAAACCCTAAACCCTAAACCCTAAACCCTAAAGCCCCAAGACTTGCATTGGGGAAGCCCCGTGCTGCGAGGGCCCATAGCTCATCTGCATCTGTGCAGCGGCGCTAAGGTCCCGAACTAACGGTTTTGGGGTTTAGGGCTTAGGGTTTAGGGTTTAGGGTTTAGGGTTTAGGGTTTAGTCTAGGGCCCAGTACGTCAAACTCCTCGGCACGCTAAAACCCCGAACATGGAGGGTCTATACCGTATCGTGCAAGCACAAGCCCCCAATATCTTTACGAACATATATGCCGCAGTCTTGTTTCAGGCTTCGGAAGCCCCTAGTTAGATATCTTTGGGACCCGGACAGCTGCCAAACAAAAAGATACTCACCCCAAACCCTCAACCCGCAACGCCACTGCAAAAATCCCCCAGAATCGCAAGCCATTGCAAGGTGGGTGTCCGTGGCATCCTTGAACATCTTGCTATACATGTCCTCAGCACGAAACTCTCTGTGGGCTGAGATGTCAGGAGCAGCTCGCAGGTTCGTTTTTTAGGCGCCTAAACCCTAAACCCTAAACCCTAAACCCTAAACCCTTCTTGGCTCCATAAGTTAAGATTTCAAATCTGGGAGGGATCGAACCACAGCCTCGAGCCTCGAACCCCTACCCTCAAGATATCTTGCACCGGTAGGGCGTTTGGGTTTAAGGCTTTCATGGTTCAGGGTTTTTGGTTTAGGGTTTTGGGTTTAGGGTTTAGGATTTCGGGTTTAGGGTTTCGGGGCGACTCAGCCGAAGTGAACAACCATTGTGCCTGGCGCATGAGAACCGCAACAGTCTGTCACTCGGACCCTGCAACCTAAACCCCCTCACTAAACTCCAGAAAGTTGGAACATGGTTAAACCGTTAAAGGATGATTAGAGCTGGGATTCTCTTAGGTATACCTTTTGGGGTATGAGAATAAGGATGTTCCAACCTTTGGGAGCTTGCTGTAAGCCTAACCGCAATCATTCTTCATCCCCTGCTAAACCGAAAGATTGCAACAGTGAATCATCAACCTCGCACCCTCCCCAAACCCTCAACCCTAAAACCAATTGCTTCACCACTGAAACCGAAAACCCTAAGCCTTAAATGCCCATACCCTAAAACCCTAACAAGTCTAAACCCTCAAGCCTGAATTTCAAAACTGCAAGGAAGAGTCGGCTTTCATCTGCTTGGCGTTGCTGCCTGGTGTGGTTTCGGGCTTTGGCTTCACCGGAAATCCTAAACCCTAAGCCACCAAGCCTACTACGCTCAAGGCTTGGAGACCCTGAACATTCCGCCCCCCCCCCCCCCCCCCCCCCCCCCGCCCCGCACCCAACACCCAAGGCCCTCAAAGTCTGGGGCTTTAGGGCTGAGGATTGAAGGTGCAGGGCTTGTGGCTTAGGAGAACAATGTGGATTTCGGGCTGAGGTGTTTGTTGCATCATCTTTGGGGGGGGTCAAGATGGACAGTTAAAGGCTATGCTGCACGTGCGCGCCTTGTAAAGAGATACTTTACAAAGGAAACACCCGGAGAACAAAACGCAACGCACCCGCAGAATAGACTTAATGCACCCTTAGCATCAGCACACAATGTCCTGGGCAGGGGCGCGGAGGGCGCGGAGGGCTCGGAGGGCGTTCGCGGAGGGCGTTCGCGGAGGGCGTTCGCGGAGGGCGTTCGCGGAGGGCGTTCGCGGAGGGCGCGGAAGGTGACCCCTTCAACCGGATACATCGCGCGCTGAACCCCTCGTCTTGTCCGCGTGTCCCCCACTCCCTTGCCCATCAACCGAATGTCACGCTCCCCGTCCGCGCTCCCCCCTCTTTGTCCTCGCCCCCCCCGAACCCGTCCGTCATCCGCACATCCGTGCATGGTCCACGCTTCCCCACGCCACGCCCCTCCCGAATCTTTTTGACCCTCTCTCTAAGCACCTGAAAACCATGCCCTCCTGGAATGTCCCCTGCGACGGTCCAGGGGAGGGGAGGAGGGGTTCGTATCTTTCGAATTTGAAGGAACCCCCCCCCCCCAACCACAGCAAAGAGATTGCCTTCAAGAACACGAGGGGCCCTAGGCCCTGAAAGTCTTCGAGGTGTGTGGAAGCCCTGAAGTTACCCAAACCCCTTGGGAGGCACCATCCCCAACCCCGTGACTCTACACCACGAGAGGCCGCTCTCTGTGGGAATTTCGTTTGGCTGGCTCTGGTGAAACCCCAAACCCCAAACCCTAAACCCCAAAACCCCCAAACCCTAAACGAAAACCCTAAACCCTAAAGCCCAAATCCTAGACCCTAAACCCTAAACCCCAAACCCTAAACCCCGAACCCCAAACCCTAAACCCCAAACCCTAATCTCGGGCGTGGCGACTCAAAGAGTCTTCGAGCTCTGGCTTGCCCTGAACGAGGTCGGACCACATCACCTCCAGGGTTCTTCGCTTGAGGGTTTATGGGATTTAGGGAAAAGGGAAAAGGGGTTTAGGGTTTAGGGTTTAGGGTTTAGGGTTTAGGGTTTAGGGTTTAGGGTTTAGGGTTTAGGGTTTAGGGTTTAGGATTTAGGGGTTTAGGGTTTAGGGTTGAGGGTTGCGGGTTTAGGGTTTAGGGTTTTAGAAGTTGAGCGGGTTGGTTTAAGGCTTGGGGTTTTGCAAGTTTGTATGGGGCGGGGGCTTAGTAGGGTTCGGCTCAACTACATGATTCTTCGGAAAATTCTCAGAACCCGATACACTTCACCCTAAACCCTAGGCCCCCATCACCGCCGGGGCGGTTTCCAGGAGGGAATGCAGGGGGTTAGGGTTTAGGGTTTAGGGTTTACGGTTTAGGGTTTATGGTTTAGGGTTGAGGGTTTAGGGTTTAGGGTTGATCGTTTAGGGTTTAGGGTTTAGGGTTTAGGGTTTAGGGTTTAGGGTTTAGGGTTTAGGGTTTAGGGTTTAGGGGGTCAGTGTGTCTAGGGGTCACCCCGAACGGGCAGGGCCAATGAAAGTACATGAACCAACCAAGGTGAGTTTCCCCACAACCATCCCCAAACAAACGCATCACCAGGGTTCTGTAAGCAAGCAACAAGTGGCATTCTGCCCTACCCCCACCCCCCCCCCCCCCCAACAAAAAAAAAAACTAAACCCTTGACCACAGAGACCGTACTGCTCTAAAAACCCCGAAGCCCGCAACTCTCAGGGTTTGGGGTTTGGGGTTTAGGGTTTAGGGTTTAGGGTTGAGGGTTTAGGGTTTGGGGTTTAGGGTTTAGGGTTTAGGGTTTGGGGTTCTCAGGCTTTTCATCTTCGGAGGCGCGCGGCCTTCTGCGCATCCGGGAGGGAAGCGTTGGCAATGGACCTAACATCCCCCCAGCGAACCCGTTTTCAGGATTTAGGGCTTGGGGTCCAGGGCCTCCAGCAACGCTAAGGGTTTAGGGTTAGGGTTTAGGGTTTAGGGTTTAGGGTTTAGGGTCTAGGGTTTAGGGTTTGGGGTTTGGGGTTTGGGGTTTGGGGTTTGGGGTTTGGGGTTTGGGGTTTGGGGTTTGGGGTTTGGGGTTTAGGGTTTAGGGTCTAGGGCTCAGGGTTCAGGGAGGGTTCAGGGTTCAGGGTGTTCCACTAGAGTCCTCTCAGGCACCGCCTAACTATCCATCCGACCCCGTGCAAGCTCCGCGCTATGGGAGGGTACTTTTTGGCCACAGCACCACATCGAATGAACTATAGGGTTCTGAGGGAGGGGGGGGTTCATGGGAACCGTAAGGAAGCTTAGGGAGCCTGAGGGAGTAGCATACCTTCCTTGAACCCCTCTTCCTTAAGAACTGTACCCGAAGCTCCTCGAACTCTCAGGCAAAGAATAGACCCCAAAAACCCCAAGATCAAAGCCTTAGTGCACAACTCCCCTGCACCCTACACCCCAAACCCCAAATCCTAACCCTAAACCCCAAACCCTCAAGCCTGAACCCCTAACCCTAAACCCTAAACCCTAAACCCTAAACCCTAAACCCCCAACAAGCTGGGCTCCCTGCAAACCGGTGAAGTTGTTCGCATCCAAGGCCTGGCTTGATACTTGGAGGTTCAGGGTACTTATAACCCCATTAGGGTTTAGGGTTTAGGGTTTAGGGTTTAGGGTTTAGGGTTTAGGGTTTAGGGTTTGAGGTTTAGGGTTTAGGGTTGTACTTATAAGCCCCCTAAGCCCCCTCATTCCTCTAAGTAGGTCGCAAGTGGACTTCGAATTGGGGTGATGAGTGCCCATGAACCTCCAAGCAGGGTCTTTAGGGGTTCGGGGTTTAGGCTCTGGGGCGGCCCTCTCGGGTGTGACGGTTAGGGTGTAGGGTTTAGGGTTTAGGGTGCAGGGTGTCTAGGGCTTAGGCTTTAGGCTTTAGGCTTTAGGCTTTAGGCTTTAGGCTTTAGGCTTTAGGCTTTAGGCTTTAGGCTTTAGGCTTTAGGCTTTAGGCTTTAGGCTTTAGGCTTTAGGCTTTAGGCTTTAGGCTTTAGGCTTTAGGCTTTAGGCTTTAGGCTTTAGGCTTTAGGCTTTAGGCTTTAGGGTTTAGGCTTTAGGGTTAGGGTTCAGGGTTTAGGGTTGAGAGTTGAGAGTTGAGAGTTGAGGGTTTAGGGTTTAGGGCATACCTTAGAGCCAGAAAACCTGCGTCTTCGGTGGGTTATTGCAGATAGGGCTCTGCAACTGATCCCAAAAAAACCCAAATTCCCTAAACCTCAAGCCTAAGCCCAAATTCCCGAACCTTAATCCTAAACCCCAAAAATCATAAGCTCCAGTTCCTAAACCCTCAACCCCAAACTGCAACCATACATCTTGAAGAACAACTCTGAGACTCTAACCCGAAGCACAAAGAAAGGGGTTTAAGTTTAGGCTTTGGAGGGGGGGGGGGGGGGGGGGGGGATGCAGAGTGTAGGGTTTAGGGTTTTTAGGGTTTTTAGGGTTTTTAGGGTTTTTAGGGTTTTTAGGGCTTTGGGTTTTGGTGGGGGTTTGGGGGGCTTTTAGGGTTCTTAGGGTTTTAGGTTTTTTGTTTTTTCTGGGTTTAGGGCAACGTAGCCTTCTTGATGGCCATGTTCCGCTCCATGGAGAAGCGGCGCTGCAGAAACCAGTCCTGCCAAGTGACAATGAACCATCGGCCCTCAATCCTACACGTGCCAAGTGCCCAGAGGTTTAGGATTTAGGGTTTAGGGTTTAGGGTTTAGGGTTTGGGGTTTGGGGTTTAGGGTTTAGGGTTCGGAGGGAAGTGCAACCGAGAGTTTGGAAGTGCTTGAACGCGTTTCACGTTTGTGCGTTGGCTCGAGCATGCAAAAGGTGAGGAGCACGCAGGGCTTGTGTGAGCTTGTCTTGTGGGCTTAAGGTGCTTGCTGTGTTTCGGTCGTTTACGTGGTGGCGAAGCGTGGTGCTCCTGCCGCAAAGAAAAAGAGCCCACTACACGAAGGGTTTTCACCAGGGTTGAGGGTTTAGGGTTTCGGGTTTCGGGTTTACGGTCCAGAGTTGATTTGTGGGGTGCCAGGTAGGACCTGGAATGGGAGACAATGCCTGTTGAAGTCCCTCTTGTGCCAAGCCGGCCAAGCCTTGAGCTCATTCTCGATGAACTGGACCTCTTTCCTGGTATCACGGTTTCCGATCTTCCGGGTTTGCGGCCTTAAAGGTGTTCCATATTGACCCTAAACACGAAATCCTGAACCTTGAAGGTGTTCACAATGTTAGTGATTTGAGGTTCAGGCTTTAACGCTGAAAGCTTCGGATGTCAGGGATGGCAACTCTGACTCCCGAAAGGGTTTAGGGATTCCACAACTCCCTATGACTTCATGGGTGATGATAAGTAGGGTTCTAAATGCTGTAACCTAAACCCTAAACCCTAAACCCTAAACCCTAAACCCTAAACCCTAAACAGGGTCAGAACCAGAACTATGGACTTCCAACTCCCAGTATGTGGGCTGCTTCCGGGGCCCTAAGCCCAAGCCTTGCCAGAGCCCCCGACTCCCGACTACTCAAATTCATTGCCGATTGCCCCAAACATAAACAAACCCAACCCTAAACCCTACAATTACCCTGTATGTAGAATCAGTACGGGTACAGGAGGGGGAGGGGCGGGGGGACCCAGCTGAATCTCAACTCAAAGCCCGCTGAACCCTGTACGCCAGCAGTTGTGGGATTGGGGCTTGTGTCCTAATTACGGTTTAGGGTTGAGGGTTGTGAGGTTCCCCCCTTATACTAACAGTCCTTAATAGGGATTAGAGTAGGGGATGGTATAATCCCTATGAAGGTCTGTTAGTATAAGGGGGAACATCCCAAACTGAGGATCTCGCCCTACGTTCTCCTTGTGGAGGTTTCGGGCCGATCCCTAAACCCTAAACCCTAAACCCTAAACCCTAAACCCCAAACTCAGAAGCTCCCGGGCCACACAAGGCGACCAAGGAGCTGGCTGTACTCCTGTCTGGAACTCAGGAGTTTCGGGTTTCAGGTTTAGGGTTTAGGGCTTAGGGTTTAAAACCTGCGGTTTAGGATACATCCGGGGCGTCGGGTCTCAAGAGTCTCTGGCCGTTTGGGGCTGGGGCCGGGGCCAATTTAGGATTGGAGCAGGGTCCACATGACACCTCACACCCCAAACCTGCAAGCCCCCCCCCCCCCCCCCCCCCCCCCCCAAAAAAAAATATGATAAATAAAAAATAAAATAGACAAGACAATGAACAAAACAAAAACACATACATACATACATACATACATACATACATACATACATACATACATACATACATACATACATACATACATACATACATACATACATACCTACATACCTACATACCTACATACCTACATACCTACATACCTACATACCTACATACCTACATACCTACATACCTACATACCTACATACCTACATACCTACATACCTACATACCTACATACCTACATACCTACATACCTACATACCTACACATACATGGACATATGTATATGTGTGTATGTATACTATGCCCTATTCAACCCCCAGCCCTGAGCCTACGCCCGAAACCCTCGTCCACTTGACATCAAAGCCCAAGTCGAAGGCTTTTGGTGAGGCGTGTATTCGGTGGTGTGGGGCTCTGCTGCGAAAACAGGCGCCAAGGGCCTGAACCCGCTCAAAACAACCCTAACCCTAACCCCCCCCCCCTTCCGAATCATCATCCATTCTCGAAACTCCTCCCCCCCCCCCCCCAAAGGCTATGCAGCCCATGGAGACCCCCAACCCCAAAATCTTGCCTCGTATCGGCCGGTGGCGTTCATGTCCAAGGCGTGTCGTGAGGCCACGGGCACGGAAGGGGTCGCGGATCCGAGGCGCTACGAGAAGCTGCGGGCGCGAGAGGCCGGGCAAAGCAATTGCAGGTCAAAAGTGTGGGGGTTTAGGGTTTAGGGTTTAGGGTCTAGGGTTTGGGGTTTAGGATTTAGAGTTTAGGGTTTAGGGTTTCCTTTGGTGTGGGCCCTTTGGCTTTTGGAGAAGAGGGGAACCCTTGAACATATAGGGCCGAACACTTGAGGGCCTATCTGAGGGGCCCAGTCTGTAAGCCCCTAAGTTATCAGGCTAGGGCTTTGAGAAACCTGGGATTATCGTCAGGGTGTCCACCCTAAACCTCTCCCCCTTGCTGCAGACCTGTCGGTACGTCGGTATGCTCTCTGTGTGTCCGTATCCTTAAAGATTCCTAGAGCCCTCAACCCCCCTAAGCCCCCCCACCCCCCCCCCCCCCCCGCCATGTTCATTCTCCAGGATAACCCTAAACCCTAAACCCTAAACCCTAAACCCTAAACCCTAAACCCTAAACCCTAAACCTGTGGACTCATCAAACAAGGTTCCAAGCGGACCTCAGTCGCTGAGCAGCGTGCTCTGCTAGGTGGGATATGGAGTCAAGAACCCAAAATTGGTTTATAGGGTATAGGGTTTAGGGTTTCGGGTTTAGGGTTTAGAGTTTAGGGTTTAGGGTTTAGGGTTTAGGGTTTAGGGTTTAGGGATTACGGTTTAGGGTTTAGGGTTGCAAAGAGTTCGGGGTACATCTCTTTCCGAGTCCCGCCTTTCTTCTGTACGTCCGGTCTTCGGCAAGCAGCGCCTCAGATCCGATGTACTCAACTCCCCCGAGGCATGTTAATTACTAGGGTTTAGGGTGGACGGCTTAGGCTTTAGGGTTTCGGGTTTAGGGTTCAGGGTTTAGGGTTCCGGGTTCAGGGTTTCGGGTTTAGGGCTTAGGGTTCAGGGTTTAGGGTTTAGGGTTGAGGGTTGAGGGTTGAGGGGGGTTTGTGACAAGCCCATACAGGGAGGTAGGAATTGGAACTGTCTCGGTAAGCCCTTCTGCGCCCACATGCCTCACATCTCACCAGTAGACCCTAAGCCCCAACCTGAATGGGCTTGGTTGCCAGTCGTTTCCCTAAACCCAAAAACCCAAAAAGGGGTTCTGCTTATGGCCTACAGGGTTTCGGCTTTAGGATTCATATTCGGCCCTCGGGTTCCGGGCTCAAGGCCTTGGAAGAGGGTTGAGGATTTTGAGGCTTTAGGACTGTAGGGTTTTGAGGGTTTAGGACTTTGAGGGTTCAGGTTTTTTTAGGGCTGAGGGTTTAGGATCTCGAGGGTTAAGGTTGACAACTTTGAGCACTCGGTTCAGGACTCGGGGTTTCGGAGTCTAGCTGCAGCCAAGGTTCGTCCAGCGCCATCACAGCACGAAGTCAACGCCAGGTAGTGCCCATAGCGTAACTTAGAAGCCTACATGCGGGTTGACCTAAACTCTTGGACCGTTCGGGTTTAGGGCTTGTAGTTTCCTATCGTGTAGGGCACGATTCTGGGCATTTCGATTAAACCCTACATCGTCAGAGGTTGGGACTGAACATTGATTATGAGTCTTCCGATTAGGATGATTAGGAACTCGATGATTGCTACCGTTACTTTTACTTTGAATGTTAATATCTATTGGAGAAGAAAGAATGCACAGGCTTCGACAAAGAGAAGGAGAGCAGGTTCTAGCTTTGCAGAAGCAATCCCCGCACCTCAGTTTTCACTCCTTCATCCCCCCCCCCAAACCTTAAACATTCATTATTACATAACCTCCCCAAACCCTAAGCCCGAAAACCTGAACTCTGCCAACGAGCGTTTTAGGATCTTAAGGGCGGCGTTTTGAAGGCTAGCACCCAGAACTGCCTGGGGGTGTCTGAGCCTTAAGCCCAAGCAAGTACACCTTTCAAGGGCAAACAAAGCCGAAGCCCTAAGCCCTCAACCCCAAAATGTAAACCCTATAACAAAGGAACTTCTTCGCGAGCCCTGTCCCAGACGCTCGATCCCACCCTCGCCCCAGCTTGGCGTATTGCAGGGGAGTGAGGGGCTGCAGCACTAGCAAACTGCTAAACAGGCGGGAGAAGTTGTGGGTTCGAGCTTCAACCCTGACACCTGTCACAAAGCGGCTCTTTCCACATCATCGAACTCTGTCCAGATTCAGGGTAAAGCGATAACTACCGACCGAGCGAGCCTCAGCCGCGAAACTGAACCCTAGCTAATACCCCATTCGCATCCTACTAGGTTGGTCCTTTAAACCCTCTGAAGTATACTCCGAAATATGAAAACCCAATCATAGGGAACATTTAGAATGTTCCAAGGCCTACCCAGCCTTAGCTGCACAACCTGGCTCAACCCCAAAAGCTTTGTCAGAATAGGGGTACTTTGCGAAAATAGGGGTACCCTTTTTTTGGGGTCCCTTTATGGGAATTCTATTCTATTTGGGGTATAAGGGGTACCCACATTTTGGGAAATACCCATATGCCACAGATACCAGGGCCTCTTCAAGCAGGGCTTAGAAGGTTATGGAACGGGGAGTGGGGAGTAGCTCGGCGATAGGATCAAAGCCCACCGCTTTAGGACTTTATGGGGAAGAGAAGAAGCGGAACATGGCAGTGACGTTTAGGGTAAAGGGTTTAGGAGGTTTAGGGTTTAGGATTTAGGGTTTAGGGCAACCGGACGTGTAACGATCCAAAAGCTTTCAACCAAAACCCTATACACCCCTAAGCCCTGAGGCCGCGAAGCCCTAAAACATAGTGGTGAGCCCTCCAAGACCTCCAAGCGACATGCACCGGGGTTTAGGGTTTAGGGTTTAGGGTTTCGGGTTTAGGGTTTAGGGTTTCGGGTTTCGGGTTTCGGGTTTAGGGTTTAGGGTCTAGGGTCTAGGGTTTAGGGTTTAGGGTTTAGGGTTTAGGGTATCAAAGTATGAGAGGCAGCTCGGTCACAAAATTTCAAATACTCTCCTTGGATGATATTGTCCTGCAGCAAAATTGCTGGCTTCCATCTGCCCGACACCCGACGTCGACAACCTTAAATCCTAGAGCCCATAACTGCTATTTGCTTAAGAACCCCAAAAGAAAAAAGCAATAATCCCTTTGTTACCCTCAATAAGGAAGAATATTATCTATGTTTTCGGGGTTCTTAAGCAATTAGTAGAGAATGCTCAACCCACGGCGCCGCAAAGCTAATGCAAGACTTACACCATCAAGGGGCGCGGCGTTTCGCACGCGCACCCTTGAAGCAAATCCAGCGTGGAATGTTCAGCTTTGAGCCAATGGAACCGAAGCTCTTGTGAGGGCCCTGAAAACTGAAAGATGGGGCTTAGGGTTTCGGGCTTAGGGTTTAAGGCTTCGGATTTAGGGTTTGAGGTTTAGGGTCGGCTGCCCCAAGCCTAGAGAGCACAACGCTAGGAAGTGGGGTTAGGTCAGGCCAGTGATGTCACCTCACGACCCGAGTACGCACGCGATCTGTACGACGTCACACAGCGCGTGCCCCCCGCGCGCGCGAACGCGCGTGATGCTCGGAACCACCATCACATCCATGATGTGAACGCAGGAGCAGCATGAAGGGGAGGTCACGCACTGCGATGTGACCTTTGTAGAAGAGATCGGTGTTCGCCTCGTTTACCAGAGTGACAGCTTATTTGGCCGCTTCTGCAGCTACATCCCACACGTCTATTCACATGAAGGCCATCTGCCTGTTCCACTCACAGCGCTTTCGAGCAGGATTGGTGCTTACAGAGTTTTGGGGCATCCCTTAGATCTTAGAACCTAGCGATCTGAGGGGGTTTCCGAAATTGGGGGGGTAACCTTTTGCGGGGATCCTTTTAAGGGGGTTCTATTCTATTTACGGGTTTAGCAGGGGTACCCCTTAATTTGGGAGATACCCATTTCAGGGGGTTAAGGTTTAAGGCCCAGTGCTTTGGGCTCATGTTTAGGGTTTAGGGTTTAGGGTTTAGGGTTTAGAGTTTAGGGTTTAGGGTTTAGGGTTTAGGGTTTAGGGCTTAGGGCTTAGGGTTGTGCCAATCCCACTCCAGGCGTCGTGACATCCAAATGGAGACTGGTTCCACATGGTCAAATAATTCTTGCAAACAGCTCTCGAACTCACCATGCACTGAACTCGAAACCCTAAACTCTCGGGTCCAATAGGGGCCTTAATAATTAGAACAGGGTTTTGGGGGTTGTTCTGGCAAAATTACAAAGGGACCATAAGGGAATACTACTAGTAATTATTCCGACCCGTATATTATGTAGGCGGCTCCTGGCTTTAGGGCGAGTGGCGGCATATGGCATGTGGCACATCCAAAATAACGATGGAATCCGGGGCGTTGCGCTGAAGCGGGTTGCTTTGGGTTGTGCAGGGGGGGGGTATGGGGTCTGGGGTTTGGGGTTTACGGTTTGGAGTTTGGGTTTTGGGTTTTGGGCAACACTCAGTCACCTTGTACTCAGAAAAGGGGGCGCTACAAGCTGGAAACCCCACCGCACGGCTGTCATGGGCGAAGCCATGATGGGCGCGTTGAGAGAAACCCCCATGATCAGGGACATTCATGGGGTTAGGGTTTAGGGCTTAAGGTTAAAAACCAAAACCTTGCAATATCTTGAAACACCAGAACTACGCTCATGGCTTATCGGGCCAGCATGTTTGCTGAAGAGACCAGGAAAATTCCCGGAAATGCGAAATCCTGAAAGTCTAATCCCGGAACAGGGATGGTCCAGAAAGGTCTGGGGCATTGAGTAGCTGGTTCAAGGTTTAGGGCATTGTGGCTAGACTGTGCGTCCGATTCCTCACACACAGGCTTCATGACAATTAAGGCACATTTTGGGGTCCGTCATTTTTCCTTCGGCCCCGCATATTTAGTCTACACGCCATGAGCACATGAGATCGAGACCTGACCATATCACATGCACTTGTGGAGTGTCACTGAATGAGGACTTTCTGGCTGTGGCAGAAGTCTTGAAAAATGCTGACCCTACTGGCTTGCCCAGTAACTTCAGAAAACGGGGTTCTTTTCATCCACTGACGTTTATAAGGGTTCTTAACCCTAAACAAGTTGAATGTGGGAACTACTGGGCTGCCCGGCAAGAAACGCGACCGTGTGCGTGGTGACCCAAGATAAGGTCGCCGCGCGGGCAGACGAGAACAGTCCCAGTCCCAGCCCCCCCAGTTTGGTGTTCCATACACTTCCCCGGACCCGTTGTCTAACAGGTGAAGAGGAGAGGAGGAGGAGGAGGAGGGAAAGAGAAGCAGAGAGGGAGAGCGGGGGGAGGCAGAGGCGGAAAGGCGGGAAGGTGTTGTCTCATCAGAATTGAGGAAGGTGTTTATCATGATGCAGACCGAGGCCTTGACCGTCAAGGGAAATATCCAGCTCACGATGCCAAGGACTCCCAGTGCACCGCCGAGCTTCGTGTCAGGTCGGTGCATTGTAAAGTCCGTCGCGGAAACGCCGGTGGCGCGCAGTTGGGGGCCCCACAAATGCGATGAAGCGTAGGAGCGATGGAGTAGAGGCACCTCCGCGAGGCGAGAGGCAACTGCAAGTGCGCACGCCACTTGAGCCACTCTGACGCATCGTGCAGCTCAGACTCAAGAAGATATCATCGGTGTCATGTGTGCTGCGTCCTGCCCAGCTGAATCTGCCATCCGATTGCCTCCTCGCATCCAACCTTTAGCGCCCCTGCCATCCAGCTTCCCACTTTCAAAACCCTGTAAGCTCTCAAAACCCTATTGTTGACCCTACAAGCTTGAGCAAAGCTAGATACGTCTGCGGAATCATGCTTGCCTGGGGGCGCTTTTACGGCGCCGACTTCTGTCCCGCCTTTCGGTAGTGTCTTTAGCATCGCGAGCTCGTCAGGGACAAGTTGACATCCTGAAGGAGATCATCCTCTGACGAAACTTGGAGCTAGTTCTGATGGTTCTATCTGGACAGGTGTTCGATCATCTCCGGGAACCGTTTGCTCGGACACTTCCGCAGATGCTCAAGTAGCACACGCGCACCACTGCTACGCGCCACCCCGGCCAGGATGTCTGCCAGTCTCAACCTGCCGCTGGGAGCTCGGTTCTCCATGGACCCACGCAACGCCCTGCGGGAGCTGCGCTGGCCTCCCCATACGCCATCAAGGTTTGCATCTCCACTTGAGCGCGCGTCGCTCCTGCGCTTCGCCAGATTCATTCCGGTTCTGCACGATGTTCCTGGGTAGTTGGATGGCCGGCGTGCTCAGGTCCAGATTTCACGCTGCAGTTAAGGAAGGCTCCTTCGCGTTGCTTCTCGTTTGAAAGGTCGCCAAGATCAGCTAGGCACCGGAAGATGATGATCGTCTTTCCCCACTCAAAGGAGCCAAGCGCGGCTCAAGTGACGTTCGCACTTGCGGGGCTTGCAGGGTGTCGGAGCTTGTGTTTTTGGGGGCTTTGTAAGGGCTTTGGGTACGGCTCGGATGTAGCTCTGGGGCGACCATGCGCTGAAGGGCCTTGGGCATCGGAATGTGCTTTCTGCACCGGTGCCCGCTTTCAGCGGAAAAGTCCATCAGACTCATACCGCCGAAGCGTTCATCGTAAATTCGCAACAAATTGTGATCTGGGTTGTGCCCTTTGCAAGTGATTTGTGAATAGGTTCCCTTATAAGGAAAGAAAGGAAAATGAATATTATCCCAAAGCACAACCCAGTGATAAACGATAGCACTGTTTAACTTGCAGGATGCATCCTCCATTCTCCTGAAGCCAAAACCCCAACCCCTTGGTTTTCGATGAAATCTGTCGTTTTTTGCAACTCTGTGGACGTTCTAGGACAGCTTTAAGACCTTCACCCCTAAACTCTACGGGGCTAGGTTTTGCGCTTGAGGATCCAAGGCTGAGAATAGAATGCTCAGGGTTTGGGGGGTTTAGGGGCTTAGCAGGTTAGGGATTAGGGGTTAAGGGGTTGAGGGTTTAAAGGTTGGGAGACAAGTTCCGACGACGATGGTGTCGAAGACTCAGAAATTTGAAGAACAACTGTCTGTGAGCCCTATTCAGGTCCGGGACATTCCCCCCTAAATCCTGAGCCCTTTCTAGACCCAGGAGTTGCCTAGGAATGAAAAGGGTGCCCATTTTGGTGTAAAGCATTTAAGGGAAGCCAGACCCTAAAAGAAGGCAATAAGGGCCTACTCCGGGCCCTAAACCCTAAACCCTAAACCCTAAACCCTAAAACCTAAACCCTAAACCCTAAACCCTAAACCCTAAACCCTAAACCAATATAAACCTTCAACAGCTGAAGCCGGGAGTCGCGCTCTGCAATCCTCTTCTTTCTCCACGGCTGGCAGGGAGCTTGACACCAAAGCTTCGGCCCCGGACTACGAACCCTAGACGTTTAGGGTTTAGGGTTTAGGGTTTAGGGTTTAGGGTTTAGGGTTTAGGGTTTAGGGTTTGGGGTTTGGGGTTTGGGGTTTGGGGTTTAGGGTTTAGGAAGCTGCGGCCACGGACTACGAACCCTAAGCCCGAAACCCTCAGCAGGTTAAGGGGTTCAGCTTTCACCTAGAGGCCCAGGCCTACTGCATTGATGAACCCAGCCAAGCCGGTAGTCTAGGGTGAGTTTTTTTAGGGGACTTAGCAATGTTTGATGTTTTGGGTTATTCTAGTTGGACTATAAAGGGACCATAAGGGAATACGACTAGTAGTCATTCCGACTATATTAGGTCTTTAAGGGGGCTTAGGGGACTTAGGGGGTGTTGGGGGCGTTTCGCCTGGACGCCTCTCGCCCTGTGTAGGGTTTAGGGCTCTCCCCCGCCCTTGAAAAAAGAGCCCTAAACCCTAAACCCTAAACCCTAAACCCTAAACCCTAAACCCTAAACCCTAAATCCCTACCTGTGCTAATGAGGGTCCAAAGCATCGAGGTGCACGAGCCCCCCCCCAGATTTCATCTTAAAAAGGACAGATTCAGGTGGGGCACTTGCTGCTGACCCCCCTTGTTTTCGCAGCCTAAGGATACAGACTCTACCAGAAGTTCCCACACCTGAAGCGGCCTTAGATTTAAGGGCCTTCGCAGACGCTTGCATCATGCCAGCTGATCTCTGCCGTGCGGACGTGCGCAGGACGGAGATCAACCGTGTTATCAACACGCCTGTTTCAAAAAGTGAAGAGAGCTGGCCAGGCTGAAGCGCTTCGGGGGGGTGGGGGCGGGATCTTTCAAGTAAGCTCACTTTTGCAAACTTCTGTGCCAACATGGGGCCTTCTATGTAGGGCACCTAACAAAGTACCACAACTGCGGGAATCCCCTGTCTACACACGCACGCACACGCACACGCACACGCACACGCACACGCACACGCACACGCACATGCGCACGCGCACGCATGCACGCATGCACGCATGCACGCATGCACGCACGCACGCCCGCCCGCACGCACCCACCCACCCACCCACCCACCCACCCACCCACCCACCCACACCCACACACACACACACACACACACACACACACACACACACACACACACACACACACACACACACACACACACACACACACACACATGCACACACATGTGCACACACACACACACACATGTGCACACATGAATACCAAAAAGCGTGCACAGTTGCACTGATTGGTTTTGCTTGATGTGCCCACCGAACACTGCGAAACCCACCCAAACCCTGAAGTTTAAACTTTATTTGAAACCATGCCCTGTTTCGTACCGGCTCTGTTTTTTTTTTCCCGTGTCGAGGGCCTTTTCGCAGACTCAGGGCGGGCTCAAAGCAGCACAGGCCTAGTCTACCCAAGGACGCGCCCCTAAACCCTAGCCTCAAGAAGCACCGAAAGCCTGGGGCACGGACGGGCCAGCACAAATTCATCGGACAGGCCCTGCTGGCTCCAATGCCGTACCCATTTGGGGTAAGATTTCAAGAATCCTCACCCGGAAACGACAACTAAGCCAAAAGGAACACGAGAGATTTCGAGAACCCTCACCCGGAAACGACAACTAAGCCACAAAAGGCACACTGGAGTCGGCTGAGCAGTATTAAACGAGAAGCTCGCTGCGCCACCCGTCTGGCGACTTGGGTGCGAGTCCCCTGCCACAGCTCTTAAACTGTGACTTCTCGGGGTGACTGCCAACCACCCTGACTCTGACCCTAAGCCCTAAGCCCTAAACCCTAAATCCCAAACCCTAAACCCTAAAGCCTAAACCCACGAAAGCCACTGTCTCAGTCTGAGCAGAGAGCTCCCTTCAAAAAGACAACCGCTTCGGTGTCCCACGTGCATGCACACCACGTCTTGCTTGAGCAAAAACATCGGTAATCTGGCCGATGAAGAGAGGGTCCACCTGTTTGAGTGCCCCAGAATCGGAGGGCTCCCTAAACCGAGCAGATGCACCCCAAGAGCAGTTGGGGTTTGGGGGTTGAGGGTTTAGGGTTTAGGGTTTAGGGTTTAGGGCTTAGGGTTTAGGGTTTAGGATTTAGTGCTCAGAGAGGTGAAGGAAACCCTAGACACTAAACCCTCAACGCTCAGTCTGGGGTCCTTTGAGCCTGTTTGAGGGCTTTAGGCTTACGGCAGATTCGGCCTTTTCGCTCGCAAGAAGGGGGGTTTACGGGTTGAGGGCTTAGGGTTGGGATGTTCCCCCTGATACGAACAGTCCCGAATAGGGACTCTACTCCATGCCAATCCCTATTAAGGGCTGTTAGTATAAGGGGGAAACATGCCAAGCTTAGTTACGATCCTAGACCTAAACCCTAACCCTAAACCCTAACCCTAAACCCTAAACCCTAAACCCAAAACCCTAAACCCTAAACCCTCCCTGCAGCTCCAAGCCCTTAAAGGCCTGAGGCCTGCTACCCGAGCATTGAACGCTGGGGAAATCTTCAGGGCCTGCGATGAAACTGCAAGCTTTCAAGCCCCCTGAAGTGCCAACCCTGAACCCTTTTTCCCTAAGCCTTTGGCAGTTCAAGAATTCCTTAGGCTCCTGAATTTTCTCAAGACCCCGCACATGGTTGCCTCGCCCCAAACAACCCTAAACCCCTAAACTCGAGGATTCGTCCACCTTGCGACTGCCAGCCACTAGCTCCACCAGACGGGCTGTGTTCATCCTCGTCAGGGGGTCAAGACGCTTCTTCAAGTCTGCTTCAGCCTGATGAAGACGTTTATCCTGTGAACCCACAACCTTGACCCCAAAAAACGGCATGACAGAGGACCTGCAACAATGAAAGGGGCTACCGCATATTGCCTTTCCAGACCTGTAAACCATGTTCATGGCGTTGACTGGTGCTTCCATTGTCATTGTAGCTACGGTCGCGCATGGCCTTTTCTCGACCATTTGTGGAACTGTGAATCCTTGCAACAAACTGGAGTGTATGACTGCTGGATGACTACCGTAACTGCATAAAGGGGCTTGTGCAATTCTGGATATCGTGGCCTGGTGCCCAATCTGATTCGAAAGCGAAATCCGGCATCACTGAACCCAAAATTGTTCTGCCTAGGATGGAGTCAAAAGATGCATTGGACACTCGGACACAGCAGCCCGATGTCTTGACTGACGTCAGTCCCAAAGGGGAAAGTAGCTACCCACCATGCGCACCATGCGGGGAACCCTAAACCCTAAACCCCAAACCCTAACCCTAAACCCTAAACCCCAAACCCTAAACCCTAAACCCCAAACCCTAAACCCTAAACCCTACAGCAAGGCAGCCGACGCGACAGTCTGAAGCCCATGGCAGTGACAAGGCTGCCCCACGTCGGGTGGTGGCACAGATGGGCAGGGCCCAGCTGGTTTAGGGTTTAGGGTTTAGGGTTTAGGGTTTAGGGTTTAGGGTATAGGGTTCAAGGTTTAGGGTTTAGGGTTTAGGGTTTAGGGTTTAGGGTTTAGGGTTTAGGGTTTAGGGTTTAGGGTTTAGGGTTTAGGGTTTAGGGCTTAGGGTTTAGGGTTTAGGGCTTAGGGTTTAGGGTTTAGGGTTTAGGGTTCATTCAGGGGCCATGAGGTAGGCATGCGGAGAGACTAGCTGGAGCTGAAGGCAAAAAGACCCACAAGCATCAGCGGTTGATGCCAGGCATCACTGGTTCTGGGCTTCTCGCCTCTTGTCAAACTGGCATCACCTAAACACCTCAGCAGATCCACCGCTGGCATCTCTGGCATAGTCTATCCAAGAGCCAGTGTTCCTGAGCTGGTTGGGACTTCTGTTTGAGCCAGCGCCACGACGAGCTCACTGTGCTGGTTCTGCGACGCTGTCTGCATCTGCATTGTCAGCGATAAAGATGGTCTTGACCCCGATGTCTGCTGATACTTTCGCAACAAAGTGTGATTTGGCTACGCCGTAGCTGGATCGTCAGAAGAAAGGACTACGTGGCCGCGACTCCAAAAAGCAAAACTGCACCCCAATCCCTAAATAAGAGACAAACCCCTTTTGTGGCACCCAAACGTTAAGGAAGATACCATACTGGGAGTTTAGAGTCCAGTCTTTAGGATAGGAGTAATCTGAGGGGACCCTTGTCAGGTTCCCTCCATTGTTCCCTCCATTCTTGCTCCCAGACTCTGAACCCCTAAACCCTAAACCCTAAACCCTAAACCCTAGACCCTAGACCCTAGACCCTAGACCCTAAACCCTAAACCCTAAACCCTAAACCCTAAACCCTAAACCCTAAACCCTAAACCCTAAACCCTAAACCCTAAACCCAACAAAACAAAGTGCGCCAGTTGAGGCCTCAGCCTCCCAAGCCCTGAGCCTTGAAAATCATGGTGGAGTTTGTATGCTTTAGGCTTTCAGGTGTAGGGTCCCAGAAAAATCCCTAAACCCTGAAACTAAACCCTAAACCCTAAACCCTAAACCCTAAACTTTAAACCCTAAACCCTAAACCCTAAACCCTAAATTCCCACCCGGCCTGCTTAGGCCGTACCCACCCTTTACTGGGGTGCCCGGACCCAGCAGTGATGGACACCTTTACTGGATGGACAATGGGTGGAGCCACTGGAGAATGGTCGAATAGAGAGCCCCTTGGGCTCGCCTCGCCACTAGGCCACCAAACTGGCGCCCATCCCCATACTCCCTTGATTACCCTAAAGCCCTAGAACGACGCCGGCCAGGGCCACCCTAGGAACCTTCCGGGGACCCTCTGGTCGTTGGCCCGAAAATCCTGAAATCTGGGGTCTGCCAAAGGGGGGGTACCCCTTCCAGAACCAAAAACTGCCAAAAGACACCTCAGCCCCGCGGCCCCCCTGACCCCCTGTTGGATTACACTGAGAAGTGATGCCTTCGCGTGACATACTGCCCCCCCACAGCCCCCTGGGTGTGTAGGGGCGCCATTTACGCTACTGCCGCTGTGCGGCGAGACGCCCTAAACCCAAATCCTAAACCCTAAACCCTAAACCCTTAACCCTAAACCCTCAGCAACGGCAGGCCTGTGGAGGCTCCTCTCCAGCTCTTGAACCTGTCAAGGGGCTGCTGCAGGGTCCTTCCACCCATGGGCCCTTTTCACGAAGGCACTGCCGGGTTGAAATTACCTCCGTGTACCGCTGCCCTGATGCTGGGGCATGAGGACAGTACCCCTAAACCCTAAACCCTAATTAAACCCTAAACCCTATACCCTAAACCCTAAACCCTAAACCATAAACCCTCGCATCAGGATGGCTGGGAAGACCCGATTTGCTTGATACCCCCCAAGAACGTCGAGGGCAAACCTAGAAGCCCGCAAAAGAGAGTTTGGGGTTTAGGGTTCAGGGTTTGTTTTGGCCGTGTTCAAGCCACCTGGAGATCGCCCTAATTACATTGTTGGCATGATATTGTTATGTTTTTTTATAATCAGAAAAGGGTTTTGAGGGTCATTTCAGTATAATTATAAAGGGACCATACGGGAATACCATTAGTAATTCTTCCGACCCCTACACTACCGAGTCAGTGTCCACCACAGAGCATAGCGTCTCAGAATCGTGACCAAAACCCTCAACCCTAAACCCTCAACCCTCAACCCTAAACCCTCAACCCTAAAGCCTAAACCCTAAACCCTAAACCCTACACCCTAAACCAGAGCAAGCAGTCCAGCATAACATAAGAGCCGCTTTACGTCTTTAGTATGAAATTCTGGGCGCTTGCAGCAGTCAGGAGATCATACATCGTCTATGATTTAGGCTCCCGTGTGAAAATTTGCCGGGGGGGGGGGGGGGGGGGGGTTAGGGTTTAGGGTTTGGGCTTTAGGGTTTAGGGTTTCGGTTTAGGGTTGAGGGTTGAGGGTTGAGGGTTGAGGGTTGAGGGTTGAGGGTTGAGGGTTGAGGGTTGAGGGAGGGTTGAGGGTGAGGGTTTTTAGGGTTTAGGGTTTAGGGTTTAGGGTTTAGGGTTTAGGGTTTAGGGTTTAGGGTTTAGGGTTTAGGGTTTAGGGTTTAGGGTTTAGGGTTTAGGGTTTAGGGTTTAGGGTTTAGGGTTTAGGGTTTAGGGTTTAGGGTTTAGGGTTTAGGGTTTAGGGTTTAGGGTTTAGGGTGCAATACGGCAGGATAGCTTTTGGGTACGCAGAGAGGCCTTCATGTGGAGAACTCACAACACAGCTTCGAAAGACTACACCTCAAGCCCTACACACCAAGCCTATACTCCCCTTAGAACCTGAATGCAAAAATATGTGTTGAATCTTCCCTGGGGCTATATCCAAACATGTAGACATATGTCATTCCCAGGAGGGCTATAGGAACCCTAAACCCTCAACCCTCAACCCTAAACCCTAAACCCTAAACCCTACACCCTAAACCCTAAACCCTAAACCCTAAACCCGCTTCGAATGCCTTCCGATTCGGGATGTGGGCTGGCTGTTGGCCAGCCAGCCGATCTTCCTTGCATGTGTAGGGTTTGGGCAACCCTAAACCCTAAACCCTAAACCCTAAACAGTGGTTTCAGGGATCCACGGATCGGGTTCCAGCATTAGAGTTCAAACCTTCGCCGACGCCGGCAGGGCTTAGGTTGAGGATTTCAGGTTGCGTAAGCCTTACAGGGTTTAGGGTTTAGGGTTTAGGGTTAGGGTTGAGGGGGTTTAGGATTTAGGGTTTAGGGTTTAGGGTTACGGTTTTCGGTTTACGGTTTAAACCCAAAAAGTGGCCGGGAGTTTCCGTGGGCAGCTAGAGAAACGCAGGTGTTGCACCATCGCCGTGAGGCGACTTCTTTGAAGAGATTGACCTAAGACCTAATCACTACATGGCATCTGCTGCTTTTAACCCCAAAACCCATGTAACCCTAAACCCTAAACCCCAAACCCTAAACCCCAAACCGGATTCCGCGCCCGCTGTGAATTTTGGCAACTTGTGCATCAGCATGCCTTCCACGCACGGTAAGGAATACCATTTAGGATGTTTCCCCTTATACTAACAGCTCCTTGATAGGGACTATAATAGGGGGGTACTATAATCCTTCTTAAGGACTGCTAGCATAAGAGGGAACATCCCAAAAGACCAGCGAAATGTGAGTCACCACGAAGGCTAAGACGAGTATGTCTTACTCGACTGCAACGAACACGACTCCTGAATTGCCAGGCTTTTCAGTGTGTTGCTCATGTGATACAGGCTCTTTTTGCTTTACCTACAGTCCGAAACTGTTTCCACATGAAAACAAAGCATGACGCCAACTGAGGTGAGTGTTGGCCCCGCGCGAGGAAAGAGTTGATGAAGTCGATGTGCTCGAATGTGGCTGAAGTGTCTATCGAGAAAGACGCGCTGACAGTAAACGCAGCAACATGCGCTCTGCCTTTGAGGATTGTTTTGGCTGTCTGCAGCACAACAATGCCCTATGCAAGCGCGACATTGTCTAGATACACCCTAAACCCTAAACCTAAACCCTAAACCCTAAACCCTAAACCCTGAACCCCTGGTAAACCCTAAACCCTACACGAGCCCTGCAGCCTCAGACCCAAATCCTCAACCCTACACCCTAAGCTCTGAATTCTCAACCCCAAGCCCTATTTGGGTGTTTCGGGTAAGGGTTTTAGCGGTCCCTTTTGGGGTTCACCATGCTCATGTTGGGGTCTATGGACTGGTACCCCTACTGTGAACCTTGAATCTTACATCCTAAGCCCTAGACCCTAACCCTAAACCCTAAACCCTGAACGCTGAACCCTAAACACTAAACCCTAAATCCTAAACCCTAAACCCTAAACCCCAAACCCTAAACACTAAACCAAACCCATAGTTGGACAAGAACTGCCGAGCAACTAGGAGGTCAACGACCGAGCTCATCTCCTCGCCGATGCCCTGGCTTGCAAACACTTTTTCTAGGGTTTAGGGTTTAGGGTTTAGGGCTTAGGGGTTTGGGTTTAGGGATTAGGATGCGAACCTCAAAACCCTAAACCCTGACCCCTAAACCCTACATCCCTAAACCCCTAGACCCCAAACCGTAAACCCTTAACCCTAGACGCCGAACCCTAAAACCAAATCCTTTTTGCGTTTTTTTCAGATAAGGGCGTTAGGGGGTCAATTTTGGGGTTCACAAGGGGCTCACAATGAAAAAGGTTGGGGTGTATGGAGGGGGTACCCCTATGTTAGGAAATGCCCATATAGTCACTTCTCCAAACTATGATCCCTTTTGGGGGGTCCTTATGACAAGGGGGCCATTTCACATTGGGGGGGGGGGGGGTGAATACTCGGGGGAGTGAACGTCAGTCATGAGGCCCGGCTCTGCCTTTGAAATCCTGTTCTGGTTTGGTTGAAACTCCGGGACCCTAACCCCATGGACAAATCCTAAGTTGAAGCCTGCTTCAAAAACCCAAGCATGAAGCCGCGCTAAACCCTAAACCCTAAACCCGAAACCCTAAACCCTAAACCCTAAACCCTAAACCCTAAACCCTGAACCCCAAACCCCAAACCCTAACCTGCCAAAGCTGGGTTCCAAAGCTCACCCAGCAATGATGAAGGATCCCCGTAAAGGGGCTGAAGGGATCCTAACATAAGAAAAGAAGGGCATCAAGATACCACTGGGTGGCCCTCTAAATTGAGGTCTTTCTTGGCGCCCTTTTGATAGGGCGTCGCAGTATATAGGGACCCAAAGAAGGGAACGGAGAACTACCCACATTGCACGTCTCCGCAGCTTTCCTGGCGTGACCTGAACAAACCCTAAACCCGAAACCCTAAACCCCAAACTCTAAACGCCTGTAGATTTCCGCGTCGCTTCAAAAAAGGAAGAACCAGGGAAAGCACCTAAGCCGGACTCTGGCAGGGTGTATTCATAGGGTTCTTAGGGAGGAAGGGGGGTTCGAGGGGGGTATGTAATCCAAGGTTCCCTAAACTCCCTAAGGCTCCCTAAACTTCCCATAAGGTTGTCTAGGTACCTAGGGGCAAACTGAACCAACAGCAACTGAACACAAAACCCTACGGCACATTCAAGTCCCTAAACCTCAAACCTTGATGCTAATATGACCGAGACATCCCCAAACAAACCAACACGTTGAACCGAAACCCATTTTCAAAGCAAATATCCCTGTAAACCCTGAAACCTGATCTAAAGCCCCACCCTGTAAAACCCTGAAAACTAGTGCCCTGTACACCCCCCCAAAGCCCTATGAGCGCTAAACCCCCCACCCGAAGCCGAAAAATCACGAAAACAACCTCTCGAACATGTCATGCTTATGGGCTTTATATGAGGATTTCCGAAATTAGGAATACCTTCTTGGGTATTATGAGGGAAGCCTACCATGTGGGAGTCTATTTTTAGGGGTCCCCTATTTTTGTAAACCCCCATATGACGTAGGGTATATATTTCTTGTATCACCAAAAGGGCACCAGGTATATACACTCACCAAAATTCAAAAAGGAACCTTATATACACTCACCATAACAGAAATATAAACCCTGCTTCATATCCTTCTTTGTGTTCAAGCCTCGGGCTACCTGTGTTTGAGCTTTCCTACAACCCATAGGGTTTCAGGTTTAGGGTTTAGGGTTCAGGGTTCAGGGTTTAGGGTTTAGGGTTTAGGGTGCAGGGTTTAGGGTTTGAGGTTTGAGGTTTGGGGTTTAGGGTTTAGGGTTTAGGGCGGCCAGGCAGGTTGGACACTGGGATTCTCTCTGCTCGTCTGTAGAGAAAAGGCTTTCAAAGCTGGGGGAGTACGATGCTAATGGACCCCGCATATAGACCCCCAAATAGTAGGATCCCCTCATAATACGGACCCTCAAAAGGTCCAGATGGACTTTGTAGGGGTTGGGGTTTCCAGGGCACAAGCCGTAAAGCCCTAAACCCTCTTCAGCAGCATCTGAACCTGATGAATGGACCTGAACTTTAGCTTGTAACCATCAACTCTCAAACCACACCCCTCCAGCCTAAGCCCTAAACCCACGAACCTCTACGGCGTAAGCCCTGAACCCCCCAAGCCCGACATACAGCTTAGACGCCTGGCTCTCGGAAAGGCTGTCGTAGAACTGCCGCTGGGTTTTGTCGAGCTTCATCTTTGGCCTCCAGGAAGATTTAGGGTTTAGGGTTTAGGGTTAGGGATTTCGGGTTTAGGGTTTAGGGTTTCTGGTATCTGGGTTTAGAGCTTGGGGTTGGAATTAACCATGGGCTCAGGGCCCAAGCGTCTCCATGCTATGATCGG